>JACDOX010000029.1:1445575-1701245 GCA_014549065.1 Cardinalis cardinalis
GAGGCGGAGGGGCCGGCGCGGAGCCGCTGCCCGGCCGGTGCCGGCGGKACCGCGGCCGGGGCGCTCCGCGCTGCCCTCGGCGGGGCGGGGGCGGGACGGGTAGAACCGCCCCCACAGGCGCTGGTTATGTAACCGGGGGCGTCTCTGGCGGSCGCGCGCCACCGCCCCTGTCAGCGGTAGCGCCTCGGGAGGAGGGGCTGCCGTTCGGTGCTCCCGTGGCTGCGTTTCCCGAGCGGGGAGCTGGATGTGCTCCCTCCGTCCCAGGGACGGGCCCCCGCCGAGTAGCGGCAGCAGCCGCCGCCCTTTCCTGCCCATTCCCCGGACAGGTGCGGCCCCATCCCGGGGCCGGGGATGGGCCAGAGTACATCTACCGTCAGACCCTTCTCCTTCGCCCGCTCTTATCGCATCCTATCCCGAACACTTCAAAGTTTGGGCAGTACGCGGTGTCCGCGCGTCGGTGCGGAGCGAGGAGCCCCAGGCAGCGAGAGCGGCTGTGTGTGGGCAGCGCTGCTCAGAAACACCGCGCTCTTCCCTCGSTGTAGGCAAAGGCCCCCCCAGCAATGGGTATTTTCTCCTGGATTTATTTCTGCTGGGGTGGGTGCGACTTACGTCCTTGGTAAATTCCACTGAAATAAACAGTTTTAAACCAAGGAAATAATCAGAACATAACACAATTGTATGACATTACTCATATACTCATTATCTCTAAATAAGCAGCTCCTTAATGCTCCTTTTACTCCCATCCCACAGCCAGCAAACGACAATAAATGCAATAGCAGAATATAAGCCATGAGAGCTCTTTGCAATAGGAATCCCCACTATGCATCTCAGTACACACCACGGGAACTTCCCTGACTCATTTTCAGATGAGTAAGCTTCTCAATCAAGTTTTCCTGGCATTTGATGGTAAAGCACTCAACTTCCTCATCCTGATAACAGAATCAATAGTCCCTGTAACCTTTTCCACGTTAYCGCTTGCACAAAGTTTGGGATAAGGGCCCTGACCAGAATAATTTCCTTGCAAGCACTAGAGTGGTCAGCCAGCAGTCAGGACTGCTGCTACTAACTTCGAGCTGAGCATTCACCTGCAAGTTCACAGCTTTCCTGACTTCAACTTTCATTCTTAGATGAAAAGTAGGAGTGCAGTTTTGAAAGATTAATTTTAATATATCCATGATGCTTTCCAAGTAGTATTTAATTAAAAAAAATCTAGAGAAGAGTTCTCTTGTGCCTGCTTATTTAGAACTTCTCCCTTTTGGTCACTTCCTGGGACAAATTACCAGGATATCTGAATTAAAGATGCTTTAACATCATCTGAATCAGGTTACATTACCACCTTCATTTAGACAGCAGTGAACCCTGTCAGTAAGTACATATTCTGAAGCTTTCCTGGTCRGATTAGTGTTGATCTTGACTGTCAATCAAGTCAGCTGTTGGTTATAATTGTATTTTTGATAATAAGCGAGATTGGTTTTATCAGAGCAAAGCATTTAACTCCATAGAGTTTATAGTCAATGGGTGTCACACAATGTATTTTTAGAGATTAAAASAATCTTCACTGAAAAGAAACTAGACTGTCTACAATTCAGGCTATCATATCAAGCTCACTGAAAACTGAGACCTGGGTCCTATCATTAAAAGCTTTGGGGACTTTTCTAGGGTTTTGTTTTGGGGGGGTTCAATTATAAGTTTATATTTGTAAAAAAAAAAAAGAAATTCTGTATCATGAAAGAACATTTTCAGAGAGACRGTATCAGAAAAGAAAGGTCAGAAGGAGAACAAATTCCTTCCTGTACATCAAAGTACTTGAGCACTCATTGATTTTACTGGAACAACTGATGCTGACACTAAAGTCACAAAAAAAAAAAACATACCAGAAGATAAAATTATTCAAGGTATTGTTACAAGGTAGAAATGTAGCTACCAGTGATGGTCTAGACATGGCAGGACAGAGCTCAGAGCAGATTAACTTTGTTTACTAACAGAGCAAGAAGGCACATAGAGYCCCCAATGCAAAACATACTTCAGTACTGACAGTTCTCTCACCAAATGTTCTGTACCTATATGATAGATACCTATATTTCTGTACCTAAATGATAGATACAGATTTCCCTTTTCAAGGGTTTCTTCACAGCCAAGAGGGCCATCTATTTAAATATAAGTACATATATATATGTAACTGTSAGTTTAGATGAAAGTTTATCAACTTCTCACTTGTTTTCTTGGCTCCTAGGAGACACCAAATAGTGAGAGACTAATAACTGAAGCACAAGAGTTGGCACTACTCGTTTTGTGTGTAGCAAAACCTGAACTATAGATTCTATTTTTATTTTATATCTCACACGATACTGAATTTTTAGTGTAAACAGATTTTGCAGTTTCATGGCAGATTTTGCTACCAGGCAAATCTACCATTTTCAGGAAAAAATGGTTTGCCTGGTTCAAGACTCAGTTCTTTAATTATCTTTCTTTCACTTCCTCTGCTGATTTTATTTCTAGTAGATTGAGGAGCCTTAAACTGCTCCCTGGGGCTTCCTTCTTGATCCCAAGCTTTGTAAAATGTACATATTCCCTTAAGATCMTGGCTTTTATAAGCTGTCAGTTAATTGCGATTAGAGCAACAGCCACATCTGGAACTCTCTTCTGCTAATGCATCTTTGGAGAACTGGCATGAAAATTATASTCAAGTGTAAAATATGTGGTTGAGAAATATTTTCAAAACTAAAAATAAGCAAAATTATATTTGTTTAATTGGTTTTCAGCAGTTGCTACATGTAGGTTTTGGGTTAATTTTCAATTCATTAGTAGATTTTGTCTGTCAAATAAGCTCACAAAATTTCCAGTGAAGGGCAAGCCACAACCTTTTGGTATATCAGCGATCTTTAGGATCCCGGGCTCTTGATTTCTGACCTAATATACATAAGTCTCAGCGTGCGCCCTCCCTACCCTCTCAGAAATATTGCCAAGGTCATTTTTCCTTTTCCAAAGATTACATAGAAATTGAAAATTATGGCTTTAAARTGTCTAGCATTAATTATGTAGCTTTCTTATGACTTCTTGCCAGTGAGTGATAAATTCCTCTCTCCCTTTCATCCTGAATTTGACTACTTTAGCAGAGTACTAGGGCACTCTAAAACTACTTCTGTTTGAAAAGAGGGTATCATTGCTCCTAACTCCCTATTTAAAATCATGCTGCTATTTTAAACACTATTCTACGCTATGATTTTTCATTATGTTTGTGTTACTAATTAACTTGCTCTCCAAGCAAGGTTATCAATTGTTTACTGGTCAGCAAACGGCACTCTTGGGTTTTACTGAGCACAGCTCAGTGTTGCTATAATTACAGAGCATCTCATACCAACAGTGAGACTAAATTGTGAATTCTGCTTTTTGGTGGATGTTTTCAACTTGAGCATTGTTTTATTTCTATTCTATAAATTCTGAAAMCCCCTGACATATGAATTATGAAGCAGAAGAGAGTGCTCTCTTGCCTTTGGACTAGACTGGGGGTTTCCTTTCAGTTGCAGAGGGGAARAGCTCTAAAACACCTGCTCAGCCTGGCTTCAGCTCCAGCAGGAGTAAGAATTGCCAGATATCTCCTGTCAGCTGGAATTACTTTACAAAGCTATTCCAGTAAAGCTACTAATTTACAAAGTTGGTATAGAGCCTACCACAAGAAAATCTAAGAGTTTACTTTCTCGTCATGACAGAGGCTGTTGAGATCCTTGGGCAAACAACACATTTAATCATTCATTGGTGCATTATAAATATGTACGTAAAAGAAAATTAACTTCTGTGTTGGAGCACAGCTACAGCAACATCATAGTTAGGCCCTCAGCAGGGAATTCTCTACTCCTGCAAAGGCATCAGGAGTCTCCACAGACCTGCTCCTGTGCTTTAAGGCAGGTCATCTCTYATCTCCATTTGTGCTATTCCAGAAACTTTCTCTACTTCATTCCATTTCACTACATTTTAACTCAACCATGTTCTATATTGTATTATTATTATGAAGCATTTTGGTTATATTATAAGAGAAAAGTGTTTCCCAGTTTCATTTTCATCCTTTTATGGAATATGAACTAAGGTATAATTACACTACTCAAGAAACTATTACAAGATATCATTTCACAGGCAGGCTAAAATATCTGTCAATGACTATGGGCAATCTTCCTCCAAAATGGAGAAGGGCACAGAGAGGTGTCTCAGCAATGAGCTTTATTTCACATTGGGGAGTTCTGCAAGCGTAGATTTTAAACAGACTAACCACTAACACTGTTTGAGAGGGATGGCAGGACAAGGCTGATACCTGTGCTCAGTAATCACAGCATCTCTTTCTGAGAAAGTCTCCCTCCTGCCAGTGAGGAAACAATCCCTTACCAAAGAATTGAGAGCATAATTACTGAATGGTGTCTCTTCACAGCCCAGAGAACACACTAGACAATCACTTTTACATTGCCAAATGGAATGAATGCAGGAAAGCAGGATGGAATAGCAAAGTCTCCAGGGAGACTTTTGCTCTTTGTTTATAGATAAGACCAGTCATGTCCTCCTGCACTACTCCTGCCTGTGGTGTGCAGAACAGCTCACAAGGCAATTGAGAGAAGTAGCTGCTCATGAGGAGGAGGTGAACCTAGATATCTAAATTTAGATTCTATGTATACCCTACCATGTAAGCATTTTTAGATCACCCTAAAGGAAAATATTTCCTGAATTGAATCTATTTCCTCTTGTTAATGTTGCTTTGAGCCACTGTTTAAGTGTAAGAAAGTAGGATGACACTTCTTTTTTTAAAGATCGCTAAAAATCAGGGTTTTTCCAAGTTTCTAGTGTTTCAACTAAAACACCTGCAGTGGTTCTTGCTGGAAACTTGAACAAATAGAATAAATTATAACCAAGTCGAGTTCTTATATTGCACCAATTTCTAAATTAGAATTCAGAGTCCTTTAGGTGACAAGGGTTTCATCTGGTATACTTTGTCACAGTCCTTTCTGGGTCATCTGAGTACACCTTTAAAACTTAAAACACCTTTAAGTACAAAGTTTTTTCTCTAAGTTTTTATTTGCATGTCAACTAGAATGTATGAGTAAAGATTTTCAAAAGGTAAAGAGGAAAAAAAAGTTCCTCTTACACAGTATTTCTTTTCAGTCTAGTCTCTGGTTGTTGAAAACAATATTTTTAAGGGGTTTATATATTTGGAGCATTGTGGTTGAGGCCTGGATATAGATAACTAGAGCTATGGATACTGGAGATTTTTCTTTACAATGGGATGCTACTAGTACACGGAGAAGAGGGAAGGGAAAGATTTGTGTGACAAATCCATTCCACAGTTCAGAGATTTTCCTTGAATTTCTTTAAAAATAAGCAGACAAGACACAATAGAGCACTGATGGATTGAAGAGTTCCTATGTAACAGGGAGCTTTTCTAGTCTTCAAAGATCAACCTGTCCACTACCAAATACTTAGGATGACACAGCATGCATGTATTTACAAAAATTCTATTTTTAGCACATAATAAAATGCACAGTATAAATTCAGGGGTTTTTCCTGCCCCATAGCATTAACATATTTTATACATTTTTTATCCCCTCTGCATGTACTGGATGGTACCATCCCTGAGAACATAGTAATCTTCCTTATAAACTTCCTTCCAGCAGTGATCTAGCAGTTTTAATCCTGGATTATTTGTAAAACTACTGTAAAAGCACAYGTGAGCAGTCTGAATGGCTACTGAGACCTCAAGTTATCATCAGGCAATACATATACATACGTATTTATTTTGAAAGTGAGTCACTGAATGATTTACTTATCAGGTGTTTGTGTAGTAGTATRTTTTCTTGGCAAACATAGAAAAGATTTTGAACCAAGGGATAAGAAAGGAGAATTTGACAGACTGTTCTTTATACTTCTAATCAGAACAGTTACCAAGATATTTTTGTTTATCCAATGCATGCAAATTCTTCCACTATGTGAGAATTTTTTAATAAAAYATGAAGAGTTTATAGCTGCAAATCCATGCAGAAGAAATATAGTGCTTTCATAATTTGATTTTTCATAGTGCTAATTTTATGCATGGGTATGTCAATACTGCCTGTGACCCCTTCCTGTGTCTGGCCATGTGCCAACTGTGCTCTTGCTRGTTCTGGTCACAGGGCCTGATTATTCCTTTCTGGCTCCTCCCTCTCTTCAGATTGCCTGGTTTTTAATGAGGAAATCACTGAAAATCCCCTCTCCTCTCAATTTTTAAGGTGTCCTAATCCCAGAGGAAAACACATTGACTCTGGATTTTGTTTTAGGTACGTGCAGCCATGACTAAGGCCAGGGGGAATAACAGATGATAACACAATGATCCTGTATGATGTTCCAATTTGTCAGGCAATAGAACTCTAGTGGGACAAACCCTTGTGCTGAACACAAAGAAGGATGAAACAGAAAGCAGAAATCCATTTGCTTATATCCCAGCACACAAAGACCAAAACACAAACAACTCACCTTCTACGGTACAAATAGAAGACAWATGGCTTTGTACTGAATGTGGGGACAGAAATGTGTGTTTAGAGGGCCCAATACAGCCCCTAAAAACACCCCATGTGGAAGGTGCGCATGTGAGGATTTGGTTTGAAACATCTACCACCCCGATCCTGACTAAAAATGCCCAGCACTCATAGACAGAGCAGGTAGGTTTAATCCCTCACTGTAAATTACACTGTACTCTTCCAGGAGCTCCAAGTATCTCTCTCAAAATACAGCTGGGACTTGTCAGTAAGCTGAGCATCATTAGGGAAGGGAAGCCAGAAGATGGACAAACTGTGAGACTATGGATCATASTTCCTTCCAAAACTCAGCTGAACTCCAGTTAGATCTGGACTTCAGAAACTTAATACTAACAAAACAGTTTCCTATAACTCTCGCTAAGAGTCAAAACTAKGTTTTCTGTAAGCTGATGGTAAACATAATGGTGGATATAATTGAAAGTCAAGGTTTTGAGAAAGAGCTTTAAGCAACCAAATTTGCAGACATCCTTAGTGACAAATAAGTAGAAGAAGGTGGACATCTCAGCTTAACATTTAATGTGTTTTCACACAGCTAAAGCTGTAAATAGGAAGAACCTACAAGATGAATTGGTGATACTAAAAARAATTTACGCCCCCAAATTTTATGTAATGAAACTTTCAATATCTCATCTAAATTCCTGCCAAATTCAGGATCCATATGCACTGCTATAGAGTTAATTTGAATTTTGAATTTAAGGTGTTACTTCTTTACTGGAGTATAGCATATTTGACAAAGACTGATTTATAGTTGAAGAGATGAAATGAGGAAGAACAGCAGAACATGAGGAAACAGACTGGAAAAATAAAAGCCATAGAAAGAGGTTTCACTCAGATGTCTCTGTAAGCTGCTCTGCCCACCAGAGGGTTAACTGCAGGCACCATGGCAGTGTCAGGCTTTTGCACCCCCATTGGGGTTTTCATTCACAAAATCTGCAGGGGAAGTAAAGAGGCAATGTCACTTTTTTCCCATCTCGTTGCCCACAAGATCGGTGACTGAAATATGCCAATGGTGTTAATGGCTTCCCAGGCTGGATGACTGCAACCACTGCAATTTTGTTCTTCCTCCCTTAGTGTTCAACTTATATTTTCTCAGCTACAACCTGCTCAGCCCCACATATCTTCAATTACTGATAGAAGTCACTGATTTTAAATATACTARGTAAATGCATTAGATATAGATATTATAGTGGAAGAGCAAATAAAAACATGGATGCACAACCAGCTGGTGAATCACACAGATATGGATGGATTTTGTCTACCTGGGATGCTGSCCTCGTTTACAATCTCATATCTCTATTGTCATGCTGTGATTCAAGGATGCATTTAGGAAAGGCAAGAAGGAAGGGCACCAGTAGCACCAGTCAAGTATAAATCTAATTCACAAAAGGCATTCCTTCTTTAAAACACCATGTTACATCTAGGTATTTTCGTAAAATCAAAGAGAAGTTAGTAAATGCCCTTGAAACTGTTTTAAAAAGCCCTCACACATTAGGTCTAAGATAGGAAATGTCWGGTTCCTGACTGAATTTATTTTCTACTTGGAATGAAATAATTTTAATAATCCTGTTCCACTACACAAAATAAGCTGGTCAGAYCTAGTTTAGTTACTGACACACAAGAAAGCTTTATCAACTCCATCTATGCAAATGCAAAGATCAAAACAATAACCCCCCTCCACCTTTTTAAAAATAAATGTCAAAACGTGGATATTTGAGTGTTTCTATTAAATAGTGAACTATTTCCACTTTCACATAGTTTTACAAGTATTTTAAGACTTGCTTTGACAGATAGAGCTGATTATATTTAATTTTGCTGAGACTGCAGGACTTTGAACTTTGGGTCTTAAAAGGCCAGATATAACTAGCTGGACATTCTAAATGAAAATCCTGTGTGATGCAAGTAAATTTTAGTTTCTGCTGGAGATTAATTCTTTCAGTTGTCAAGTACCAGGCTCAAAAATGAGYCACAGTATTTGTGAAACAGTGAAACAAATAATGAAAGGTTATCTGTCTAAATGACAGCACACCCTGGCAGTGATAGTCTTTAGTGTTTCAATGTCTCTTAAGCCTCAGAAACCTGAGTAAGGCTAGCCCAAGACCCCTGTTTCTTATTTCATTTGGAACAAGAGTTCCTAAGCCATCAGATGGAGTCCCTGTTCTCTCTGCATGGATGAGCCCCTCAGTGATGTACACACACCTCCAGTGGGGCCCCAGCCACACCACAGGAGGGGCTGGGAGAACCTGGGAGACTTTCAATGGAAAATATACCTTCTCCCYTATAAAAACAAGTGCTGATCTTCTGTTTATCATCACTTTGACTCAGGAGGTTGGCTGGACAGCAAAGCCACTGAAGAGGGACAAGTGGAGCTGGGGTGTCCCTGTGCCTCACTCACTGAGCTGGAGGAAGAAGCACGCTGGTATGACAGGAGCCACTTACACCGGCATTAGCTGTGCTAAGCCTGCCTGATAGAAAACTTCTGTCTTCACAACAAATTCTAGGCACATTTCATCAGCCCAAGTTTAATCCTGCTGACAACATGCCTACTTTAATGCCATCTTTCTTTTCAGAAAATTTCACCCATCTTTTCCCAACAGCTTTTACCACAGGGTTCCTAAGGGTGTGAAGGGTAAGGAATTGTTAGCAAGAGGTCACATTCCTTTACCCAAAAGATTTTATGCAAGCCCTAGATTAAAGGTTAAATTATTAAARTTAAACTACTCAGCTTCAAGATTAGGTAATGCAGTTCACGTGTTCCTAATGCTTAGCCAGACTTGAGGCCAGTAGTAATTCCTAGTAGTTGTTACAGATTATTTGTCTTTTGAGAACATCCATCCACTGCCAAATAGTTTCCAGTTGTGAGGAACCAAATAAGGACTTTTTTTTTTTGATTTAGCTGTAAAATGCCATAYAGCTAACAGCTTAGAGTTGTTTTTCGAGGGTTGGTGGTTTGGGTTTTTTTTTTTGGGTTGTGTTTTTCAGGGCTTTTTTTCGGTTGTGGTTTTTTTTTTAGTTTTTTTTTGTTGTAATGGCTTATATAATAGCTCCAGCAATTTCAGTAAGCTGCAGCATCTTCCTTCTCTCACAGTCTCTGGAGAGGCATCACGGCTGGTAGCCCACACCTCTCCTTTTCCACCCCTGCAGCAGCTTCCGATTTGTTCATCTTTGCTCTCTGCAGGGAGGGTACCTCAGCTGCCTTGCATTCATTCTTCATTCAGCAGAACGTGGAACAAATGTTCAGTGACAGCCTGTTGCACACCAGTTTAATAGTGCATAAAACAGAGAGGCTACTGCGAGCAGCTTTTGGAAATTCAGCATTTTGTATTTAAAGCTATTTGGGTTTGTACTAATGTGATGGTTCRCTCTGCAGCTAGATTTCCAGAGATGGGTGGCTTTATGTAAACTAGTACTGATGWATTTTTAAGATACTTTTGGATTTTCAGTAGAATCCTTTGTAAACTACTATGAACATATGTTCCAGATATTCTGAGAGGCGGGATCAATAATGCAAATATCCCACTAACCTCAGCAGAGTACTTCATGTTCCATGTTCTCCAAGAAACCAGTAAAAAATTTTTGAAAATACCAAAAAAAATCACAGCAAATTCAATCAATAATGATGTGTGTCTCTGTTGAATATGTGTTTCTACCTAATGGAAAAGCCCTAAGTGCTGTTTAAGCACTTCCTTACCAGACCATACATCCTCTGACCACTAGTGAAGCTTTTTTGCTTAAGGGGAAAGGAGTTTGTATGAGAGAGGAAAACRGCAACCATTTTTTCAAACTTGAAATACAGACTTGAAGATACATTGTTCCAAATTTCCTTTTCTCTTCCCAGCCTCCCCCCTCTGCTCTTGGGTAGTTTTCCCCTTTAGAACTCTAAGCAGCCCCATTTTTTTCAGAATTCTCTCTCCCCAACACAGGTCATGCCTCATTGTCAATTCCTTTCTCCTTACATTTCTATCCCTCTGCCATACCTTGGAGGGTTTATATACTTTCCCTTTGCAGCACCTGCTACCTGTGGCTGCATGGAGGAAATCTCCCCATCTCTTCCTGTGTGACTGGCAAGTGGGCTCAGTGAGGTACAAAGAGGAACAGAAGCCCCTTTCCTATGAGCATGCCTGTGCCTGGGTTTCTGCCCTGGCTGCTGTAAGCAGGCTGTGGAAACCCCTCTTTAGCCACATTCTGCCTGCTACATAAAAGACTCCATTTTTTTCTGAGGGCTGAAGATGGCAGTGCAAACCTGTTCGTATCCTTTCCTCTCACAAGGCTGTACTTATTTTGTCCATCACAGGACAACTGCTTTCCCAGCAAACTCCGCTGAAGGCAAAACAATGGAGGCTCCTTTCACTGCTTAAAGAGCATCTCTGGGGTTGCAGGAGAACTTACTGGATCTTTCCAGTTGTTCTCCTTCCTGTTGCACAGGCTTCCCATTGCCAGCCAGCTCTTCTGAGCCAAGCCAGGAGATATTATTGCAAAAGAACGGAAGGGAAGTAGCTGCTGGAGCCAAGAGCATCCTTTTACACATAATACTAAGTTTTATAAAAGCATTTGGTGGTCAAGCATCATTCCCTGTCTGCATTCAATCCCTGTGAATGTTTTTAAGCATCCTTGCTCTTAGCAGAGCCTTCCTTTTCAAATTGTACATTGAGCATAAGAAATGACATTTGAAGAAATACTTTTGTGTGTGGTTAGTATCGAAGACTAATCTTCTAAGAATAAGCCAATCAAATGCAAATCTATTTCCCAACACCACATAATATGTCATCTTAATATAAATATCCTTCCATGCAGTATGGTTTCCCTAACAGCAAAAAATAGAAAATTGTCCTCATGGAGGGGGTTGGAAATAGTACAATACTGATGAAATTATTCTATTGCAACATAGYCAAGGAGCTTCCAGATTGTCACTTGCCACAAATCCTGATTGTCTGCAGCTGGTAACAACGCTAACAGTGCACCTCTGAAAAGCATGCCACTTCTCTGGTTTGCCTCCTTCACCCCTGGCTCACCAGCAGTGTCGTTAGAGGGATGCAAGCTGCACCACCACCAGTCTTTTGTGAACATGAAGTAACTACACAGAACAAAAAGCAGTCTCAGCTCACCTGTCATCCCTGCCTGGATTTTAGTGAGGCAAGAAAAAGGTGACAGATCTTTAAAGAGTTACCACCTGCTAAAGAAAACCAGAAAAATCCAAGTGACTCCAAGCTGAATGTTCTTGCCTTCCATCAGTACTGGAACTGGGAGGTGAACAACATGAAAGGGAAACATTTTCTGTGTGTGAGCTTTCTTACAGCCGTAGGTGAAACCAGCACTTTTGTTTCAGGTATAAAATATTGAAACTAAAACCAAGCCTGTTCTCAGTTTTCCCTTTTTTCCTCAACAAGAAAATAATAGCAGAAACACTAACTTTTTGAGTATAGAAAATAATAGGAAAACTTCACAATTATCAGGTCTGTAATACCCTATGACATTAAAAATGTTTAGGAAGAAATACCATCTTTTTATAAGAAAAGATGATTCATGTAATGAAAATACATTTAACATCTCAAAATAATAAAACTCAGTTGCTCTACACAAAACTGGTGGATCACTGGAGTTGATTTTCCTGAGAACTATTGAAGTACTGAACAACAGAATGAGAATTCAAACAGCAGTAATGTGCCAAAAGGATGATTTCATTCACTATTTCATATATGCAAAAATGGAGAGACAAATCACCTCCATCAAGAAAAAAGAGAATGCAGCAAAGAGTCTGTATTTTTACCTTTGTTCTTACAAGAAGAACAATGGAAAGTTTGCAAAGTACTTTCTGGTCTGTCAAAAGCACTCAGTGCTTGAGTCACCACAATGCCTGTGACCTGGAACGCCTACCACTTTTTCTGTGTTGATTAAACTTCATTAGAGGTGAAAGAACTGCGTGCTGTTGCAGGAGAGGGAAGGAGGCAGCACTAACAGGCCACTTTCCAAGCAGATTTCCCAGAAATAGAGCAATTAATAAAGGGCCTTAGAAATGCTTTTCGTGCACTTCTATTTATTATGTCATAAAGTGCAAACTAAAAGTTTAATTAATCATAAAATGTAGCATTTTTATGGTTATTTCTTCATGCCTAATCCAGATCTGTCCAAATAAACAAGGATAGTAATGTACAGGCAGAATGTGGGTCTAGCTTCCCCTTGGCCAAGGTCACATACACAAATGAAGGGCTCTGTGAGGAGAGCCCACAGAGCCTGGTTTGGCACAGATTTTGTCTGGGAGCTCAGTTCACTGGGAGCAAACTGTGTGTGCATTTTAAGTGAAGCTTTATCTGGATTTAGGATACTCATGACATAGTTGTTCATGTGGAATCTTTTGTGTCTTGTAGGAGCTGAATCCTTACTAGAGGCACTCTCCCTTGTTAGGGGCACTCTTAAAGCCTCTCTCCCCCCTTGGTGACAGGGTCCTGATTTTCATAAATATATAAGAATGTAAATAGTTTGGAGACTGCTGCTGCTCTCCAATTTGGTTAATTTACTAGYGGGTTAAAAAGCTGCCACAGCAGGACAGACAGATGCAAACCACATCCAAAACACATGATTGCATAAGCYCATTTCCTTAGAAAACCAGAAGAGAAATTCCGAGACCCACAGAAATTACAAAGAAGGAAAAGAGCAATTTCTTTATGCACTTTATGACATAATAAAGCAATTCCTGTCCACAGCAAATCTGCACACGTAAAAGAAAGTTATTGAGGCAAATATTAATCACAGATTAAAAACATCTTAATGGCACATTAGTTTTACTCATTTACCACGTTAGTTTTTCTTTTCCTTACAGTAAACACAACTGAACCTCACTGAGCTAACTACCAAAGAATACATGCTTCATCAACCTAATATCAATAAAGCAATATAGTACATCAAAGAAATGTTACCTGGTGAATGATATTTCTTACTGTAGAAGCAAAAAACCATCAATGTAATTAATTTCTTAGTTTTTTTTCATAGACAAGAAGTCAGGTACAAGTCTCTGTTCAGATAAGTACGTGAATGAGGATATAATCCCTTTAAAGGTTTTGGTTTTTATCCTGTAAGCCATACAGTTTTTGTTTTACACAGTACTTTTCACTAT
The DNA here is from genome assembly GCA_014549065.1 of Cardinalis cardinalis. Classification (NCBI taxonomy): domain Eukaryota; kingdom Metazoa; phylum Chordata; class Aves; order Passeriformes; family Cardinalidae; genus Cardinalis; species Cardinalis cardinalis. Next base: position 1,459,235 of record JACDOX010000029.1, read on the forward strand.
AAACAGGATCAAAGAAAACTTTCAGAAAACACCTCCTTGGTGTTTGCCCTGGAAAATTGTCTCCTTTGTTTCCTTTTCCCTCCCCATGAGCTATTTTCAGTGTTTCCACCAAGCTGTTAGTCATAACAAGTTACCAGACCTGGAGGGTGTTAGCTTTGCAATGAAGCAGAAACAAGTCCTGGATGAGGGTCTCTCCTAATAGCTTTATCACATGAATGACACAGAAATTGTAGCACCCTGGGCATACTGATGCAACTTACTTTGAATCCAAAATTTTATCATATTTTAGAAGAAATTATTTCTGACAAATAGTCAAAATGGGCCTCCCTTCCACAAGAGAAGACAAATTTATGTTGTCCTAGAAACATGTGCACAGGTGATAGGGGACAGGGCTGCATGGCACAAGAAAGACACCTCTGCCCTAAATKGAGATCTGTATTGTTAATGGATGTATAACTGGTGGAACGACGGCAGCGCTTGTAGCCCTCTCCCAGCGGTACGCACACCTCCCATCCTGTGTTTTGCCCGTCCTCCCAGCTGTAACCTTTGCTCGGTTCCTTCCCCTCSTCTCCCGCAGCGGAGGCCGCGGGGGCTGCATCGCCGTGCCGGGCTCGCACCCCGCCCGGGGGGACAGAGGGGACGCTGCCCGGGTGGTGTCCGCACAGAGCGGGACACGGCCTCTGCCGCCAGTCCGAACAAATCTCCGCCTGGGGAACACATCTATGACAACTGGGACCATTTTTCACTGCAGCTGCTGACATCCGTGCAGGAGCATCACTCATGGGTGCAGCGCTGCTCCAGGGGCTCAGTTCAGCAAGGCAATGCTAATCTCTAGTACTTAACAAAGAGGATGTCTTTGGGAATACTTAGATTGGTAGGCAGATTACATTTGATACCATTTATGAAACGTATCATCACTCAAAGGAGCAAATTACATTGTTTCCTTGCTTCTGAATTAGCTGTAGCCTCTATACTAATTTTTAATTCTCAAATTTGCTCCTAGCAACATACGTGGGTAAAATTCAAGACTTTAGTGTTTCTTGTGCTTAATGGAGCACTCTTGCACAAGAAATACAGACATCATCTAACAAACATACTTGGAGTCTTGTTTTTTCCTGGTGTGGTGTAACAGCAGAATTTTTCTTACTRATTATTCAGGTACACTTAAATAGCYGGTTGGGAAGTTTGTGTACAGAGACAAGCTAGCAAAGTGCCAAGTTCCAAGAGTAGCCTAAGCACCCGTTATGGAGGTAGCCTTTCTCATGACAATCATGCTTTGTCTTTTTAGCAGACRAGCTGTACCAGTTGCCACGTGGTTGTTTTTCTGATGGCCTCCTCTCCCGGGGCAACAAAATCCCCRGCAAGCAGCAGTGACTGCTGCAATTTGAGAGCAGAAATAAATGCACTTTCAGGACTGATCTACTAAGAGCCTTTACTTTCCTTGCCCCAGCCCATTATCTGTGTTTTGCATCAGTTACACAGCRCCCCAGAAGTATCTAAACAATTCTGAAACTCGAGCAGCTGAAATTCCCTCCCCACCACCAAGGAGCTTAATCTACCCCTGGCAATTACACTATGGCTTAAAAGTGAAGCTTTTTCATTCAACTGAACATGTATGTTTTTCAAAATACACACACTGTGGACTTGGAGTAACCCAGAAATAACAAGGAATTAATGCAAACAAGAACTTTAATGCTSTCATACACATAGCATTTGTAAATTTCTTATCACTTTTGAATTGTTTTSTCATCTCTAAATGGCAGTTTGCCAGCAGCCTCTACCTCCTGAACTTCTCTTTGTGTGTGCTAGATGCTGTACAAGGATCGGCACACATTAATATTTCTATTTTTGCACCAAGCACCAGCTGTAAAATTACAAATATGGTAGCATAAATTCAATTTAATAGAGGCTTATGATCAGAATCACATTTTTGCTGGTAATATTTTGTTGATATCTAAATGAAGCAAACTTCTTTGTCATGTGTAGCTTTGGGGAATCAGATGTGCACTAACTGGAGGTCACCCCCTTCTCTTTTCCTTGAGATATTAAATATAACTGCTCAGAATTCATCTTGTTTTCTTGCTAGAGGACAATACACTTCAGAGAGACATGCTGCATTTCCCACCTCCCTACCTCCTCCCTTCTGGCTTTATCACACATTCCAATAATTGTCTACCATTATTCTACAATAAAACATTCTGATTTGGCACTTGGGTCTCCTTTGAGATGGCAGGATGCAAATCCATCTTCTAAAARTAATAATAAAAAAGGCTTCTTCCATTATAATTTATAATTCGAACACTTCCTATACAGAGGACTTATTTCTAGGTCAAGATCCCACTCTGGGAAGTTTTCCCCCCGTTTTCTGTTTCCATTCAGCCATAAGAAGGCAGGATTCAAACCCTTCCTTTACCAAGGTCTTTTTCACCTCTGTACAGCAGCAGGGTTTACAATATAATCTGCATCAAGTGCTCTTCCTGATTCTGCCTTCAACAAGAGACATTTTATGAAACATGGAAGAAAGTGTAGTCTATACTGCTTCCTGTAAGGGACCTAAGAGGATGTTTGGCAAGAGAGAGAATAAAAARGCCAAGGAAGATTTCTGCATGAATAGATCTTATTATAAGCATTCTAGCTTTGGATTCTCTATTTCATTCTCATGTGATTACTAGCAGGAGTGCATCACCAAAAGTGGTCCAGTATGCAAGTGTATTTTAGACACCAGAGCTTAACTTATAGTTGTAATAAATCAATGTTTCAGTCAGTTATTTCTYGTATTTTAAACCAGAGACAAAGCAGGTAAGATGTCAATAGTACATCTTGCTGCTTTTGCCAAAAGCTGAGATTGCCAGGCAGTAATGATGGGCTCTTTGACTGTAGTGTTGGCTCACTTTGGAAAGATCCACCCAGGGAATAAAYTCAAATCTAAAAAAGGCATGTCCAATTTAAAGTCCAAACATAGCCCCAAAAGTAGGACATACCCCATTACATACACAAAAATTAAAATAGATATATATACAAACATATACATATAAAAAGATTGCTAAAACAGCCTTGCACTCCCCTCTGCTCTTGTTTAGCCATCTTGACCAAAAATACTACAGGAGAACAGCTGACATTTAGCATTATGAACAGCACAACTTTGGGCAGCCTGCATTTGTCTTTACTTTGTCAATTGTTTAAGTAATTGGACATAAASAAGATCTTATTTGCCTGACTTCCCTCACTATTAAGGGCTAGATAACCCTGAGTAACAGCAGAGGGAGAAACAGAATGGATTTTACTGGTCCAGCCATCTTGCTCAGGTTAGGCTCTCACTTCTCCCTCCCTTTCAGACAGCCCCACCCATATCACAGCTCCTGCTTTTTCTTTTGAAGGAGACATAAGGAAGGGACTCTTTTGGCTGATGTGGGCAGRCAGGCATCTGATCCATGCAAGTTCTAGAGCAGAAATGCAAGAAAATATTTCTTACCACCAGCAAGACCTGCAACTTCACCATTTTCCAGAAAGAGAACAGCATAACTTTTGGACATGTCCCATATCCAGAATATGTTCCACTGCCCTCTGCAGGAGTATCAAAACATGACTCAGCTACAGAGCCAGAACCTCTCAGGCACTTTGTTGCTTCTTACTAAAATTTGAAGGGTGATGCTTGTGGCCCTGATTTCAAGGTAAGGACGGAAAATGTCACCACTCCAGAGCCTTTAGTCAGCTGAAAGAGTTGCTATTCATAACTCATTTATTTGCCAGATATCTCAGATCATTTCCTGCTGGGTAAGGAACTTCCTYTCTATGGAGCAAGAGTAGCCATGGGAAACTGACAGGTTGAGATCACACTAATGGTCTGCTACCAAAGCTTCTTTCYAAGTCCCAGGGAGTCACCTTATTCCCTGGTAGGACCATTCTCCTTTCTTTTTCATCACAATGGGTCACTGGTGAGCTTGCTTTATGGTGACTTCATAAGTGAAAGCTTCTGCTGACTTCAGTAGGAATTGGTCCAATACAGATGTTTTTCAGAATGAATGTCTAAAATGCACCTCAAAGTTAAAAATAAAGTTTTCAAACCAAGGCAAATGAAAAAACCATGGGAGTGTCTCTATCCCGTTAGACTGGAAGGCTCACAGGGAACCTTGAAGCATACTTTAGTTATGATCTGGCTTGGTTTTGGGGTTTTTAGCTTAAAGGATGCCTCCTTTTCATGCAATGAGGCTGAGTCCAAGGTCTGTACAGAATTTTCTCCTAGCATCAAGATTTTAGTTACCTTCTTAGAATCTGAAAACCAGGGGAAAAAAAAAATCTAAGCTCTCACCTTTTAACTTTTTTGGGAACTTGAAAGTGCTGAACTTGCTGATAAATATTAAGAAGCTCTTCACTGTTGTCATAAGTTGGAAACAAAACTTTCACTGAGACTAAAAGTAGCAAAGCTCTAATTAATTTCAGGAGAGCCCAGACAGTCAAGTCTGATAATTCTGCTACAGGTTCAAAAGAGAAGAGACTGAAAAAGGCTTTGACTCATCTGTCATTTATGCTGCCCTAATATACATAGGCTGCAGAACTTCTTCTGAGAGCAAACTCAGACTAAAGAGGAATTCTCAAAGCTCATTATACGGTACTTGCAAATGAGTTGAAGTGCTAAGTCTTTGATTTCTGGAGTCACCAAACACTGGCTCAAATCCTGACCCCCTAGCACACAGCCTACATAACTGGCACATGCATGCACTGAGGAAATCAAGAGAGAGACTTTTTTGCCTCCTTAAGAGTTTGAGGCAACAATAAAGCCAATTCTATCTTTAACAGCTCCCAGACACGTCTTTTCTCCACAGCAATGGCAAACATACTGATGTATCTCAGTGCCCTAGAGTGTTCTTTCTCTGGCCCTGGGGACACTCTAGCAGTTCCCTCCAGGCTGTGTAGCCTTGGTCTCCCTGCACAACACACCCAGTGCCTGCCTGGTTGTTCAGAAAGAGTTGGCAAGCTGTACAACTTATTGCACYTATCTGCAGAGCTTACCTTGCAGACAAAAACAAGGCTGTGAAATGTTAGAGAGTCCCCAAACTCTCAGCTCCCTGCTGCAGCCCTATCCCCATTGCCATTTGTTACAACACTGTCCAGAAGGSCAGGAGCATTTCAACAGGAACACATTCTCCAGGCAGGCTAAGGAGTGGGTAAGTACAAGAGCTGTGCATCACAGGATTAGTTCAGAGGCAGCATTATGCACCCTGAATTCTGAGGCAGGGCTGTGCTGTGGGGTAAGCCAGTTAACATTGTCATTTCATTCTTGTGGCTATTTACAGTGGGTGGGGAGGAGAGACAGCAAAGAAGCACTTTCTTAGAAGTGCTTTTCAAAGTGGTGTCATCTGAACACAGAGGATTAAGTCCTCTACTGGCATAGAATGAYAGAAATCAATTGCCTTTAAGTACTGTAGCTGCATTAGATCTGGCCCAGAGCTTCTTCAAGTCATCAGAAAATGTTCTTACTCTTGGCATCACTAGGACTCCTGCATTTCATTCCCAGGAGGCAAAAACTGATACAGAGTTACATGACCGAAAATATCCTCCAAGTGCTTAACTTCCTTGTGATCACTGAAGACTCAAGGTATGAGCTCTGTACTTCTGTTATCTTTGTCAGATTGACCTGCTGAACAATTCAAAAGCGGAGTCAAATTTTAYAATCACACAATTAAAATCCTGAGGAAAACCTTCTGCAGTCTCAACAGAAAACAGTCTAAGGTAACGGTTTGGGTGTTTTTCTTAACATATATCTCAACTACATGGTTCTGCTGTTTGGGTTTGACTACTTTTTTCCCAGCTAAGTAGACCCATACTGTGTGGGCTGTTCACAGAGTGCTGGTAACATCATCAAGCTCTGTCTGATCAGTGTGCCAGCAGCATGCYACATGGAAAAGGATTTATGAATGTCAAAACACTCCAGAGAAACAGGCAGCTTACAGCCCAAGGGGGCAGAAATCATCCTTTTGGTTTATCTCTGCAGAGGGTTTTGTAGACACCACATTGGACATCCCTCACCAGGGGTTTCCAAGAGGAAAGGGAGACAGCAGGAGTGTGTGAGCTGTTGCAAACATATCATCAGTAGGGCTTAAATATAGGCCCTTCCACTTTGTGGAGGAAAAATGGCCTAGATTCCCTGTGATCCTTTCTGTCTCACTGGGTTGTTTTTTTGTTTTTGTTTGTTTTTTTAAACTCTTGAGGCCTAATATATTCCTTTAWTCCGTAGCAGACAAGCTGCAGGCTCCTCAAAGGTAAACCACTATTCATTTAGTGGTGGTTTCCTGTGTTATATGAAAGACAAACTCATCTCAGGAATTATACACAGCTATTGGTTTGATTTCAAAAGCTCTTAAAATTGASGGTGTAAGTTATCTAATTAGTCTTTTGTGCAACAAACCTTTCCTTTCTTCTAATGAGGATAATGTGTCTTAATTATTGTTGTGTTACCAAGTTAGGCCACAAATTAAGTAAAACCTGATGTGGTCAGCTGGCAATCATAACATGGTATTTCCACTTCACATAAGCATGTTAATGGTTAAGTTTGGGGAACACATTCTGCATGTTTCTTCACAATTTCTACCTTCTCTTTCACAGTCAGAGCAATGAAATAAAGTGCCTATTGAGCAGGGTARCAAGTGTCCAGGAGAGCTTCTTATGGGATGTTGTTACAAACTTGTCTCCAACATACCTTTCTTCTGTAGCTCCCTAGGGGAAAACTGAGGTCATGTTATCAGGCAGATCTTTATTCATCTAATCATCTATTTTTCCTGCCTGGGAAGAAATGTATACCACCAGATAGCCCTGTGGTCACAAAGAGAAGTGGATAACATCTCACTGAACTTGGACTATAGTTCTTACATCTTTTGCTGAAGTAAGTAGTTCATGATGGTAGTGGGTGGCCAGGTTTTCTTCTCTTAAATACACAGTTGAAAAAAACCCGCCCTCCTCTTGTCCTTACATTTAAGAATTTCAGGGCACCTACTGTTTTCCTTTGAGGTCATAAAACTTCTTAATAATCTAAAAAGACTTTTTTTTCTGTTGCCCACAGCAGAGAATGCATCTTGTGTCATCCTCAGGCAATAGATTGGTTGGCCATTGTTTATATCACAACTGGTGARTAAGGGGAGCCCAGGAACTATTGTTTCATAGATTTAGGGAGCGGTGAATCTAAGGGCTGGTCTAGCAAGGGGTAAAATTTTTACTAGGTGTTTAGAAATCTAAGCCATGGGCTTTAAAGCTTYTTGCTCAGAGTCCCCAATTTTTAAAGGCCTGATGAAGTTTAGCAGGGTCCAAAGTGCTTGGCCAAACTTGCATTTTGGGYGCTTTCTACCTAGATAAAATGAGGACAGGAGGGTCAAAACAGAAGGAAGAAGCTGTGTTTTGGGTTTGGTGCATCAGGAAGACTGTGGGAGACTCCCAGACACCCCAGATCACAGCTCAGCCTGCACCTGGGAGGGCTGGGAGCGGGTAGCAGCTGACCTAAGGACACAGCTGATGATGTAGGCAGTTTATGTTACCCATGGCAGTGAAGTTATTTTCTTTGATTCTATCCATGCTGCTTTGCAACAGTCCCATATGGCAGCTTAACATTCACCCTCCCTTTAGCATCAATGGTAAGACACTGCTGAGCAGCCTTTCATATAATATTGAGTGCATTTAGTAGTTTAAAGGATAAATTTAAACAAACAGGACACCTGCATGCAAAGCTCTTCCTTTTGGGCTTTGTAGAACAGAAAATCTATTCAAAAACTTTTTCTGCTTCAGCAATTTWTTTAAATAAGTGCTGAAATATTCTGATGTGATGATATAATTMATATTATTCTTGACTAAAATTCTGTGCCAGCCCAAGTTGTGATTTTAACCTTCCTCATGTATGGGAAAGGCTAAAAAATTGAGTATTTTAATTAAATCAAATATTCCACATCTACAATCCAACATTGAAAGAAGTCTGTAGTCTTTTTCATATCTTGTCTTACAGTAATCATCAGAATACAAGCAATATTATTGAACCACTCAGTTTACAAATTTGGCAGCCACACCAGTAAATCTATAAAGCCTAATTGTTAAATAAAAGTTAGCACTAATTAAAGCAAACAACCCTTTCRTCACTAAGAACTACATGTGCATGAAGGCTTACACACACATCTCTGTTGTTCTAAAGCAGAGCAAGAGTCCTGTAGGAAGCACAAAGCAAGTGAGCTGGCCCTGCTTCAAGGGTTGCACAGATGTGCAAGCTGGGGACTAAGGCTGTGCCCTTCCATAAAACACCAAACACTGCTGTGCCACAGCACAAACACTGCTCTGGGGTCGACTGAAAGAGTGGTAAGGAGATCTTTTATCTTCCTGGGAAGACAAATCCAAGCCAATTTCATTTAGCGTCCACCCAATGTTGCTCTTGAACATTGCAGCTTAACCTCTGATCAAAAAGCCCCTCCTAACTCAGGCAGCTCCGATTGCAAGCCCCTCCTCAGCTGGTTTCCACAAGCACAGCTTTGAGGAGGTTTGTGCTGAGGCTCAGTGGAAATGCTTCATAGACTCAATCACAGAAGAAACTGCATCGGTTAGAGGAAAACCATACATCCATGCACAATTTACAGATGTAAATTTGAAATACCTTGTGATTCTAGTTGTAGAACCTATTTCAGCCCCATGGGCCCTTGGAAGACTGGATATTCCTCTACTGACAATGATATTTGTAGATGGTTCAATAATAACTAAATGCAATAACTATATAATTCTTAAACAAATGAAAACCAAGACTTGAAATGGATAAACCAATGCTTCTATTTCTACCTCCTACAAGTGTGTGGTTGTGTGGAAGAGTGAAAGAGATTTGGGTTTGGAAAAAAAAAAGCTGGCAGAGCTCAGATCTAAAAGAAAACTTGTTCTTTTAGACTGAAGTTTCCAGTTTAAATCTTCCCTGTCCTAACAGAGAAATTCACTGCACACAGGCTTATGCTCTGTAGCTCAGCTACTCTTGGCTGCCTCAGCTGGTGCTTGGGAGAGCAAACCTGTTATTGTGAGGTGGCAGCATTCCTGATATCTTCTGAAATTACTCACACTGCCCTTCCYCCTGCAGCCTTTGTCTCTGGGGGATGAAGAGGAGGAAGTGGACATCATTTGGGCTGCTAYAAATTGATCTAAGAAGTCGCCTGAAGTATTGCCTCTTCTCACCCCCTTTCACTATTTTTGCCTCAGGTTCAAACATGATGTTGAAAAGTGGAAGACAACACAAGCTATATTCTGTACTAGATGTTACCAACAGATGAACTATCAACTATCACAAACAAATAACAYTTGGCATCATCTCTTCCAAAGACCTCATTATTTCAGCTTTAATATTTGTTTTCTAACCAGATTCTGAAATGCTTAATATACACTCTGTTGGTGACCATTCCTGGCATAAAGCTTAGATGCAAGGACAGCCACATAAAAACAGCAACAATGTAGAATGTAGACCTGAGGTTTTGCAACAGGAAGCTTTAGAAATGAAATGAGCTGTCACAGAAGTCTGTAATGCATCTTCCTTCTTGCTTCATTTTCACAGGGTGTCAGCACAAGCCYGCAATGCTGTGATGAACTTGAGAATAATTTCACTGCCATGATATTTTTAGAGAATTACAGTTGGGTATTAAGTGAATTCTCCACTCCAGCCAGTCCTGGTTGCTTTATTTAAGGGAAGGAGCTGCTATGAGCTTCAGGTCCAATTCTCTGCCTTGCTGTCCCACTTGCACCCCCATCTCCTGTTCTCTGTTTTATACCCTGTAACTTACTTATGAATTTGAGGTCTACCTAACTATTCTTAAGTATTCAATAAGAACTTTGTATACATGTCACAACAGATGCAGTCAGAAGTGTTTTGGAATGAAAAAGCACAATGAGGCATAAAGTGCCATTGAAGGAAGCWAATTTTTTTTTGTGAAGACACCACTGGAGAAGCAGCAACTGTGTTTTCTCTAGCACTGTTTTCCTTCACATAGCTACAGATGCCATGTGTGAAGTATCATCTCACATGGAACTGGAGGAGAAACTCAGTCTGTACTGTCAGCATGGGCCATGGCCCTGCAAACATGTGAGTACTCCCACTGCCAGAGCAGCCAGTGCAGATGGAGCCAGGCAAAGCCACTGACCCTCCATGGCCCACCAGCACTGCTGCACTTCATCATGCCACCATGGAGGGCCGGGCACAAATCCACAGCTTGCTTCTGGCATCCTTTACAATCCAGCCATCMCAGGCAGAAGGCAGAGTAAACTTTGATTAATAGAATTCAGGGTGTGTAATGATAGCACAATCCAGTCTCTTGCTTGAAGGGCTGTGTTGCCAATGGGTGGCTGCATGATCATTATTTTGAGACTGTTGCAATGACTGTTCCTTGTGCACTGGAAGTCATTCATTCTCCTTACTGAAAGACAAGCCCTTTCCTTTCATCTTTTTTGGCAATGGCCAAACAACTACATAGAGTAAGCAACAGAGATCATCAGCACAAATACATTGGAACAAGCTTAAATCTAGAATTTATTATTATTCACTTGTTGGCTAATTGAAAAGGCTGACTTCTAAAACAATGCACAGATCACTATGATAAGGTGCAGTTACTCACATTACTTTTGTATCTGAGAGCTTCAGCCAAGAATTCATGTTGCAGTGGCCAAGGCCTTAGGTGAGGGACTCKCCCAGTGCCAGCTGAGTGCTTTTGCTCAGAGCAGGAGGCCTGCCTGTYGTGTGCAGCAGGCTCAGGTGAGTGAATCCAGCAGCCTGGACTGTGTAGGTGCAGAGGCACTGATGGACTGCTACAGCAACAGCACACAGGTAAAAGGTGTTCACAGGGAGCAAAAGGCAGAGGCCAGGGAGTCATCCCAGCACTGAAATGAGGTTTCATTACTTTAGAGAAACKTGCATTTTAGATTGCTTTAGTTTACACTTGTCTCCATAAAACGGTATGAGGTAGCTGCATGGTGCAGTCACAGCAGGAGAAGATATAGAAAAATATTTCATTTTCAGGACTATGTCAAACCTAATTTTTAGTTGTCCATTTTCTTTTCACTTTCCACTGTGATCATTTTCATTTGTGCTTGCTCATCTCCACAAGTTTTTACCGTATGCTAAGTGGAACATCTGCTTATCACTCATTTTTCTGCTCATTTATGCAGGGTTCATTCAGTGTGATGGATGGGGTAAAACCAACAGAAAAATAGATTTAATTTTAGTTTATGGAAAGAATATAGTCAGCTGGGAACATCTTACTTTGCTAAGAATGGACCACTATGGAGCACACTACCTCAGCAGMCAGCCAAGCATGCATCAGAATAAACTGCCTTCCTCAGTTACCTGTTCTTGCTGGGATCTTGTATCAACACCTAAAGAACGAGTGCCAAACAGCACATGTAAGTGTTATTAAGTGCTCTACATTTCTTATCTCTTTAGAAATATTTTCAATTGATAGATGTACTTCCAATTATTCATGTTTTGTATTTTATGCTTATTGCAATACTTTTCCTTGGCAGGAAAACAACTGTTATGTGCACATAAAAAAAAGCTATTAGAAGCAATTTAGCCCCATGAGCACTTATCTAGGTATTTGTGTGGCCCCTGGCTATATGAATGTGYTCTTATGCAATAGGATTTGGTAATCTGCAAACAGATTTAACAAGTGCTAACCAAGAGCTCCCTAAGCAAAGCTCCACACATGACAAATCAAATATACAATTCAAAAATAGAAACTCAGCATAAGGTTAGAATTTTATAGAAACATTATTCCACTGTTTTATTATATAAATCCCTGAAGAGTGAAGAAACAGAAGAAACTGCTTGGTGAACAGGCATAGAAATTCTATCCTGGAATAATTCAGTGACTCAAGAACTTATCCAAGACACCACATACCTGAAYTCACAACCTTACCATGTCCTACTCTGACAAGAGTTTTGCACCTGTTTCTCCTTGTCCAGGGGAAGCCTCCTAATCATTTTCTATTTGCTGCTTTGCTTTTGCATTCTTATAGTGACAAGAACTTAAGGAAGAACAAGTCTCCATTAAAAGATGAGTCTCTTTTAGTGAATCAATGTTTTTGTTTGGAAAGATGCTATGTCAAAAAAATAAAAAAATCCCAAACCCTTTATCAGTTCTACTTCCAGAGACACTAAAGGACTTTGGAGYCAGCGTGTGCAGCTCTACTTCCCAAGGGACCCTGCACCTCCCTGCAAGTGGAGGTCCCTGAGGCTGGCCAAGGAGCTTTTGGGCTCCAGCTTAGAAATGATGGTAGGAGCAAGCCAAAGGGAAACTCCCTAGGGAGATCTCAACAACAAAACAGAGTGAAATCAAGAGAACTAGTAAGAATCCATCTTAGTGGATATTTAAGATCTGAGGGCTGGAAGAAGAGAAAAAGCACATAATTCTTTATTTACAGACTCAGGTTACTTGATATTGTGTGATTTGAATTTAGGTTTGAGAGGCAGGGGTGGAGAGAAGGTAATGTTAAGATTATATTGCAGCAGAGAAAGGATCAAAAAGTGGTGAATAGCTGGGTGGCTGCTATATGAAATTTGCTCTAGGCAGATGAGAAAATGAAAAGCAATCAAATTGAAACTGCCACATGTGCAGCAGCAGAACCTAAAATACAAGCAATAGAGGTAAAGGGAAAAATGAGCTTAAGTTGGGAGAACTTGGAATTATGGAAAGTTGGAAAACTAGAATCTTATCCTCAGGATTTTAAAATGAGAGTGAAAGAAAATGAGAAATTATTTGAAATAGGAGAGAAATTGTAGCACCATGTCTGTTATATTTAAGAAAAGCATGGAGAAGGAAAAGAAAATGAGCAACACATGTTTACATTCATGATAAAATTATCTGAAGGAAAAAAGATAATCAAAACCTKATAAGAGTACCCTGCAGATCATATTCTGAGAATTTCCTGAAGCCTTACATGACATCTCACTCAGCTTTAGACTAAAGGCTGTCCCTGAGCTGCTGACTGCATTGAATTGGGTTTTGATCACTTCACGTCATTACCATAAAAATTACCTTCAACTTGACCTGAAAACAAACAAGACTGGCTTTTACTGCATGAGGAAATACTGGGGTTGGTCTTGCAGTGATTCAGACTTCAACAGGGAGAAATTTCATTCCATCTTACCCAGGGGACAACTTGGGACAAGAATATTAAAGTTTTTTTATGATCATTTTGATGAGTGCCACAATTTTAATACCACAGTTTATTCACACAATAGTACCAAGAGAGTTTTAGTAAAAAAATCACCAATTACTGTTGGAAGAGCAGTGGGAAATAGGTTAATTGAGAGTAAAGGACTTTTTAGACACAGTGTAGATCCCTGTCCAGTGCTACTTTTGCTATRGGTGCTCCAGGTGCAGCTGCTCTTGGCAAGGTCTCAGAAGTCCCTCTTGCTCTGCTGGTGCCTCAGTGCCGGGAGGCAGTGCAGGAGCACAGTCAGGTGAGCTCCACCACAGAAGCAGCTCCCACCTGGGGCAGTGCTCAGGGCAATGGTCAGGGCAGGCAGAGTGCTGCTTGCAGCCCCTCACAGCTCCACTGCTCTGGAGCCCAGGGCAATGGTCTGCTGCACCAGGCGCCCCACACTGAGCGCAGACAATGCCAGCAGCTGCCAAGTGTGTGTGGAGGGGTTTGCTGTGCATGAAACAAATACACCCTTTGAGAGCAAAATCAGGGCACCTGCATCTGTTCCCAACATGAGACATGACCCCAACCAATTTCCCAAACACTCAGAAGAGGAGCTGCTAGGATTTTGTATGTTAAAAATGAGGGTCTTCAGAAGCTTATAGAAGCACCAGCATGTAAAGTGTGGATGTGGCACAAGGACCACTCCTACCCTCCAAGAACTGGTGTTGGAGAGGTCTTTTCTGTGCAGTGCATTGAGGCATTTTGTTCACAACAGAACACCCATTGCTGCACCAGATGACAAGGTTGAATAACTTCTCACCCCCRGAGGCTGCTAACCAAGCTCTGTTACTGTTTAGTGCTGCTCTGGGAAAACCTGAGGCATTTTCTCTAGCACACTATTGAACAGCAGTTTCCCTCCCTGATTCACTGCTGGCTGGGATGTAGAACCTTCCTGCTCATGCTTTTCTCTACCAAGAAGTTCTGCAGAGTCTAGCAGGGGTAGAACCTCTAGTTTTTCTACCTCGGGCAGATAACACCAGCATACTTCTCCCCCCCCGCCCTGTTGAGACAGAAGGACTTTCAGCACAATAGCTAAAATCTATTTTGCTCCTCCACAGCATACTTTCAGCACATTTTTTCTTGCATTGAGCAGTGAGGTTTTCACTTGTAAAGTGTTTCCAAGGTAAACCAATCTAGCTCCTCCTCCCAAAGCCGTCCATGATGTTTTTCTGCTTTACACAGAAGTCCCACAGGGCACCGACTCAACTCTGCTCTTCTAAGATACCCTTTAAGGCATCTTCCCACAGATGATTGAATCTGAACTSCAGATGTCTGCAGGCACAACCTGCAGCAACAGATAATTAAAGTACAAGCAACAGTGTATGGGTTTGAATGTGGACCTGCAGAATTTCCTGGCTCATAGCCAGAGCTCAGTAGGTCCTGTCAAGGATGAAAGCAGAGTTTTATGCCCTCAGCAGTCAAAGCTGAGGATTGATTCAGAGACTGTTTAAAAAGTAAAAAATCAGTTTCTGGTAGGAGAATAGGAGGAGGAATACCACCAGTCTGTTGCCRTGAAATGAGAACATCCCATAGGCACAGTCAGTAGTGAGTACTTTCATGAGACAGCCCAGTAACACTCAGTCCCATAACACCTCAGCTAAACCCCTTTCAGGAGGGAATCACCAATATCCTGCAAGCCCCCAAGGGGTAAAAACAGTTGCACCAATAGATGCTCCCTTCCCTAGAGCCTCTGGGCAAGTTTACTTAAGAAATAAAACCAGAACATATCCCCGTCCATGCCTTCCTCTGCTCCTGGCTAGAACATTTCACATAGAGCACAAGAGTGTCTCCAAAGTGTCYCCACTTGCAAGTCCAGAATGTGGATCATGCTTCACTCAAGTTTCATGGGGATCTGAGATCTGCAGCTGAGCTCCTGCCAAGGGAGCTACCAAAAACGCCATGGAGGGTACAAGTTTGTGTGCAGCCCCCTCTTCCMATTTCTGCCACAGCCTCACCCTCCAGCCTCTAGCAAGACTCTGMATTTCCTTGTTTGCTTGTTCAGCTCCACCCGACATGAGCTCCCCCAGAAAGATGGCAGAGGGGCAAACTTCACAGCAGAGAATGATTTCTTTTCAAGGCAATGGCTTAGCAAGAGCCCCAGAGCATTAAAGGGAGATCCTCAAACTTACTTCAGGAGCTAATATAAATCCTAATAAATCCAAGGATATGTTTAATATATATTTCCTCTAACAAAACAATTCTAAAGCCATCTACTCCTTGTTACCAGTGCTGGTAAGCTGAGGCACTTTCTCAAAGGGTAGGTGGAAGATCACAGGGATATTTACTGCTTCAATAAAAGGAATTTTATTACAAGCTGCTCCTTCCTTTTTGTTCTCCATTCAGCATAAATGGCAATGTCACCTTATGCACTCACAATTAATTTCTGGAAAAGAGGTACCTTATTTTATAGCCTCAACAAAGACACATTGCATTAGCATGAAGAAAACAGATGCACGGGATAAAACAAAACCAGCCTGCAGGACTGGTCTCCTACAGKCACTGATTTTTGTTGGAGCTCACTTCCACAGAGCTGCCTTAAGAGACAGCAGCAGGAGGAGATCTCCACCCTGGAAGTGCACATGCTCTTCCTCCACAGTATTGACTGGCTAGGGACTGAAATGAGGGTCCACAACTCCCATATCTGAGACTTGCCAGGAGAGCTGGCCTGTGGGCAGAGGAGATGTAGCTGGTGGGAGAAGAAAGTATATGAAAAGAGGCTGCATTTTATTTGCAGAGAAGGAGGAGGGAGGAGAAGGCACCCAGGTCTTGCATCATGAGACCCCCYGCTCCCAGAGGGAAACTTGCCGCTTACGCCAAATGTCAACAACCTGTGGCTGCCATCCCACTCTGCTTCCAACTCTCAACCTCCTTTCCAACACATCAGCCTGGAAAAAGCATCCCTATAAACAAGGACACTCTCAGATGGTAACATTGAGTTAGACATTAAATGTCTCTATATGTCCAAGTCATAAACAGAAGAGAACAAAAGAGAAAAAGAGGAGGAGGGAAAGATTCCTGCACAAGTAGATGGCTACTAAAAGTTCCAGCCCAATTCTCCTTAGAGAGAAGTGCRTCTCTCACTGCCATGTTTACACCAGTACATGCAGTATTCCAGCTCATCTTTTGTCTTTTTAGAATCCRTGTTAGCAGCTAAATTCGTGCACACTGGGCATTAAGCTGCTGCCAGGCAAAGGCAGGGTGTTCCAGGGCAGGATTCAGCCACACCACACCTGCCAGGGTGCCCACAGAGCCACACTCCTCACATGGCAGCATCAAAGGGATGAGTCTAGACTCCCCTGCCCCAGGGTACGTGCAACCTTGCCAAAGCCATGCCAGACTATTTAATCCTATTAAAGCATACGCTGGAAGTACACRATACTCATTAGAAGAGAATAGCTTGCTTTGTTCCTGACTTCCAAACCCCAAAGCAGCAGACACTGTGGGATGAGCCACCATTATTGACCTCTGCAGCCAGGCTTGCCATTCCCAGCCCCACTGCCAGCAGAAATCTCACAGCCCTGCTCTTTGCTCCCATATGAAAACACAGATTTAGRATCCCTGCTCAGGTCAGGTGCCAGAGCTATAGCACACACATTTCCAAAGGGAAATTGCAAATATTAGGGTCCTTTAGGTGCTGCTTTACAGTCACACATGGTCCATACAAAACCACAGACAGTTGTCATTGTCCCCACACTGCCCTTCTCACTAAAAAAGTACCAGGTGGACAAAATATTAGCTGGTTGTACAAGTCAGCAGGTAAATCTTTTAGGAATAGTAATTATTTAGCAAAAGGTTAAAAAAAAGATCTAGGTAGATGGGCCATGCAAACTCATCCAGATCTCTTAATGCATGGAAGGGGCAGGAATTCAATCACACGTGGAGCTTGTCTGCAGCATCCAGCTTAAGTACAAATTCAAGATTTCCAATGGTTTTAGTTATTTCCAACATTTGATTTAATTGTTAAGCTTCTGAAACGTGAAGAAGTTTGCCCCTTCCAGAGCTGTTTCTTTTTAAGATATTTGTGCTGCAGTGCAGCACACACTGTTGATTACATATCACCTTACTAAGGAAATGATGACATCAGCCTTGYTGCTTTTATTCATTCCACCTATGATGGGCTGAAGCAATTCCTCCCAGTCTCGTGCCATTTGGGAAGCCAGAGCTGTTTGTATCCTGGTAACCAGTGCTGGCACCACAGAGCTGGCTGCRGGTGTGTGCCCAGGGACTCATCTCCCCCGAGGTGCAAGGGCCAAGGAAGGGCCAACCCTCTTGAAGCAGTGACACACCTGACSCCACAGAAGCCAATACACCTGCCTGCCACATTCCCCAGAGAAGGTGTATTGGAGAGGGTGTCCAGGTACTGGGCTGCTTTGTGAGTACAGAGTGCTGTGCAGCAACCCCACCCCTCCAAAAACAACCCAAAAAAACCAAAACCAAAAAAACCCACAAAACCAAAAAACCATCCAAAGAGGAAAAGAAGCAGAACAGCAGCAAGGGGAAGACATGGTTACATGCATGTAACCAAGAGTTAAASGGCTTTTATTCCTTCATGCATGTTTCCTATCCTGTTTCTCTGCATGTCCAAGTACTGGAGCATTGCCTCCTTGTCTTCTGATAACAGAAAGTCCACCCCACAGTAATGACCACAAACCTGTTACTCAAAGGGACTACCAGCTGTTCCTGCTTCCCTGCCCCTCAATCCATGGAGCAGTCAGTCCTCCCTTCCCCTTGGTGCTTGCCTCGGGTAAATCCCTATCAGCTCTTCACTCAGGGTATTAAATTATTTCTGTTGCTGCAGAATCCCCACAGATCTTTACATGCTCTCTGCATCCACTAACAGTTTATATAAAGCAGAAATCCCTCATTCTCTTTACCCAATATTTTTTTTAAAAGAAATATCTAAAAAAAGTCCACAAATATAATTTTTTTACAATAAAAAACAAAACCAAAAAAAATTCACAACCCTCCCTTCACATAGCCAACTGTGAGTGGTTTGGTTTTTTTTTCCTCAGAGCCCAAGTAGTCAGTTATTTCTTAAGCAGGTGCTTTCCATGCTCTCTCTCCAAGGCAGCATTCATCCTATCCCACATATCCTGGCTGTTGCTATGGAAATCATTCCTCCRTAAGCTGATGTGCCAATGCAGGTCTCATTGCTGCTCAGCAGAGAGGCTAAAGGTGTGCATGAGTCAAACTATTTGCTGTGCATTATTCCTCTGCAGCCTCGCTGCTGCCAGGCACAGGAGAGGAACAATTAGTGCCTGCACAGAGGGGCCTGTAAAAGGTGCTGGAGAGTCCCAGGAAGGCTCTGGCTGTTACCTGCAGCCAAGCCCAACTCAGTCACCCAGCATGGCTGCCCTGGGTGCCACAGAACACAGGCACAGGAGGTACAAAACAATTCCTGATGTTTTTAAGCATCCCAGGGGGAAGGTAAGTCAGCATGTGCCATCACAGGTACAAGGCACACAGGGTACAAGGTACCCCTGCAGTCCCTCAGAAAGGCCWATGATGAAATCAGGCTTTTGGCAAAGACCTGCTGCTGGCTATGGACAGGCAGAGGCTGAGGAGTGCTGGAGGATCCCTCTGACTCTGGTGAAGCAGCAAGACCAAAAGGGAAAAACCATTTACAAAAATCTAACTTCTTCACATATGCTGTTTGGCAACTTGACTATAAACACAGGTTTTGAGCTCCTGACTACCTATGAATAGGCATTAAGGCAGATACTGGAGTACTCCCAGTCAAAACACAGCTTGATGCCAGCAGGCACTTTACAGAAACAACTGCTGGCCCCTCCCAAARTAACAGAAACAGAGGAACCTGCTGCCCCCAGGACTCAGCCCTGCCATGAGTGCACACACAGCCCTAGAGCAGGGGGCATGTGGGGGCAGCTGCAGAGCTCCCCTGTGCCCCAACCCAGCCAAACACCAGCTCTTCTCTGCATGTGGGAGCTGGGAACATTTCAAGACAAGCATCCCACACCCCTTTTTTTCCCCTCTCCCCTGGAATACTTGGCAATAGCTTCCATAGATATATTGCAACAAGCAGGAGGTCTCAGGGCAGCCCCCATGCCTCAGTGGTTTCTTAGCTCATCTCTTCTGAAGCCTGAGGGGAGGAACTGGGACCAAAGAGGGAAMAAGGAGGGTAATGAACTCAGATTTACAGCAGGTCTTTAAGGGGAGAGAGGGCAGGGGTTTCTTTGGCAAATGTTAGATTGGCCATCTGAATATTCAAGGTTTTTTCTTTCAAGTAMGGAACTAAAAGGCTGTGGCAGCCAAAGGCAGAGCCATCAAAAAAAGCAAACATAGGATTTTTCKCCTTCATCCTCCTGAAGAAATTGCTCCTGCACAAGAGCAACAAGTGGTACATCACACAAACCTCAGGTTTCTATTCACATCTTACCTCCTTTCTCACTGCTCTACAGGAAACAGGTGCTATACCCAACCTGTCCTCTGAATTATTTTCTGTCCTAAACATTAGGGAACTCTTAGAAGCCAAGCAAACAGCTTCAGTTACAGAATCACAGAAGTTGGTAGAGTTTTTACACCACTTTGTGTTTTTTGTCAGTCACCCTGGGGAAAGGCAGCTAGTTAAAGCACGGRTTCCAAACACTCAAACAGAAGTCTAAACTTCTACAAAACATCTCMGAGCACAAAGGCAATAATCTCAGAGCACAGCTCCTGTGGGGCACATTATAAATGACAATTAAACACAGTAAACAGACTGCAGCATATCAGTGTAAACAAAGCAAGCACATCTCCCTCAACAGYAGCCCAAAATAAAGGTAGCACTTACCTCATTTCAGGGCTGACAAGGAGCCTGCTGGCACCTAAAGCTGCTCCTCTCCTGCTTGCCTTCTCAGTGGAGATGCTGTGCTCTCCCCTGCTCTCTTATGAGCTACCTGCAGAAGGTCAGCTGGTCCTGGTCCTTAGGAGAAACACCTGGTTCAGCACAGCTTGCTAACAAACCACAGGGGTGGCTGGGATTTAAAACAAAGGATTTTAACAATCAGTTAATGATTCTTTATAAAGATTGTTGTAGTTTTAACAATCTGTGAGCTGTAATGGGCATTTTTCTGGTAAAAAACAGCTTACTTGATCAATGCCTCCTAATATTCTAATAAACTCTTACACCATTTATTGAAAATACAATGATAAGCAAATACCAGTTTTTCCAATTTAAGAGGATATGGTATGAATGTGAATAAATTATGTTAAATCATACTATCATAGAGAAGTATCTTGTGATTTACAAGTTCCTACCTTATGTAAATTAATGCCCCACAATTCTGCAGCCTGTGGATAGCTTCCTTTTGTGTTGTGAACACACATACTATGCCTCAAAAGCTTCCAATTATGTGGGTGGGATTTGGAGAATACAAATGACATAAAAAACTAGAGGGGTTTATTTCAGGAACAGCTCAATATGATAGAATATAGTATCAAGATTAGAGGTTATGAATTAGAGATTCACTTTCACTGTCTTGTTAGAAAGGATATAAAAGAAACACTGAAGGAATAGCAGAGATATAGAAAACAGCAAAGTATACATATGCATTTAATACAGGTCATCATTCCTCTTACTTTTAGTGTAATGCATTTATCATGAATCATATTGTGATTGTAATTTTAAGAAATGTGATTTTGAATTATTTTTTGGTATGATCTGTTTATGACATTCCTAGGTGCAGACACAATGCCACCATTAGAGGGACTGGGAAGGATTCTTCTCATGTACATGAAAGCCAAAACCTGTGTATTTAGATTCTGAACAAGTTCCTGAATTTGCTAATCATTGGGGTTATTTCTCCCTTCTCAGCTGCATCATTTCATGTAAACTTTTTATTTATTGGCAGCTCAGAGCGTGAATTTGAGCTAAAATTCTCCTTGAAATATTTGGTGCTGTTCTGTAACAGATGTAAGTGAATTTAGAAATCCAGATCAATGAAGTGATAGATTGAATCCAATAGTTTTTTAAGATTGTTTTCTTCAACAAAACCCAAGTCAAACTCAGAGACAAGATTCTTGCAAATGTTAAARAACATAGTGCTTTCAGGGAATGCTTCATGATGAAGTGAAAGATGAGGTTAGTACATGTCAATAGGGAGGATGCACAACAGAGAAAGGGGAAGAGGTGTTACTGACTCAAAGTTCTGCCAACTTTTGGTTTTCCTGTGGGACAGACACTATTTTTCAGCTTTGCATAAGCAAAAGTTCTCTTAGCTATGTCAAAACTCCTCAAAAAAGGACTTTTACCCCTCATCTCTCTGTAAGAATTCCATCCTAATTTATGTGTGTGATGACAAAAGAAGACACAAAATGCACATCAGTGCCAAATCCTAAAATTAAACTGCAGTGGAGAAGGAGGGTTTGTCAGCAGGATCCTGTACCTCACACTCTGGGTGAGGCAGGCCCCAAGACATCCCAAGCTCCCGGCTCTGATTAAYTCCTGCAGGAGTGACTCAGCACCAGGCAAGGGATCCCAGGGCATTTCAGGGTGAGGCCATTTACCTACAGGACAGTAAATATTGCAGTGCTTCTTTAAACTGATTCTATACACATAAATATGGTGCCATAAATCTCATCCTCAACACCCATCAGGCCAAATTGGGTGCTCTCTTGGCTGGGCATTTTGYGACTTGGCTTCACTTGACCAGCAACACCCCCTGAGGGTCAGATATAGGGGGATATTTTCATCTGACTAGACTGTTAGTGAAACCAAATACTATCCATCTTTCCCTGCCACTCCCCTTTGTTGCTGGATTTATTTTGTGAGCACAGTTGTCCTGTAAACAAGAAAGAACTCMTCTGGTTGTTTTTGTCATTTCAAAAATAATCCCAGGACCTGTTAAAGGATGATAGCATCTACTGCAATGTGTCCTGTCCTTCCAGARGAAAAGCACTGRGCTCTAATGTTTTTTTCTCTCACAAAGCAAAGAAAGCAAGCRATGTTTCCTTCTCTTCTGCCTGAGCCTTTGGCACTGAGTTCAAATCTCAGTCTGTCAAATCTAGATTTAGAGCTGGAAAAAGACAGATAATCACATATGATTATCAGATGCACCAATTCTACTGATTCAGAACGGCAATATGCAACTTACCACTTCAAGAGGAAACCTCTGGTTATTTGGCTGTTGAACACAGACAAGCTGTTGTTGTGCACACAACAGAATTGTTCCAGGTATTTTCCCTAAGCCCAGCACATCCAGGATGTGTCTGAGCAGGACATACAATCAGCTGTGTCAGAGCACAGTGCCCTGAAGGCACTGGAGCCCACTTGGAGCTGGTGCAGAGTGTCCTTACCAGCTCTGAGGTGTGAGGTGCACTGTACTTTGGGTCACTGGCCAGCACTGCACCCCCACACACTGCAGGAATTTCTCTGTGCTTTCCAGCCCCTCAGGCTGTTTGTGGCACCTCATTGTATCTTAACAAAGATAAGATTTTCATAAGATTGAGAGATYCTGGGGGTTGGAAAATCGTTTGATTCATGGAAACAGTATTTCTGGTTAGTTCTACAGTGTAAACCAGTAGAAAGGCATGTTCTTCCATGAAGAGTGACTCCAAATTACTTGAAGCTCAGCTGGTTGGAGCATGGTGCTAATAATGCCAAATTCAYRTAAGAGTTGGACTCAGTGATCCTTGTGGGTCCCTTCCAACTCAGAGTATTCAGGGATTCTGTGATTCTGAAGAAAGTTGTTTCAGAGCAGAAACTTCATGTTGGTCAGCAGCAGTTCATCCACCTTTGTTCATCAACAGAACAAATCCTCCTTGTGTTTCCCACTGRTGATCCCCAATATCAGCACAAAAGGCAGTTTGCCTTTGGAAGCACAAATCTGCATCTGGAATGGGATGCACATGTCCCTTGTCCTGCTGTAACCTGGAATGGAACCTGATTCAAATGTAATTCGTAGACAGGGCTACTACAGTTACACTTTCCCTCTTACAGTGAGACACAGTGGCAGCAACTCAGTTCTGGTATATGCTCARTGTTAGAAAACAGTAACTTGATACAAAGAAAGCATCAGCAAGGGTCTGAACTTACTGCTCAGCGACAGCAGTTCCTGATCCGCGGGTACAGCTCCAGATGATGTTGGGATGACACATCCCAGCCTCCGTGGAGAATACACAATTGTCCCCATATGACATGAAAGGTGACACTGTCACAGCACACAGTTTTAGCCATTAGACATTTGTTATGAATWTCCAGCAGCTGCAGCTGGGAATCATTTCTAGTGTGAAGGTCTTGCGTTCCCTGTGCAGACACAGTAGAAGGGGTAGCCAACAGCTGCTGAGGTTCAGTCCTCAACCAAAACCCTGCAAACTTTTGACCCTACATGTTTTACCCGGACTTAGGGGCTCCATGATCCTGCAGCTCCAGAGGCTGTGGAGGTGGTGTTGCACTTGCTCTGATCATGAAGTGTGTTTGTAGCTCCATGTTCAGCTCCTTGCTGTAGCTGAGCTTGTCCACCACTGACTGGTGATTCTGACAGTCACTTGGCTCCTCTTTCTCACAACTATTATGACTAATAAATACATCCTGTCATTTCTTAAAAGATACTATTACTTTMATCCCTTGTGCTGAAGCCGTCTTAATGAGGGAGGAAGTATGCTAAGATCAAAGAGAACTCTGCACAAGTTCAGCACAGCAGAAATCTCACAGACAACTGTCCTTGCAAGATGGTAGAGATGATTGTGGAAACTCATCTATGCTTAGAGCAAGTGCTCTGTGAAACTTCAGAGGGGTTTCGTTTTCTCTCCTGTGAGCAGGACTGGTATTACTAACTTGTTCTTGTCAGCTGGGATGTCTTGTGGTCAAGTTTTTGTGTTTAGTTGACTTAGGAGARCACTGTCCTGAAAGAGAAGTGAAAAGTCTCGGCACAAATTGTGCACTTCAACATGGTGGTTTGTGGTAATTTGATTGCATCTAGGGATGATATCCATAAGGATGATCTGCTTCATGTGACAGTTCCTGAAGAACCATCTCACTGTCTGACAGCACAAAGCTGGCAGATCAAACATGAGATAAATTTGCTGTGTGCTGGTCAAAGAGAGGGTGAAATTCTTGGTTTTCATCTTGAGAGAACTGAGGCAACCAGGGTCAAGTCTAGTMCAACTATGGCAACAACCTTCTGAAAAGATGCTGAATGTAACACCTATTTCGTGGTTACTGGGTTTTCAAAAGACAGACTAACCTGTGACTAACTATCAGCAACTGATGGTGCTCCTATATCATAATAGAATTGGTCAAGGGCTTCTTCTGTAAGCCTCATCTTTGTTTTGGACATATTAGCTTCAGCCAGCTGTGTTTTAGCTGCTTGAAGGGAAGAGCTGATTATTGGGGAAGCTTTAAACTCATTTATGACATCTCAGGAGACTATGGATTTTAGGCAAGAGACTTCAACTCATACAAGTTATGAACTGAAACCTGTATTACCTGGAAAGAGAAATAGATATAACATTCTAAAATGCACAGGGAAAATGTAACATTTGAATGAAATGTTGGAAGTACAAAAATTTWAAATATTCATCTGTTCAGTTTTGTATTTTTAGGCTTACACTTTAAAAAAAGTCTATATGCACTACATGGACTGACTCCACCCATCTGCAACTTCGTAATAAGCATGGAGATACACTCAGACCAAGAGCCTGCAAGTTTCATGATTCTGAGTTGGTATTTAATCCCCTCRTGATTTTTGATGGCTAAGAAATTGCTACAGCCTACTCTGCTTGGTTTTATTTTCAGTAAGAAATGAGTACTGTGGTCTCAGAGTGTATTAGATACCATTTTCAGAGGTGTACACTTCACTGCAGGACTTCTGTGCCAGGCCAGTGGTTTTGGGACAGTCCATCAATGCAGAATGCCTTGTGTGGGTGAGGAAGACCAGGACCTCACTGAGTGTACAAAACAGCTACGGGAGGACTTCAAAACTACTAAAGCCACTTACTTGGCATTTACAGGTGGCAGAGGCAACATTTCACAGGTTCAAAACTTTCCATTTTAGTTTTTCTTTACGTAAAAATGGCATAAGGTTGCCAGTGAAACTCTACCACTTGGTGATAGAGTGCTGCTTTATCTAGGAAAGCTGCTACATGTCCCTGCMATTATTCCTGGGCAGTAACAAACAAGAAAATGTTTGGGGTTTTTTTTCTCCACATTCTAAAGGCTCCATTAATATAGAAAACGGAGATCCCCCTGAGTGGCAAATAATCATATTAATTAATGATCTTGTGAAACMAAATACAAAGACGACATACACTTCAAAGAACTATTCATTTGTATGTGAGTGCCTCTAACCTCAATGGAGACAAATGGAAGATGCACATCTAAACAAAAGGGAGAATAGGTTCACCATGATGGACAGAAAAAGGCCAGCCTGGAAGAAAGTGGAATGCATAGAGGGATTTTAAGAAGGATTATAGATGCTGGTGGCAACTGCACTCAATAAATTCTAGTTAGATCAAAGAAAAATAGAATGCTTTGATAAGAGATTAAAAAGTGCCCTTCTCAAATGTACAGCTGTAATTAAAAGCAAATAAAATTACATTTTAAACCCATACTCCAGGTACTACTTTTCTTCCCCTAGTTTCATTTATAAATTACTTTTGGCACCCAGGGAAAAAAACAGCTTTTTTAATGTCTTCATTCTGTTACAACCAGCCACCAAATGAACATGCAATTATTGTTTTCATGCATGTATTAAAAGTTCTGATGGGGGCCATGGGCTTTGGGTGCAGGTGGTGTAATTTTAGAAAAACTGGGTGACATACTGCAGCAAAAATAYGAAGAGATAACCCAGGCAGCAAGGCTGCTGCTTTTCTTGGGTTGATAGCTAAGTATTTACCAACTTGTAATAAAGAGAAAAGCATAATTGGATTTGCTTTCATCTATTGTCTAGAATAATTTCTTGCCCAAGAACATAATGAGCATGTGCACTATTGCTTATGCAGCTTAGTAAAAAACGTAGTTCTTTGAAAAGTCAACAGAAAATTAAGCAGTAAAGTAATAAGTTATTGCAAATGTRAATATGCTTTCATCATGTTATACTAAGTGTAAAAGTTGCCCTTTTTTTCTTTTTTTTGTTAGCTTACAGCTAGCATGGGAAGATGCATTATGACTGTTTCCCTTCAGCAGCAGAGAAGCAGGCACCCCAAAATGCATTCTTCAGTGACTGGGACCACAGAACCATTTGCAGCTGCTTGATTCAAGGCAATTCAAATCTGAGCATTTTAATGCTGCAGCTGTCTAGAAAGTCTGTCTTTGGAAAAATCACYTTCTTATGACTATCCCTCATTTCTAAAAAAATGTTCATACAGTAGAAATCAACCATGGCCTTATGTTTTTCATTTGGGAACTGCTTTATCTACACATTTTCCATCTGAAGTTTAAATTTACCATTTTCCCACAGTAGTTTCTGGTTGTAAAAATCACAAGTTGAAAGTCCTCTGCATTTGCAAAGCGCTTATAATAGTACACTTGACTTTCTCAATCATCTGGTGCTGAGGGGTCTGATGCTTTACTTGGGATTAATTTGTTTTGTTCAACAGGYTGGAGGTCTGCTTCACAGCACTGTGCTACTGTGAATGATGCTGTAATGCCTTGAGAGCTCATTGCACTGAGCACTTACTGCTGATGAGAAGATGCTTTTGTCCTCTCATCAATAATTTATAGCTGATATGGAATGTGGTGCTCCTCCTGCCTTAAAAACCCTTAGTGAAAAGAGCWCAGCTCCCAGACTCATCAGCACTAAGCCATACAGGTTTCCATGAAATCTCAGTCATGAAGCTGAGGGAAGCATGGATGCATACTGCTGGGATTCATTCCTTCAAGTTTTCCTAGAAGTGCCATTGCAGAGTCTGTGTGTGAAGTCCCTGTGTTTGTGCTTATGKGATAGAGGCTGCACATGGCAGTAGCCCTCAAAAATCAAATTWTTTTTTTTAATGTCCTTTGCTGGACATAGAATACAGCTCTAATGATCTTAGTGCTGGGTAGATGTTCAAAACACATGACAGYGCTTTATTTTGGCTCTTTTTGGAATACAGTTTTTCTCTTGCTCCTGATTTATTGATTGACTGGCTTTTGATCAAAGCAACATCTCTTCTATCTTCTATCTGTGCAAGTCTCTAGGTTACCTGGTAGGGATTTCTGACAGGAGGTGACAAATTTCATATACATCTCAAGTGAATTTTTTTCCCCCCAAAAGACAGGGAAAACATTTCTACTGATTTCTGTGATCAAACACTAAAAGAGGAAAGCCCAAAAGGAAATTGCAAGGGTAATCACAGATTCACCTGTGCCTGGCCCTAACCTCAGCAGTCTGGCATTCTGAGCCAACACATGCAAACCTAAGAGTTCAGACCGTGACCACGTGTTTGGCCTCTGACAAAGAAGGTTTAAGAATATTGAAAAAGAAAAGGAAAAAGTTTTTCCATACCTATTTGAGGTGGAATTCAGACAAMGTTATAGTCAGTCAGAGATGCCCAACACTTCCTTGCTTCAGGAAAGCCAGGAGCCCAGTGGAATTTAGACATCCAATGTTTCAATATTTCTTTTCCACTTTCTGCCAAAACTAAGAATTGCAGAGACACTGCATGAAGAAAACAAAATGACTCGCTGAACTGTGCTACATCTCACAAGCTACAGTTTCTTGGCAAAGCCCCTGGTGATTTCTCATTTCCTCCAAACTAGTTCTCTGACTCATGCTGCTTAGTGGGATAGCARTGCCTTTTCCCTTCCTCATCACACACCACTCTATGAAAACATAAGGTTWCTCAACAGAATTTACTGGCCGCTCACTTGAAATAAAGACAACCCAGTGGTCTGAATCCAAATGTYAGAGAAGGCAGTGGCCTCTTCATTGTCACTGGGAATGTATTCACTCCKGTGGTCACTCAGCCACAACCCTTGGCCATCTGAAAAACTGGGCACTGACAAATGACAATGCCCTTCAGTATCTCAGTTTCTTATTTTTTTTTTTTCTGGTATCCATGAGAAAAAAGCAAAGCATGCATTTGTTTTTACACTTCTTCACCATGAAATTTAGTGTTTCATTTGGATTAATGCCATCCTGCATCCTCTCTATCAATGCCCTAGGGGAGGACTGCTCTTTCTATGATGCTAGAGTGAGAACAGCCTATGYCTACCCTGTCTTTGCCACACAGGTRGTTGAAAAACATGAAAAAAGAAGCAGAGCTCATAGTAAATGTCTCACAGGGTATGTGAATCAGATATGRGCAGAGCTTCAGGAAGAACTGGCTGGTCCTGGTCACAGCCTAGGCATCTCTCTAGCTCCTGTGGATAAGAATAGATTTTTGGGGAAAAGGCCTACCCCATGGTCTCCTCATCCAGCCGGCTGTGGTGTGCAGATGCCTTTGCTGAGACAAAATAGGTATGGGGGAGCTTTTTAGTATTTTCCTATGTGAAATRACAACTTCCTAAAACTAGTGTCTGCAGATGAATACATTGCAGTTTGCAGACCCAGAGAAACCAACTTAGATAATTCAATCCTCTTTCCTCCCTTTGCATGCACTCCCTGCACTTTCTGAACCTGAAATGAAACAGATTACAGAAAACCCATGCCAGTTTCATAACAGACTCCTGAAAAATTTCTGTGTTACAAAAAGACACAAAGTTTTTCTCCAAATTCATCAAAGACATAAATTTGTCTCTGATTATGAAACTTCAAAGGAAAAGGTGCATTTGAGGTTTTTTACTTGCCTTTTTTTTCTGTTGGCGTTTTACTTACTTTTTTCTTCATAATTAAACTCAAACTTTTTTATATTATATGCTATACACCTATAATAAAYTGACAAAAAAGAGAAAAAGTATTTTCTTATCCTATTTGCAGTCACAGAAGTATCCATCCTCCAGCCCCAAGAGGATGACCAACATATGATGTAATGTAATTCCAAATTTGCATCMATGATTTTCCACCCTCATTGGTATTATTGGAATCAAAGGAGATATTTGTTAAACATAGCTTGGATAAAAATCTAGTGACATCTTACTGCCAATGAAACTTCATAAAAGGGGAGAAATATCTTTTCAGCAAATTTAATGTGGAGCAGGTTTACACATTTACATTTTAATTACAAAATGTTAAAAGCAAAAACAAAACCCAAACCAATAAACCCTCTCTCCCCARAATTATAACATAAAAGGGTTATTCTTTCCAGGTAAYAGTGATTTGAAAATTCTCCTCAAGSTGTTTCCAACATGATAGATTCTAACATTATATGATTCCAATAAATGGGAAAGAGAGACACTGCCTGAGTGCCCATCTTACAACAGAGTTCTGACACAATACTGTTTTGCTAAGAGATTACAAAATCGATGCTTTATGAAAACATTCCTGTATTTTAAAGCAAAATCCATCCAATTCTTTATCACCTTGATTCCCTGAGCTCCTTTTTATTCAAAAGAAGCAGGAATCTCCCTCAAGTAGAGCATCCACTTGGGCTGCATCCAAAGATATCCCAGGCCAGCTTCAGTGCCAGTAAAGCAGAGAAGCTCCTTTAATTTTTTATTTTTGTAGCTCTCAAGGTGTTTTGACTGGCTGAAAAAGATKAAAGAGTTAACAACAGGCTGGCTGACATGACTTAGTGCTAGGAAAACAGGGGGAAGAGTCAACCAAAGCTTTATCAAGACTGAATCAGACAAGTTACATGAAATGGATGCCAAACCTCAGGGCTAGGTGCAAAGAAAACCTTTTTTTAAGTCTGTTTTTTAAAGGTCTGTTTGAGAGTAGGATTCATGTTAATGCAGTTTA
Organism: Cardinalis cardinalis; assembly: GCA_014549065.1. Classification (NCBI taxonomy): domain Eukaryota; kingdom Metazoa; phylum Chordata; class Aves; order Passeriformes; family Cardinalidae; genus Cardinalis; species Cardinalis cardinalis. The sequence goes on from JACDOX010000029.1 coordinate 1,489,192, forward strand.
CTTGGGTCTTGCCAGTGGCATTTCATTTCATGGCATATGTTGGTATGATTAAAAAGCATGCATTGTATGGAATTAAAAGGATGCACTTTGGAAGAACTAAAAGTTGGCTCACTGACAGATTGCAAAGTGGTGAGAGTAACGAGTGGAACTATTTCCAGCAGATTCCCACAAGGATCAGTTCCTGGCACAACATCGTTTAGCATTTTCATCACRTGTCCAAACGATGATGTAAAATCATAGTTAACTCATTTCCAAATCACTTAACTTCTTGACAAAAGTATTGAAGAGAATATGTTAGATAAATAAAAGTGTTCCCTACCTTTTACGGAAAACCAACAGCTAAAAAAAAATAAAATTAAAAAAATATATATTTATATTTATATTTATATGCATGTGCACACACACACTGCAAAATCCAGGAGGAGTAACCTGTGGTTGCTGCTTCTTCTGTGTACCTTGGTTATGAATTTACTTTTGACTGCACACATGTGGCACAGTTTGCTGTCTCAGTAACCTCTTAGGTGCATTACCACTCCTCAGCAGCTGATTTTTCCACATCTTACTTAGCAGCAGGAAAAGGACAACCAGCAGCCAGGTACAGTGGCATCCAAGGGCAGCATCTAYGGGTGCATGGACAGAGCCAAGGGCACAGTGCTGGAAAATGCAAGACAGACAAGTTGAGCAGTGACACCACTGAAAACATGACTACCACACACTTGACAGGAGGTGGCAATATCATCTTTATCACACATGGTACTTTCACTCTACCATTAATCACTTAGAAAAATTAATTACAAACATTCTTTAGTCAGTTCAATTTTGGTAGCAGGGAACAGGGTGTGCCACCGTTTTCTGTCTGTCATGCTGAGCCTGCTGTCCTTTGGTGTTTTCTCTGTGGAGGATTTTTGTGACAATATCCAGTTGCCTCACACCTTGCAGATGATTGCTCTGCCCTTATCCTTCAGTGGAGTGGCAAGAGTTTTTCAGATTCCTGTTACACATCGCCCACTGACCATCTGCTATTACCACCTTAACGAGAAATCACTTGATGAAAGGTGATTGAGTGGTTACTGTCCAGTACAAGGTTACAAGCTCATTATACTACTTCCCCCTCCAATATTAAGCAATAGTGATAAGCCAAGAGTCTTAGCTGATACAACCTGGTGCATTTCTGCTATTTCAATCGTGTTGCCTTTGTTTACATGACATTTAGCTTAAAGCATTTACTGTTAGGTTCMTCTAGATCCCAGCCTTTGGTTAAAGTGGATTTCTGGGTGCCACTATTTCAAAATAGAAACTTGGGATAATCAAGGAGTATTCTATCTTTTATTATTCTTTTAGCCATCGTGGATGGGATGGTTTAAAGATGAATAAACTGYGGTCTTTCTTTAGCACTCATGAGAATTGGTTTCTGTTTCCCCTCAGAGCACTGAGGTTTCCTGTAAAGCTACTCTGGCTCTGAATTTATGTACCATTTGCAGAGGAAGATCTGTCTCCTTAAAGCTTCCACATTAGGTTTTGCTGAGTCAGTTTTACATATCAAGCTGTTAAAAAAAAGAAAAAAAAAGAGGGAAAGCAAAAAAAGAGAAAAGTAAGCTTCAAAAAAACGAGTCCAGAGGAAGTTCACAGTTCCTTAAACAGTTCTTGTTCTAAAAGCAAACCTCTATATTTCTCTTTCTGCATCAGGTCTCTGCTCCGATCTGTTTCCACTAAACTAGAAGCAGTCTACGCAGCCATCCTGTTAGGGTTGTGGATTTCAAGACAATCTCTCAAATAAAAATCAGAGAACTGAACAGATTGAGGTAAACTTTTAAAACACAAGAAAACGCCAGAGCTGCCTCTTGTCACAGAGACATTTAGCAGGAGTACAAAACTGCAGTGAAAAAAAGCCTGGCAGTGGGATTCAGAACATACCACTAGGGGGGAACGATAGCGTTGCTGTACTTAAGTTTAGAAAAAAATGTTCTGAAAGGTTGTGTTGCTAGCACATACTCTATTTTCGTTCTGGGACTCATTCTCTAATGTCATATATATTCTGAGTGGTAAAGGAACCACCTGATGTCCAGCTTCATTTCAGGGAAAGGGAGGGCAWAGGTATGATGGGCACCAGAAAACAAGTTTGGATGTACTCGGATTACTGGGGGATAGTTCAGAGGAGAGACACCTTGAAAGGTCAAAGTCAGGAATGCAGCATGCTAATGATGCTGATGGTATAAACAGCACCCGAGATAGGTCTCCATTCGGTGAAGCACTTGTGTACATGTCGTACTTGAAGCACCTGAGCTGCTGTATTCATTTCAGCCAGGTGACCTGTGTGCCTCACCGGACAGGACCTCCAGRCATTGCCCTGTCACAGAGCTGATGTGTCCTGGCATTTGCCCACACTCTCTGAATGCATAGATTAGTGTGTCTTCCTCTTATAAAACTGCCTTCTGCTGGTGATCATTCTCCTGATTCCAGACAACTCTGATTCATAGCATAAGAAAAGCTTTCCCAAAGGATTCAATAGCTCTTTTCCCCCAAAACACACACATCATCTGCTTATATTTGTGTGTACCTCATCTCATCTTATCCTAAAAAATAAACAAATCACTTCTGGGCCCCTATTCTCTCATATATTGCCTGAAATAATAGTATTAAGTTTTCCCTCTTTTTTTTTCTTCTGCATAAACATAATTTATTATTTGTCTTATAATCATTGACAAGGCTYCAAAAAAATGCAAATCTTACTGTTTTGATATCTTACACTGATTGTAACTCATCATGTCATAGGCCCTTTTAGCACTAGAGACATCATTCTGGTATAGTAATCCCTTCAGAGAATTCCTTCCAACAAATATAGAAGACTGTCATCCTGACGAGAAAAAGCCTTTCCCCTAAAAGTGTTTATCATCCAAGAATAAATAGCAATGAAAATAATGGCTTTTTGAGACTTCAGAGGTAATAATCCATTTATCAGGAAGATATTGCTATATGCATTGTACATAAGCCATTTACCCTTTCCAGTGTCTGACAGTCATCTGAATGTCAATTAAAAAAAAAAAAGAAAGAAGAAGATGAAGTTATAACGCTGCATCAACAGACAGCTGTCCTAGTGGGCACTGGGAGCACAGCATGGCTGGCATTGCTGAGCAGTGCAGTCAGTGCCCCAGGAATGATGAGCTCACATTCCATTCTGATTCCCATGCTGTGTGGGGCTGCGGGGCTGCCGCCCCTGTGGCCCCTCGCTGCCCGGACACCAGATCTGGCTCGTTAACGCGTCTGGAACGAGCCGCAGCCACCTCTCAGCTGGCAAGCACAAGGGCATACTTGGATTCCCAGGTTGGAAGATTATCTCATTCAGGCACAGTTCTCCCAAAGATATATAAGTGCAGGGAGCGTGGTGGTCCCTGAGAGCCCCAGCCCTGGGAGGTTTCAGCCACACAGGAGCACAGCCTCGGATCACAGCAAGCATGACGATGATGATGAAAGTAGAGGAGCTGGTAGGTGCAACCTTCTTTCATTTACTCACAATGAATTATTTTCTAGACTGTCATTGGACCAGCAGAGAAAGACAACCTTTGTGGATCACYGATTTAGCAGGTTACCAGCACTGCTGTGCTCTAGGGGCAAACCCTCATATACTGTTTGTTATATTATTATATCTTCAATTTAAGTTTTCCTTGGGAAAGGGCCTCACCACAGATACAACTATAGAGCTGTTTGGATTTGACACCACAGCACAGTTCACCAGGAAAAGATCAACCAAAATTGAGCTACTTATTTGACTCTGTCCTTGATTTTAATTCATATATATTTTTAGAAGCCAGTAATCTTATGATCACACTAAGTAATTCCTATATAATAAGGGWCTGGGACAACACATTAATGCTTAGAAACTACAGTATTTTATAACACTAAATTAGCAGCTTAATAATAGTATGACTTTCTAATAAGAAATTAACAGTTCCTACAGCCACTGCTGTTCTTCATGTGAAAGTCTTTGAAAAATTAGGTCTAGACCWCAAGTAATGGGACATTCCCCTGCAGGACTCAGACTAAGAATGTCTGATCTGATGGAGAAACTGGGAAAACAGGAATGATTCAGTAAAATTCAGTAAAATTCAGGAATGATTAAAAAAAAATGGCACTTGTTTTCCCAGATGGTTTTCTTAAGATACAACTGCCTAAGCAGTTAATGCTGTCTTAAATTCTTTGGTAAGGTTCTCACAGTTTCTTCTGCATTAGACTCTCTGACAAATAGAATTTTACAAGGTAATCAAACAGAAAGGCAGTCTAGGCCACATGAACCACTCTCAAAATACACATCTGCCTCTACTAAGTTGAACAAGTTATCTCTTCATACATATTTAATTGGGCATCAGAAATATTTCTGAAAACTATTGAAAGCTGTGCTGCTGCAAAGCACCACAAAGCTTCTGCCATTCTGCTATGAGTGGGACTTTGGTACTGACAGGAGTGGATAAAACCAGCCTTGAAATCCCTCAGCAGCCCAATTTAACTGCATGGGAGATGTGCCCCAGCCAGCTGCATCCCAGCTAAGCCAGGCACAGGCAGAATGGCCTGTCCTGGCTGTCACACACACTGAGAGAGGGCAGGAATGAGGTACAAGCAGSCCTAAGCAATCCATGTTTCCAGGTGGTGGCTACTGCAGTCAAGAATCCACTGATTGTATTACATCATGTTTGCATTTACAGGTGACTGGGAAGAAGGTGGATGATAAAGAGACTGGCAGCTTCCTCCCTGAGGACTTCAAAAATGGAGAGTATGAAGCTGCTGTAAGATTAGAGAAGCAGGAGGACCTAAAGACAGTCCCTGAGCACTCACTGACTCGAGGTGATCTGGATTATGAGAAGGAGAAAAAACTAGAAGCAGAGGTAGGCTCATGGGTTTTCTGCTTGGATTTTTATCATCATGTGTGCATTTCCTGCTGCAGTCCTTGAAGTTCTGCCTCTCTCTAAGTTAGAAATACATGGTGAGCTAGAAAASCCCTTGGGAGACCACCATGAAAGGAGGTTGGTCTAAAGCCCACTGAAGACCACGGAGATCTGCTCACCTGTGTAGCCTGTGGGTGCAGGCAGTAACACTTTGAGGCGGAACCTAAACCACCCCTACAGTGCCTGCCTGAAACCCTGAGAGCTCCTGTGCCCAGGGGTCAGCTGCTGCTGGCTGTCAGTGTGGGGAGAGAAATCAGAGCCAGGGAGACACCTTCAGCTGCACACCTAATGACTGCTACCAAAATAACTAACCCACCAATAACATGAAAATGTTCTTTTTATGAAAACATTGCATTTACTAGCACATTTGGGAAGAACTGTTACAAATGAAACTTATACTAGTCTACAGAAAAGTACTAATTTAAATTCCTAGAGCATGACAATTCTCCCTAGATCCTTCAGAACTGATGTTTCCTCCCCAAAAACACAGTAGCTGTAATAGCTTTAATTTTTTTTTCTTTYTGTGAATAAGCAATGAACTGGCCTAAAAATTTTAAGTGATTTGGAAATGATAAAGTTTAAGTAGCAAGGGAAATAAGACTTTGTTCTAAAACATGAAGAGTGAGAAAGTCAGTCTCAGAAACATTAGAATAAAAACTACTTATTAAACTTCAACAGAAACATCATTACTGGCTACAGAGGTTTTTCTGAGTTCCTTCAAAGCAGGTTCCTAAGAACTTTGTGGGTTTCCAGTTATCCACAGTCAGCATAATTATTTTTCATTAGGCCTATGACCTGCAAACCAAACCACAAATACAGAGAACAATAAAAAGAAGAGGTGGAAATAACTTGAGTAAGAATTCAGTTGACAAAACTGCATACCCTATGACCATATACCAGTGTATTCACCCTTAATMACACCATGGGACAGACTCTGTCATCTGTGTTCACCCTGAGTTAGTCCCTGTTTGTGAATCTCCTGAAGCCAAGGACACCTTGTGGGATCTCAGTTCAGGCAATACACCAGCCCTTGGTGTCAGCAGTGCCCCACACTCCCTTCATGCCCAGATGCTTTTTACAAGCAGGTCTGGACAAGTCTTAAACATTTCTTGAACTGCCCCATCAAGGACACTGAGGACATTCTTCGTGGCTTCCCAAAATGTACAAACACTTGTGGACCGAAATGCCAAGATCATACTAAAGCTTGTTCTTCTCTTGAGGGTATGTTTTTAAGTAAAGAGAATTAACTTCCAATAGTTTAGGTACTGCATCATTAAAGAAAAAGTGATTAAAGAAAATCACTTGGTTGAAACTTCAGGAGCTTTCCAGCTTTCATAAGCTGCACAGGAGATTTTTTTAAATTGTTGTGTCAGAAGAGACTGTAGTGCTGCTCTGACTCCTGGCTTAAATTCATGTCACAACATACAGCTCATGAAGAAGTTAGGAAGAAGTCTAATGGTATATGAAAAACTAYAGATGAGGTAGAATTTCTCATATAGTTAGCAACTTATTGTAACAGTCAATTAGTCCTCTCTGAAAAAAGAAAAATTGAAACATTTTATTTCAAAGTTCATCCAATCTTACTTGAATTCAGCTGAATAGTATCACATTGCTGTCCTGCCACTCTGAAAGGGAGAGGTGGTCACAMAGCTCAACTTGCTGCTTTCCCTGATTTGTTCCAGCTGAAGAAGAAGAAATTACAGGCCAGGTCAAAACTTGAAAATTTGGAGGATCTTGAAAAAATTATTGAGCTGAAGAAGAAGAAGAGATGCAAGAAAGTGAAAGTGCCTGTTTTAAAGAAGCCTGAACCAGAAGTTTGTGTAAGTTACTTCAAAGTAGCTTATTCTGGGAAAGTATTAGTGGGGGTTTGTGCCACACACATTTATGTTCTCTACATTCTTTTCTTCAGACAGGACCTGTGGATATTCCCACATTCTTCAAAGCTGCACTGGAGAATAAGTTGCCAGTAATTGAAAAATACCTGTCAGASAAAGGGGATCCAAATGTCTGTGATAAGGTACAGTCTTCTTCCTAATGCAAAGCCTGCTATAGAAGAGAACAAAAATAACTTTTACCATGAGGTTTTGTAGATTTCACCCTCGTGAGAGGCAAAAAAGGGTGGGGGAAAGTAAATAAATGCTGGAAGTTCTGCACATCAAGTTTTCTAGTGGCCACTGAGACCCTTCAAAATCATATTACCTCAAAAGAGTCTATATTTAAAAGAAGGGTGTTGGTGCCCAGGAGAAGCTGATTTTCTGTAAAAGGTGATCTTCCAATGCTATGGAAAAAGAGATAAGAATTTTTTCTGCAGAACGACAGAAATAAGTGGCTGCTCTCATACTCCATGATGCATGAGCTGCACTTTCAAAACACASTGTAGCATGTTGGATGGGGAACTCAACAGGCATAACTTTAAATCTGGATGCCATASTGCAGATACTTCTCCCATCCTTTAAAATGCTGGGTAGGCAGCTCTCAGCTATCAGGTTGCTACTAAAATTTAGCAGATTTCAGGTCTCAAAAGCTCTTTAAAAGGAACCAGCACGGAGTATATATTTGCCATCATCCTAGGGAGGGCAGGAGAGGAGATTTAAAGATCTTTTGYGCCGTATGTAATATCTAACTTTGCACTGCTTCAATTGCCAGTTCAAACGCACTGCGCTGCACAGGGCGTGCTCTGAAGGACATCTAGAGGTGGTGAAGAAGCTGGTGGAAGCTGGAGCCCAGCTTGAACAGAAAGACATGGTATGCACATCCACTCACACCTCTTCCCAAAAGCTGCTCATTGTTTCAGAGGTGCCAGGAGAACAATTTATAGAAGTGCTTCTTACAGAGGAGGAGTACTAAAAGGCCTTGCAATGTCCTTGAAGTTTATCCTTAAAATAACATTGTTGAGAAGAGGTTTCAGGAGGGAGTGTCCACCTCCCTGTGCCAGAATGGTTGTTGGAAAACACAGAAGCGCTGGCCAGCAGAGTGCCACAAGCAAGAAAGCCTGGGGTAGTGTAGGTTAGGAGAGCTGAGGTCAGGCTCCCAGCCCTGTGCTGTCCCACACAGGTCCCCAGGGTCAGCAGGAGCACCAGGATTTCAAGGCTGTGCCTGGGAGAGCCCCCTGCTCCTCTGCAATGCCGGCCATGAGGGGTCCTGGGCACCCACAGCTCCTGCAGCTGCTCCTTTGCTCCTCTGCCCTTGGCTGCGCTGCCAGCCTTGCTCCCCCTCACTGACCCAGCCGGGCTCCCRGAGGGTGAGGAAGAGGAGGAATGACAGGCAGAGTGTGAACATCAAGGGACTCCTTCCAGTACAGCTCAGGGCAGAGATGCTGAATCTTGTAGAGGAGAGGGGTTTTAATTCACTTTGTGGACTTGCATAACATGGGGATTTGTTTGTTTTTAAAAGAGAACTATTCTTTCCCTTGAGTTTAATTTTCTATGCATTTTAGTACCCAAAAGGCATTAAATAAAATATTAACTAGCACATACCAGGATAAAGGTAACTTCTAAGCTCAAGGAATAAACAAAACATCCTCTTTCACAGCAGCATTGCCAAGATCTCTGTCTTTAGGAGTAATAAGCAATGAATGTGAAGAGTGAGAAATTCACAGTACYGCAGAAATTAGGGCAAAATAAGAAAAGCTGTTACTAGAAACAATTTTTTTTTTTTATTAGAAACTGTGATCACTGTGTGATCACAATGAAGTGCTCTAGGTTAAATCACACAAAATTAATTTGGATTATTTGGTCAAAATAGTGTTTTTTTAATATAATGATACATTAAAATACTTTTAATTTCTTTTTCCTGTTAAAGCTTCATTCTACAGCTCTGCACTGGGCATGCCGGGGTGGAAATCTGGATGTTCTGAAATTCTTACTGGACAAAGGGATAAACATAAACGCAAGAGACAAGGTAAGTACTTCTGGAACTCTGCAGCTTTTTAAATTTGAGACAAAAASCTGGCCCTTACTCCCAGCAGCTAACTTCTGGCAGCTGTTTTTGAAGCAGCWTTCCCCTGTTCCATGCCACTGACCATCTCCTGCCCTGCCCGCAGCTGCTCAGCACGCCCTTGCACGTGGCCGTGCGGACAGGTCGCTACGACTGCGGGGAGCACCTCATCGCCTGCGAGGCCGATCTCAACGCCAGGGACCGGGTAAGCACCGGCAGCTCTGCCCTGCCGCTCCGCCAGCACCGCCTGCCCGCACAGCTGCCCGGCCCGGAGCGCCCCAGCGGCCGGGGCAGCGCCGGGAGCGGCCCCAGCGGCCGGGGCAGTGCCGGGAGCGGCCCCAGAGGCCGGGGCAGCGCCGGGAGCGGCCGGGGCAGTGCGGCACTGACTGTTCTGACTGTTCTGACGCCGTTCTCTGTCTCTCCAGGAAGGGGACACGCCAATGCACGACGCCGTGAGGCTGAACCGCTACAAAATCATCCGGCTTCTGATCCTGCACGGAGCAGATCTGACTCTAAAGAACTGCGTAAGTAACAGCACAAAATCCAAGTAATTTTAAAATGCTTTAAAATGAGTTTCCCACCACAGCATGGTTTCGACACYGGGAGAGACTATTTTGAATAGACTTAATTAGATCACTTCAGAGCTAATTAAAGCAAASCTGAGACAGGGAAAGGGTAACTTGAGGGAGGTCAGGGAAAAGAGGAAAACTCAGTACCTCTTTTAAAACCAGAACCCACTATCTGCTACTTAGACAACATCACACCTTTCTATGATTAAATTTAATTACTCATATCATGAAAAGATGTAGTAGACAGGACACTTACTCTGCACAGCTCCTGGGCTTCAACCACCACTGAGACAAGGATCTTAGCTTGCAAGGGAAATGCTTCTGTTAAGCCCACAGGTGAGGGCCAGCCCCAGCACTAGAGCTGGAGGACTGGCTGTTAGCCTTCCAGCTGGCCAACAAATCCCTGTGGCTGAGCAGAGACAAGTCCCACACCTGGCAGTGCTCACAGCCACTGCAGCAGCATTGCTTCAGCTCTGTGACCACTTAGTAAATACAGCATTTGACAGATCTTTTCTCCCTAATYCAAACCTAGCAGCAGTAGCACAGGTTTTACCATTGCCAGTCAATATTTTTSACTGAGAATCAGTCAAAACCCCAGYGGACAAGGAGGAAAACAGTCAYTGGAGCACTCAGTACTCCCTACTCTCTGTCCACCTCCCTGAAGTGTGGCTGCTCTGGCATTATCCCTCATCAGAGTATGACAATTACAGAAGGTGCAGCCCCAAAGGCCAGAGACTTGCCCTCTCAGACTTTGTCTGCACACARAAGTTGGTCCTACTTAATTCCTGTGGCTCATTCTGTAGTTAAACTCTTACCTGAATTCTGCATTAAATGAAAAAGTGTCTTACTGAGATTGCACCTAAATATATTTCTAATCACTTGAAACTAAAACAAAAGGAAGACCAGCATGTTCTGCTGGTCACAGCTTTAGCCTAAACCCACTGAAACCCAGGCAGTTTTCATCACAGATCTGACCAGGACTGGGACTAGATCAGTAGAGCAGAAGTACTCTGATTCCAGGGGTGCAAGAATAAGTCTTAGCCTGTGTGTGCAGAAGGGATTCACATCATGCAGATGCACTGAACAAGTATTTAGGAAAGAACAAGGACTTGGCCATCCCTGGATGAAATTACATATTCCTCTGTTTCTTTTAACCAGGAAGGGAAAACTCCTATGGATCTTGTCCTTCAGTGGCAGAATGGCACCAAAGAGATATTCAGCAGCCTGAAAAACAATTCCAAAAAGAGTGCCCATCTAGGTAAATTCTGAAGAGAGAAACCAGACCACGCCCTTTTGCTGCTTTGAAATGCTTCCCACAAACCTGGATGAAAATGTCCTTGAACATCTATTGAAAATATTTATGGCACTGGATTATTTGAGGTGTCTTCACTGAAACTGCAAGAAACCTGCAAAGAAATTATTTTAAACGACAGGTTGAGTGTTAAAATTCCACTAGCTCTAAAATRGCTTTATTTATTTCTATTTATTATTTATTTATTTAAAAGTAATTTTTAATGATGTTATTTAAGCTTTTTTTAATAGGTGCAATTGGTCTAAATGCAATTTTTGCCAGCAACATAAATCCTTTGGTCTTAAATGGCAGAATTTTCAACTATAGTAGCAAGTTTTCTCAAGCCTTCCAATAGCTCTAAATAGCAAGTACTTGCAACTGTTGCCTTGTCTCACTACTAAAATAACCTGTGAATTGAGTGGTGGTATGTGAAAGAGCACTGGAAGGAGGTGCACTGAGGTGCCAAGAGGATTTAATGAAGCAGTTGAGTAATGGTGTTTACACAGGGTTTGGCAATCGTGGTTGATAACAAGCTCGAGGACAGAGCTCCAACCACCATGTACCCCTTTGGACTGAAGGATTCAGATGTAATGTTGTGAAGGTGAGAGGAGACTGTATCAGGGAAGTGAATTTTTTAAAAACTAGACTACTACAAAGTATGATGATAGAAGAATGCAAAATCAGATTATGTATATTTGTAAATTTGTACTGCTTTTTCTGTACATTTTGAACTGATCCATTTCAGATTAAATTAAYTGAGTGGTTCTTTTTACTTGCTGGAGTGGTGAGCATGCATGGGGTAATTTTGTCTCTCTTTAAAGGAAGTTCACATCGTGTCTGCTGCAAAATTYCTAAAAACCTTAAAAGTCTCAGCTGCCATGAGCAGCCATCCCTTACACTACCTCCCTGCCACTGTTACATAAACCCCATCTCACTTATTTTGTTAAATGGAGGCACATGTAAAAGCAGAAAGACAGTATTTCAACTAGCTAGGAAAACAAAGTTACAGTTCCATTACTGAGTTTGATTTAAAAAATATCATCTTAGTTAGTCACTACAATGTGGAGCATGAGACMGCTCCAGTTATCCAAGCCAAGAGAGACGCTAAGTCCTTTGAGGAAAGGCAGACACTTCTCCCTTTGCTTTGGCAGAAGCAGGACAACCTTCAGGGCTGCCAGCCAGGGCATGATGTCCCATATCACAGAATAACAGAACAGTTGGGGCTGGAAGAGACCTTTMAAGCTCATCTATTCCAAYCCCYCTGCAATGAGCAGGGACCTTTTCAATACCACCAGAGCCCTGTCCCACCTGGCCTTGAATGTTTCCAGGCACAGGACATTTACCACCTCYCTGGGCAACCTGTGCTGGTGTTTCACCACCCTCGTTGTAAAAGACTTCTTTCYTGTATTCTAACTAAATGCATCCCTTTTTAGTTTAAACCCATTATCTACTGTCCTATCACAACAGGCTCTGATGAATATTCTGGAGTAATCTTTCTTATAAGTCCCTTTAAATACTGGAAGGCCCCAGTAAGGTGGTGCTGCAACCTTCTATTCTCCAGGCTGAACTACCCCAGCTCTCTCAGCACTTCCACACAGAAGTGCTCCACCTTTCTTCCCAGCTTTGTGGCCTCTCTGGACACACTCCAACAGCTCCATGTTCCTCCTGTGCTGAGGACATAGCACTCCAGGTGGGAGAGAGCAGAGCAGAGGGGTATTTAGATGCTGCATTCTGTTAAATTCTGATTATCCACTGAGTGGCCTGACCAGATAAATCTGCCAGAGGCTCTCACACTCCTTCACCAACCCATGTCAGCTGGCTTTATAGTCTGGCCAAAGCAATGTCCTAGGCACTATCCTGAGGTGGAGTCATAAGTAGGCAGCAATGAATAGCTCTTCTTGGAATGCAAATTTTGGAGTGAATTTGCACAAAACCCAGAGGACCAAGAAGAAGAACCACCTATTCTGTCTGCAGGCAGCTCTCCTAGACTGAGGCCAACAGCTTCAGACAGATGAGACTTTTCTCACACAAGCACTGTAACTCAGGAGTGCCACCCTGCCAACCACAGGCCTGATGTGTGCTCATATCCTTCTCYATGGAAATCACAGCTCACCTCCACCTGCTGCCCTTCACTGCAAGCCACAACCTCCCTGCTTGTTTCTGCCCAATTACCTGCACACTGGCAGCAAGCCTGGCAGGAAACAGAAATGACATCAGTGCTGGCTAACCCAGTCTGTTCATCACCTAACTCAGCAGCAGTTCAATCATTCAGGCACCCAAGTGGCCACAGCAATTTGCTTCAGGAAACTGGGGGAGAAGAAACTTTACTACATATGGTACTTCAGGAGCTGAGTAAAAAGTTTCTTCACAGGCCACTTGAAGGTAAACTTTGTCTACAGGCTTGCATCTGTACAGAGATGTATTTAAAATTTGAGAAACCAGAAGAGCTAGACTATGAAGGCATGTGTTCTTAGACATGTTTTTAATAAAAAAGGAATGCACGTGTATAAGTAAAAACTTCCACGTTAGAAATGTTCTGTTGAGTTTGCATTAACTCCAGGACACCTAAGGGAGGGTGAAGAGTCAGCCTCCTGCCCTTGGCCAGAAGGCCAGCATGACCTTTCAGATGTGGTGAATACCATTCAGCAGTCTCATTCACACAGTTTTCCTCACTTGAATGCTGGAAGAGTAATTCTTCTGCAGGCTAAGCAAGGTAGTAAGGGAAAAATTAGGTTGGCTGGAGGTTGGAGGAAGACTCAACACTCAGTAAAGACGAGATGGAGGCTTCTGTTGACAACTTGCTCAGTCCTCAAGCTTGAGTCTTAGCTTTTTTGCAGGCTGGCACTGCTGTTTCTTCCTCCTCAACCTTGCGAGGCTTCTTCACCGTGTACACCACGCCACAGGCACTCTTTCGAGTTTCTGGAATACACAAGCAGAGGCTGCAGTACCAGCACCTCAAATGCTGAAATAAAATSCATTTAAGGCATACTCAGTTCAGGTGTCCATGCCCCAACCCACAGCTGGACACGAAGAGCAACCAGCGAGTCAGCACACACAGCAGGGAAGCAACCTGCAAGGGCAGGAGCTCGGGATTCACTGCATTACAGAGTGGAGAAAATACTGGGGGAAATACAATGGTGGGTGTAGAATTATAGCAAACCAAGGAAAACCAAGGTCTGCAGGGGCTGAGGAGCTGCAGAGACACAAAACCATAGGAAACCAGGCTTAGTTCAATAATCACAGAAGGACACATTCTTGAAGCACTGTCAAAAGCACTTCTGAGCCAAACATACTGTTCTTAAAAAAACACTAAAAAATGCATTCRCATACCCCAGGATTCTTAGACTATGTGGGCACAATTGTATTGGCAGAGGATCCCCTACAYACCAAGGAAGTATTTTATGGTATTCAAGAATTTTATTTACTAAACTCTCAACATTATCATGAAATACTGGTCAAATAACCTACTGAGCCAAATCAAATTTTGTAATTACTGGTGGGAAGCTTCTCTGCAAAATTTGAGTTAGAAGAGATTCCCTATTCCCTACAAATACTCTATTAGCAGAGAGACTCTGCAAGAACCTTGACAAAATATATTGACTTCTTCTGGGCTAGTATCCTCTCTGGGACAAGGGAAATGACACTTGCTATTTAATTTCACAGATAAGATAGATGACAGGCTTGAGAAATCTCACATAAATTTGATAAACTCTGTATTTCTGTGTAGCTGAGCAGCAGGCTGGAGGAGAACCTGTTGACTTTGCCATGAGTTTGAAATGTTCCACACCGAAGAGTGAGTCGGAAATAATCCACGTATTAAAGCATCAGAAAGAGACATGACTAAGGTTGCTTCTGCACACATGCTGCAAAAATGCAAATGCAAAACACGTGCATAACCATTTTTTGACGTCAATCACCGAGTTTTTGTGAGTGTCACTAAGATCAGCATTCAAACCTTTCTGAAATGGGGTAGTTTCACTATGAAGTACAGCAGCAGGTTCCTATTTTGGTTCAATCCTTTATGACTCAATGTGGTTGCATGAGTCCTCCAGCACAGACAGCACTGCCAGTTCAGCCACTGATTTGCCAACATGGCAACAARGGAAAATAAAAGAGCCTTGCCACACAAGCTCCTCTTCATGCATTGGACAAAGAAGTAAACCCCTGATCTGACTTGCTCTGCAAGGTCTCAGACCTTTTGGAGAATATGCCTCCACAAGAACTCAGTTTAACAAATGCACACGCTACTYAGAGGAGCTTACAAGTGCTCACCTCCATGCAGCATGGTGGCTCTGCAGTTAGTGGACACAGCTGCCTTTGCTTCACCTTCTGACAGGCCAAACAGCAAACCTCTGTCACTGCTGCTCAGGATCAAACACACAGGAAGCAACACACACAACAGGGAAGGCTCTCTGCACGACAGGCTTGCTTACTCTACAAATAACTGGGAATTAGCAAAGCTGTAACTCAAAGTGACATTTTGCATAAGGTTACCCAGAAGCAGAAATGAGGCACCCAATTCTCCTAGCCGCAGTTCCCCAGCAGCCCTCCTGGAAAGCTCCTGGCAATGTTGCTTCTTTCCAGACAAGAAGCTGTACTTTTGAAAATAAAAGTCTGTCAACACAGAAACATTTTAGATATGCATAATCAAGAAAAAAAATTACCCCTCAGAAAATTTCAGCTTTGGGGACAGGGCACTGTCTGATACAAAAGCATTATGCTGAAGTTCCCAGCCACTTTTAGCAGGGATGACACCATCCTAACTATGTTAATTTGGCTTGAGCCTGACTGCTCATTTTAAGAGGGAAGAAAAACGTTGTGCATAAAATCCTTCCAGGCCACACAGCCTCCCACATGGTTCTCATGACTCAGAGCATGCTCCTTCCCTTCCAGGGACCGGCCAAATACGTGCTTCGGGGTGGGGAGAGTAACAAAAATGCATCTGAACTCCTAAAAGAAGGGAAGACAAGACASTCTCCCTTGTTTCTAGAATACAACAATGTTATTTAACATTACATGYATAACTAAGGACTGGAAAATCCAGAACAAAAGTAGTTACTGCTCAGATAGGAACTTTTAATTTTACACAAAAACAACTTTATAGCTTCTGCTACCAAAAATGTGACACTTTGGAGATCCTAAGTAATAATTTCTTGTTTGGTTCATAGTGTGCTTAGATTTTCATGGGTTTTATTAACTTCTCCATTTACACCCACACAACATTAATGCATATCACAATGAAACATTCCTGGAGATGAACACAAACATTATTAATTACAGTGACTTCTTGTGCCACCCCATGACCAAGATCTGTTGTTCCTTCCACACACACTCAGAGCCCTGATTCACTGAATGGGTCACCAACAAGTATCACTGTATAAAGTTCAAGGACTGTAAAGGATGAAAAGAATTTCAAAACCACTTTGAACTTTGGGAAAGGATACAGATTAGCCACATCATAAGGACCTCGGAGCTCTAGAGGCTAAAACAAAACAAAGAAGTTTGTATATGTGAATGCCTTTGCTGTTAGGCTGACAGTGGGAGCAGGCAGGGCAAGGCTATCAGACAGGCAAGATTAAATGCTATATAATAGCAAGCTACTGAAGATAACAGTAAATCAAGCAAATACCACTATTCTGGCAAACAGAGTGTCCATCTGAGACAAAACTGTCATGAAAAATCCAGCAGCAAAAAAAAAGCAGCAGCAAAAAAAAATCCCCCAAAAACCAACAAAACAAAACAACTAACCAAAAAAAAAGTCCCCAAACCCAYAACACAATTCTTTGGTAATGGCAACCATATTTAAACATACATTTCTATATGTTTAATGTGTAATTAAAGCTGTATTTTCAGCCACAGATAAATCTTCAAATTGTTCTGACTTWAAAAAAAAATCTGGGACTTACCCTTTCAGCTGCACTAGATATAACTATGTTCTGGAAAACAAAAGAGTACAAACATTCATC
This sequence comes from Cardinalis cardinalis, assembly GCA_014549065.1. Classification (NCBI taxonomy): domain Eukaryota; kingdom Metazoa; phylum Chordata; class Aves; order Passeriformes; family Cardinalidae; genus Cardinalis; species Cardinalis cardinalis. Next base: position 1,505,891 of record JACDOX010000029.1, read on the forward strand.
TGTCAGACAGCACCAAGAAATGAAAAAGAAGCAGCAAAACGCAAAAAAAATTTTGAGCATTAGCTAAGTTCAGGCTCAGAGCCCAATTAAACATCAGAGTATCTGATGCCCTCAGATGAACTCAGTCAGGGTGGGAATCTYAATTTGGGGATGTGATAAACTTAGTTATTGCCCTGTCCCCTACACAGACAGGGCACAGGCACAAGCCCTCCCTTGCAATTACAAACCTCTCACAGCCAGATARGAGATTAGTAAGCACATCTCATTTTAGAGTGACAGGCTAAGCAGTACAAGTGTCCAGAGTGATGGCATTAAGCAATCACCTATCAGCCTGTATCTCTCATAGTGGACTTCAGAGTGCCCTTAAGGGTAAAGAAAAAATGCAGAGCTGCAGGCACTGTGTTAAGAAGTGTCCCCTTTATTTACACCAGCTGAACAAGGCCCCACATAAACAACAACTCACCCTGAGCTGTAACAGAAATGGATTTATGAGTCCAGGATCCCCCAGAAGCAGCTTACAGACAGTACCTTTAGACAGTTTGATGCTCCCAGATTTTCAGCCTATACTCTTGCAGTACCACTCAATGCTAAGCATTCATGTTAGCCTTGACCATACCCACACTGGTCCAGGAGATGTATCTACACTTAGGCAGTGGCAGGCACTTTGTGCCACACACTCCTCTCCCTTAACACTGGCACCCCTATGAAAATCACCAGGCAGAGAAATCCTTCTCTCCCAAAAGGTTTCTGCAGARCAGGTATGTGACTATACTGCGGCCGGCAGATCCCACAGCTCAGCTGCCAGAGCTCTTGTGATGCTGAGCTCCAAGGATGCCCACCTAGGGGGGCCTGTTTAGCTCAGCTGGTAACTCTGCAGCAGCAAAATCTCCCTGCACCTTTCATTATACTGAATAAAGGGCTTTGGGAATTCCTGCTTGAGTGGGTGAGAATTAGAATTGTGCTGAGGCAGAGACAGACTTTCCCTCTCTGATGTCAGTACCACCAACACATCACCCAGCTCTGCTTTCAGGGTGGGGTTTCCCCACGCTGCTCTGCTTCCCCTGCCACCTCCACAGCACAAAGGGCTGGGCAGGCACTGGAAGAAAATGCCCTGTGTGCAGCTAGAACTCAACAGCTGAAAGACCAGTGTAAAACTGACTGCATGTTCAGTGTGCCCAAGGTTTCCTCATGTGCTGAGGAGAAGAGGATGGGACAGATGACTCTGCCTCACCACAAGGAAAGCCAGAAGCAGAAGCAATATATACATCAAACTGATTTAACAGCACACATCCTGATGGAGCCTAGGACATTTTTTTTTTCTGAATACTTCACCTTTAAAACGACTACACTATGGATCCCAGAGGTGCTTTTGRGCATAAGTGGTGCTGACTGCAAGAGTTTGCTGGGAAAATTCAAGTTTCCTGCTGCAAACTATACCAACTAATGCCTGTCACCCAGGCCCAGAGAAGCTCCCAGAGCAGCTGTATGAGCCATCTGAAGCCAGCACGGGACTGTGGATCACTGCTGTGCATTGGAGATACACTCTGCCTGGTTCAAAGGCTTTCACTAGGGGACGGGTAACACGGAGGAGGGACACAAGAGCAGATAAGAAAAGCACTGCTGGCAAGTGAAGGGGCAACAGGCACAGACAAATCCAAGGCAAGAGCTAAAGGCAAATCTAAAAGGCAAAACACTATCTSCCCAGGTAAAGCAGACAGCAGCTGTTCAGTACACTGCTCCAGGCAGCCTCTAACTCAGTTACCAAAACATGGCAGGTGAGGGACTGTGGCTATACACACCTTCTGTCTGGCAAGGCAGGGGAGTTTCTCCTTCATTCCCTGCACATTTTAATGTTTTAAAGACCCTGCTCAATGCCAGATCTGAGAACACAAGTAGATTTCTGAAGGTTTCTCTGCCCTGCTATAACAGAGGAGGAATAAAAGGATCCAAAAGCTAGTACAGGTTGAGCAACATTACAGAACATGAGAGTTGCATGCCAGGTACCAAGAGAAGCAGCCTATGCACCAGCCATTCCAGGTTTCATTTCAGCAAGGGCCTCTATCTCACTGACAGAGGCAAACTCTCAGTAAGGGCTAATAACCATCTCTGCTGGTCCACAGCCTACTGAGTATGGAAGCAAAGAACAAAGACAAGCTAGCAGTCCTCTTCCAGTGCCTGACAACAACTTGTCCTGTGCAGCTCCAGCTGATTTACCTTCCAGTCACAGAYGAAACCCTGACTGACAGATGCAGAGTGAAAGGGCACGGTGCACAGACTGAGAGCCTGAACATCTTGCTTGCCCTATCCATGACATCAACTCAGCTGGTGCCCTCCAGTTCATCAACACCACGTRAGAAGCACATCCTGAACTGCACAGAGGAAAGAGGAGCAATATCAAAAAGGGAATTCCAAAGGAAAGTGGTTGGTGTGTATAGAAGCCATGTCCAAGTCAGAACTTCATGTCATTACCTGCCAGAGCTGGGCTTCTCAGGAGAGGCTGTGCAAACACTCACCTCCTCTGTAGCACCAAGGAAATGAATCTGTTTGACCCACCTTGCTGTTCTATAAGAGCTGCCATGCTTGAGGAGAACTGAGGTAATGATGGATTTACTTTTAATTTACCTTCCAGGCTCTACATCCCACTTCAKATTTTCCAAGTCCAGCTTCTCTGGACTAGCTACATGTGGCAGAGGCCATTTACAATACAGAAGGGGGAGCTACAATTTCTGTTAAATTTGATATGACCCCCTATTAAAAAACACGGCCTGAGAGGACACAGCATAGCAGCTTAACCTGGTAGCCTGGGAGGAGGTAAATTATGAAAGCAATGGGTTACAGGCATCTCAAAGTTACTTCTTCCTTGGKTTTCAGTAGCATGGAAGAATGCAGCTCATCTGACTGCAGCAAAGCCKTGGTTGACAGCCAGCTAGCTGTTTGGTCTATTTTGGACATAGAGAATTTACTTGTTAAAAAAATAAGGTTTCTACTTTTTTTCTTATTGTTTTTTAGCCCCCATATTCAAAGTAGCCAGTCAAAAGAGCTTTTGGTTAATGAGAAATACGAAGTGGAAGATTTTAAAGAAATACATGAATTTCAGTTCTAGTGCAAACTTTAGATGTCTGGCACTTTAATCTCCTTCCATCCCCTCCCACCTTTGTTTTTGGGAATTCCATACCATAACAACACATGGGTTGTTCTGGAAAAAGAATCTAACAGCTTGACAGCTTAAGAAGAAAGCATGCAGTGGTGCAAGACTGGAAGTATCTGGAGCTACAATGATTGTGTCCTTGTGTTAGTAGGCCAAGATTTAGTCACAGCTTCAGATGTCCCAGCATCAAACTCATTTAAAATGGCTCAGTCTGTACAACTCCAGAAAAATTTGAACTGATTTAATTACCTTGTTTTCAATCCGAGAGCTTACCTTTCCTTTGCAGATCTGCATCAGGCTGATGGCATTTGAAATTGTGTATCTTCTCATAGTAGAGTCTTTGATGGCAGGCGTGTAAAGAAGTTCAAAGTAAATGCCTCGATCTATTGCCTTCACATGAAAGACAGTGATCAAAAATCAAAAGGAGAGAAGCCTAACAATCTAACAACTRCTGTCTGTTATTGATGCAGCTTRCTCTCACTTTAACTGTGTCACATACAAAAAAAATAAGGCAGAATTGYCCCAGTAAGAGCAGAGCATCGCATGAAAGGAGAGTGGGGGAAGGCTTCTGTACACCAGATAYGTGTGCATAAATCTTGGACAGATAAATGAGGCTTAACAAACAAGTACCAACCACTTATTTGCTGTAATTGGCTATCACTAATATATACACACAATCAGTCAAGGAGATAAATAACCATTGCTGGTTATCTGCTGTCTTGAAGCTGTAAGAAAGTTCACCACTTCCCTCAGCAGCCATGTATCGCAGATGAAGAACTCCTCCCTGCACAAAAGCAGCAACGAGGACCCTTCTCCTGTCTCACTGCATACTCTGGTGTTTGTGACAATGTTAGAAAACACTGAGTCACAGAAGAGGTTTCAAATAGTAATACTGGTTATATTTTCAGCTGCTTTGACATTCTTTGCTATCTGTCCAAGTGCCTCACCAAAAGCCCAGTATTCTTGTTTTTGCAAACACAGAAAGGTTAAGCAACTTGCACACAGTATGCTAGCAATAAAGACACAATTTAAGGCCAGGAGTTCTTTGTTCCATGGCAATCCAAATTTGCCTGAAATGATACTCTACTCTTACACAAATATTATTAAAATAGGCTGCAATGGTAATACTGTTAGAGAGTCCAGTAACTGAATACAGCTGGAATTAATCCAGCTCCCACCCATGCATGACCTCTGTATGCAAGCACAACAGAAGCTATACATACATCAAATGTTTTACATAGATCTGGCCTGATAGCTGCAAACAAGAGAAGTCCGAATTTATCAAAACCAAACAGGTGATGGCAATACACCAATTTCCAGTCAAGGTGATTTTTAACCTCACCCCTACCACTTCAGCTGCCTGCCAATYTGTCTGGCATTGTAACAACCAGAACTGACTGCCCCAGGATGCACAGACCACTCAAACAGACAGACRGCCTTGAGGCTGGGACTGTGGAAGATGAGAGGTAGCTTGCAAGGAAAATGTCTCCCAACACAGGGCCCTAAGAGCCACACAGCTCCTTACCTAGGCCAGCTGCTGCAGTTTTAGACAGCTAGAGTACTTTCATACAGTGTTTCATAGAAAATTGTTATTCCAAGTGGAATGYTGAAATCCTCAGTTTACCATAAATGCCAATGTATTATTGTTATTCTGTCTCAGAATTAATTCTAGTTAATTTTGAATTTTTATTCTAGGTCAAAACTTTATAAGAAAAGGAAGTAGGATTACTAGCCAATTCCAAGTTTAAAATTTTGAGAACTAAGTTCTACATCAGCCAAGAATGCCCATGTGGAATGAACCTTTACGTATACTCAGAGGAGAAAACAAGTTCCCATAAGAGCACATGCAGATTAAGTTTTCTGGCAAACTACCAACAGCAGGCAGAACTATATTTGATCCCCCTGATAGCCATCTTGGGTCCCACAGCATATATATAGCAATGCTAAACTGGGTTAATTTACCAAGACATTCTTTTGTCCAAGTATGGATTCAATACAGCTGTCTTTCAAGTAACCAGCACAACATCCTTCTCCTAAATTAACACTGCCATTCATATTTCCTGTCTTTTAAATCAAAGGGCTGTTTATCTGTTGTACCATTTTGGTTTGGGAAGCAGCTTTGTCAGCAATCACACCATATCTGCCTGCTTAGCAGCRCAGTGGCCTGAAGGCTCTGTTGCCACTCCTTGGGAACACCACTTCTGCCTTCTTAAGTGGGGGACAGGAGGAGAAAAAGAAAGAACATGCATCAATGTGTATTAAATGCTGCAGTGGAGGCCCTGAAGTGAAGGACATTTGAAACAAAACTATACATTATGCAAGAAAATAAAAGAACCACTTGGATAGGAATGGTGGGTGGAAAGCAGTAGGGAATTTGACTCAGATTTTGTATTTAATGTCAGTCTAACAGCAAGAATACAATTTAGATGTAAATTTACCATATTCACAGGGGGCCTTCTGAAGTAGAATGGCAGCTTTTCTGTTACATTTATGCAGACCAGATCCACATCTAGTGTTGTGCAAGCAATCTACAGCAAAGAAATAAGAACAAATTATTAGATATGCCAAAAAATGCATAACCAACTTAAGGTGCACTAATATTCTCCTTCATTTCTTAATGCAACAAATGTCTCTCCAGGGTGAGTTTAGTTTTAAAATTAAGAGGTACTATGCATTGCAGATATGCCAACACAACAGCAGCATTTGAGACTTAAAACCCAAGTCTTCCCTTTCTTACAAAACTGATTTTCCAATAAAATAATGGTCAACCCCAAAGCAGTACTTACTTTGTTTTCATCTGACAGAGGACATGCAGGAGCAATGTTGGCTTTTGACAAAGAACTCACAGATAATAAAGATCATGCCCAGTTTAGAAAGGGAAGAGCCCAGAAACTGCCCCTTGTCCCATCATGCTCTGCTTCCAGTGCAGCACCTGCTGGTTTTCAGGATTAATGACTTCTACCAGAAGCAATAGGGAAAAGCATGAAAAAAAGCAGAATGTGACTGTTGGTGCTGCATGCCACATAYTGGAGAGCAGTCCTCAGAGCCTCCCTTTCCTGGCTGGGCGCAGCTCCTCCTGACAGCCACACCTCTGGCAGAGTCTGGAGGTAGCACTGAAGGCTGCAGTTTAAGAATTTAGCTTTGAATTCACACCACAATTTACAGGTTGTATTAAGAGACAGAGGAAATGAACAAGGGGCAGAGACTCCTCACACTGAGATACAGGGAAAATTAAGGGGACCTATAAGGGAGTCCTTGATTGACATTAATCTCATGCACCCAAGGTAGGAATTATATATGCCTACTCTSTAAGGATGATTACACAGGGCCAGACAAACATCTGTAAGCAGTGTTGTAACAAAGAAGGTAAGACAGGATGGAGAAGTTGAAAAGGAATTTTCTGTATGTAGGGGAACTCTCTGCACTCAGAAACCTGGCAGCAACTGCTCCAAATACACCTGGGCCAGGTGCCAACCATTCATCCCTCCTCCCACTGGCACAAAAGCAGTGGGGGCTGTGAGGAGCCCCAGGGGTAAGGGCTGCTCTAACACAAGGCACACTGCTGCTTGGCAAACTGGTCCTCTATCAGTTTGTTCACATGGAATTTGGATGGAGATGAGCACAGGCCCAGCTTTAGGGATGTTTCTTAGCTGTTGATAGCACTCTCTCCTAGACAAGACCGCCACAGCACACATGCAGGCAAACCACAAGGCTTTTGAAGTTGAAATGTCTCTGCGAGGACATTCAGACTGAACTCCTTCTTCATGCTCTAACTTTATCTATCCTCCATTAGGCAGGACATGGGCTGCCTGTGGAATCTATGGCACAGAATTAGATTTGCTAGAGGAAGTTCAGCCCTACTACAGTCAGCTTCCCTCCTTTTCTTACATGAGGTACAAACTACTACACAGAGGTGATTTATGGGAACATGCACAGAACAAATAGCTCTGAATCATGCCCTAGGAAATATGTCAGTGAGGTCATAAAAAATTCAGGAAGAGATTATGGCAAAAATTAAGGGAAGCAAGAATAGACATCAGGCACATGCAAGTGGAAGAGAGAGATGAGAAATCAAGCCTTCCTAATCAGCTCCAGAAACGCTGGAAAACTCTTCACCATTTTGCAAATTAAGCACAGTGGGACAGGGAGTGACTCAAAAGCCAGGATATCTACAGGATTCCAGCGACATGAACATGTCAGAAAATTCCACCAAGGAAAATCAAASTGCRAGACATATTCCTCACATATGAGGAATTCCTGCACTGCATGAAAAACTGGAGAGCAGATTTCTCCAAGAWCTCTAATGTTCAGCCTAGCTCTGGCTCCCAGACAAATCAAACATGCAGTCAAGCTAAGGCTACATTGCCTTATGAAAAGGTCTGAAATGCAACAACTTCATSCAGAAAATGACATGCAGCAAGTTGCATAGCCCAGCAGCTGCCTGGCAGCACTGGGCAAGAGCCCCATCTGCTGGGAGAACTCCAGCCAGCCATTAATAAATACATCTGCCACTGTCTGGATGCTCTGAAGCAAGCTTTGGCAAACGTTTTAGGAATGAACATTGAAATCTGACTTTGCACTACATTTTCAGATGTATATATATAGGTTTCTTTTAGATATTAGTGATGTGCTAAGTGCTTACAAACAGCAGACAGAGCTAACTAATATCATTTAAACAAYCAGAAATCTTAGAAAGCAAAATTTTTGAAAAGCAGCAAGTTCCCTATTACCTGCATGGAGTGGGCATTCCTGCTGCAGGCCAAAACACTCTTTTGGGAGACTTAAACAAGGAGCCCATTCTACAATTGGCAAGCATGGCTTCCTCATCCCCTAAAGGATATAAATTATTTGAAGAATTTGAGCACCTCTTTCAATACATATCACTGCCACACTCAGCCACAAAAGAGCTTCTCTGGCTTGTGACAAAAGGGCACAGACTAGTTTTGGGCCATGCTGAAATTGGAGTACACCTCCAATGGTCATGTAATTTTTTCACAAAAACATGAAAAATCTTCTTCTATGGAGAAAATACAAGTGCCAAATTGTTGGTAAGAAAGATGATGCTCTTGAGCTCATGCTGAGTTACCAAAAGCCAGTAGGAAGTTAATTTGTCATGCAAGGCCCACTCTTGAAGGCTTTATTCTTAACAATGAGATATCCATGAGTTGTAAGTGGCAAACTGTATGTGCTGAAGCCCCCTGTGTAAAGTCCCTTTCACCTGTGTGATACCTCTGTGAAACTGAATCAGCTCTCCACAGCAAGACATTCTAAAATCTCTAAATAAAAGGCAGCCCTGAATGTGAAGGATGAATGAAGTCTTTCACCTCATGCACTTTGCAAGAAACACTCTTGGGTTCCATCCCCAGCTCAAAGTGCTGCCAGCATGGAAGCAATGGAGATAATCTCACTGACAATCCTGCCTCTTTCCTCACAGCCTGTCCATCACCTGCCAGAGTGTCAGCTTGGCCAGGCAGTGTCTGCACTGGCCTGCCAGAGCACAGCGCCCGCTCTGCGCTGGCACAACTCCGCGGGGCTGCCTGCTGAATCACTCTGGGAAAGGGGATCTGCCTGCAAAAGAACTTGGCAAAACCTCTGGTTACTGCTCAGCCAAAAGCAGGCTTCTCCAAGCAAACTGCCATGCAGCTGAGCAAGCAAGCAGCCCCAGCAGCAAAGCAGGCAGGGACCTGCAGAAATGAGTGGCTGTTTAAACACTGCCACAGCTGGATGTGCAACTGCAGCAGGAGGCATGATATGGCTGAAAATAAACACTAATAACCCTTAAGTGAGAGAATATCCTTTTCCCAAAAAACAACATAGCACACCCCAGCTGACCACCTAGTTTCAGGTGCTTGTTTAAGCACATGATAAACTGATCGAGCTCACTTGAGAAATGAGATTTTAAACTATTGCCAGAGATCAAAAGATAGAGTGGCCAGCAAAAAATATTTTCAACCATTTGCCTCTGTCACACCCTGGAGAGTCCTAAAATCTTTCAAGGGAAATMAAATTCAGAAATTTGTTTCATTTTGCAGTAACTCTTATAATTAATGCTTGAATTCYGCCGAAAAATTCTCTAAAGTTCATATTCTTTGACAGCCTCCTGCTTTGTAGTTTACTTGGACAAGACTTGAAATAGGAGGRGAAATAATGTAGTAAAACAAAACAGAATAAGACAATTTTAATGTGGCAGAACAGATACTCAACAGTACTAGAAAGTGGCTTTAACTTATTTAAAAAAAACAACCACTAGACTCAGTTTTAAACTAAGAAGCTCCCTTTGAAAGTAAATCCTTCAAAGAAACTCACTTTTTTTTTTTGCTGTCCCTGTCCCTCCTTCACACTGCTTTAAACTGCATGTCTGCCTGCCAAKGCTAACAGAGAAGGAACACTTCCACCTACTCACCCAATTCAGACTTAATATTTACAAGCTTGCAACAGATCACACATCACAATTTTGGGGTTTGTAGGAAAAATTCTGACAAAACCCTTACTTGTTTCAAGGTGCTCCACCCAATCAGAATATCAACATCAGCTGTTATCAAGTATTTGAGAACAATTTAAATAAAATATGAAGGAAATGGAGGTGAACAGCCATCAGAACTACATTAGTTCCAATTTAAAATCCTCCCCAGCATTTTTGAGACCAGGAACAATTATTTCTAATAGAAGATCACAAGTGCATTTCAGGGAAGTTGTCAAGAGTTTGAGAAGCTAAAACTGAAGACASAAGTTTTCTACATGATGATAGTACACATATACTGGGGGGCAAAAAGGATGTTTTCTCTCCTCACTAGAGTACATAAAGGCAACCMCAGTGCAGGGCATACAAGTCCCTTCATCAGGTAGACAAGGTAGATGTTTCAGATTTAACCTATCACCTCAGTGTCCTGCAGCCTCCTGCAAATCTTCCCAAACTCCTCAGCCTATCAACTGCCCAGGCAGCCTATAATGTTTGATTAACTCCATGAGGCCTTTACAAAAYGGGAAATAAAATCAAAACAAAGCATGTACTTAAATTAGCACAAGGCACTAAAGGCTACTGAATGAGCATTACTGATGAGATGATTGTACTTACATGGAACAGTTTCTCAGTTTTTGGAAATACTGCTATGATGTCATATAACCTTATGTTTGCAGATGTTGATCTCTATAAAAGGAGCAAACAATTATTACTTTGAATTCTGACAGATGACAAAGCCATGTACAATGATTACAACCAAAACAATGAGAGAAGAAAAACCCTTTTYCCCTGTCAAGTACTAAAACAAAGCCAATAATCAACCAATTACACAGCAGGTTTCTACAATGAAGTCATTCATTCTCAATTTGAGGTTTGTCCCATCAACTTACTAAGACACTCACACTTTTTGCTTTGATCTTGTAGCACAAAAACATAACCAGATGCAAGGGTTACTCATAGTCTTCTACTTCATGCACCGAAGTCCAGAAACGGAGGAACAGAACTGTTTTTCCATACTGACAAATGATCAACAGAAGCCACATACATTCCTGTAAGTCTGCATCTCCTCATGAYCACATTACTTGGTAGAGATGCAATCTCAGAAACCACTGCTGAGTGCCCTGTAAAGWCCAGGATCTTGTCCCCATAGAATTTCCAAAGTTTCATTCATTCACTGAGAAAAGAAACTAAAAGTTGCAGAATTGATTGCTGAGTGTACTTACCAAGAGATTACAGTGGGAAGGATCAGAAACAACAAGTGTTAGCCGGGTCAAGACTTTAATTCTTTTAGATGTCCCCTACAGAAAAAAGAATAATATAAAAAAATCTTAATAACCCAAAGCAAAATTTTGTGGTAATTTCCAAGCAGTCTGCTATTAAAAAAAAATGGTGTCATGCTTATAGTCTTGCTATACTAATTTTCTAAAGTCTGTAGTTACACTTCCCTATATAATTATTTACATTATCTCTTTGATATTATACCTGTTCTTACAAATAATGACTTACTGTGTTTCTCTGGGGAAGGATGAATAGAAAGAAAGAAAAAAAAGAAAAACAACCATGCAGAAAAATTGAGTATGTTTTACTACTGCTATGATTCCCCAGGCAGGCCACAACTGCAAGGAAAAGCAGTTCTTGAATTAATCAATGTCAGTGACCCAAAACACATTATTGTATTTCTTTATATCCAAATTTTGCTCCATCAAAACCACAAAATTATTTTCAAAACTTAAATTTTAAGAATTGTACTGTAATTATTCGACTACAAGCAGATTCAAAATTCCCAAAAAGCAGCTTCTTTAATAATTTCAAAAATAATGAATAGAGCCTAGCCTGATGTGAGTTTACTGTTCTTCCAATGCTTGGAGTTTTAACCATGAAATAATGGTTATTTTTCATTTTTGATTAACACCTCATACACAAAATCACATACACAAACACACAAAGATAAAAAAGGGTAACTCAGAATAACAGTGTATATGTATAGAATGTAACTAGACATACTTGTACAATAGGCAAAGATGGAAACAACTCTGAAGGGGATACTGGCTTGATGATTTCCTTGAAAGAGAACAGAACAAAGTTATTAAAAATGTCATGGGTTATGTTTACATGTAAACAAAAACTGCATTCCAATCTTAAGAAGAAATTTACCACACTAAGAAAACTATTTTTATGGGACAGTACATGAACCATATTAAAAATTAATCCGAAGGCAGTTCTATTGAAATATAAAATGGGAGTTTTGTTACAAATAGAAAGATTTGTGCTTGTGTCTAGATGTGCATTCTGCAGCCAAAGCTATCTGGAAACATGCAATAAGGCAGCAAGTTTACTAAAGAAACACAGTAAGAACAAATTACCAACAAAATAACAAGAAAAATTACCTGTTTCTTTTCTTTAAAGTCGATGACATGATTAAGTGCAACTACAGAATATCCCACTGAAAAACACACAGTAAAAATATTTTGTCCAGTAAACAAAAAGGGAAAAAATCCAATGAGAAAACTGTAAAATACTCATTACTTAAATGTCTTACAGTTAATAATCACGTGCATGTTTAGATTTCACAATATTTTTTAAGACAACTGGTTCACCCGGTAAGTTCTTTGAAATAGTAAAAAAAAAAAATAAATCTGTTTGGCTTTTAACATAGCCCAGGCCTGACAATTCTTACTCAGTGGCAGAGCTTTATGAACACAAATATATGAGTTTGGTGTCCCCAAAGCACTGGCCCTGTTTATGTCTTTCTTTACGGAAAACTGCTAAGTGTACTCAGGACTGTTGTTAACGCAGAGCTGGCAGAGATACAGCTGTCCGAGAAGGCAAAGCGAGCAATTCAAACGATACCGACTGAGCGGAGGAGACGCTGTGGTTCACAGGCTCTGGGGAGGATGACAGACCCGCCAGGGGCATTCAAACCTCCCGCCCCAAACACCGCACGGTCAGCACGTGGCTGAACAACAGCCCTGCAGGAAAAGAGCCGGGCCCTACGGAACTGCAGGCGGAAAAACTTGTGCACGTTGGGAAAAAACAACTGTTCCACTGGGACARGCAGGCAGAGACAGAGCTGCAAGGCGCAGCGGGAGCTTCCCCTGCGACCCCGTCCCGGGCAGAGCCAGCCCTGGGCACCGGGCTGGCAGAGAGCCGCGGCTGAGCGGGCTCAGCGGAGCGGCGCCGGGGGAAACGGAGGGAAGGGAAGGCTCATCCCGGGGAGTCCAGCTGTGCCAGCGCAGCCCGCAGGCTCCGGCAGTGCCTGCCGTGCCAGGGGAGCCGCCGCTGCCGTCCCGCTGCCCTCCTGGCCGGGGCCGGCCCGAGCTCCCCAGCTCGGCCCCRCCGAGCTCCGGGCCGGCCCCGCCGCCCGCCCCGCTGGCAGACTCACGGTGCGCCGCGGCCTCCAGCAGGCTCTGCAGGGACTTCTTGTCCGCTCCCTGCGGCAGGTTCAGGTCGGCGAAGCCGGCCATGCTCTCGGCGCGGCGGGCGGGCCCGGCCCCGGCACGGCGGCGGCGCACGGCGGCGGCACCGCCCTCCCGCCCGCGGCAGCCTGGGCCCTGTAGTCCCGCCCGTCCCGGCCGGCGGCTCCCGCAGCCCAGCGGCGGGGCTGTGCTCCACGGGGCCCTGGCTGCCTCGCCGCGGGGCTGCGGTGGCCGGGGAGGGGCTGTGAGGTGATGGCTCAGGTCTCAGCCGGGGGCCCTGAAGGAGATCCCCCAGGATCGTGGTTCGTTCCCAGGCAACGCGCCCGGGACTGGCTCTGAGGGGCGTCCYCCGAGTGAGGGCATCCCCGAGCGGCTCTGCCGCTCTCCGCRGCCGCAGCGGCGCCGGCCGAGGCTYGCCGCGCCCCTCGGAGCCGCCGGGTGCCCACCAGGTGGAGCGGTAGCCCTGCTCCAGTGGCGTCTTATCCCCTGTGAAACTGGTTCAGCTCTGTCTGCACGCTGCCAATAAAAATCAAATCCAATCTTTTCTATTCAAAGTTTCATAGTTCTCTTTCCTACAAGGCCGCGAGCTGCCATGTCTAAGATACCCTCTAACATTGAAGAGGACAGAGGAATTCTCACAGACCGATGAATCAGATRCAAGTTTACTGTGTAGCACTGCCACAAAAAGTACTAATATTGTTCTACTGCTGATAAATAGCACACAATATGTAAAATACAAATGGAAATTCTCAGTAGGTGGTTTTTGGTGACTTAGAGCAGCTGCTGAAGACGGCAGGTCTGCAATTCCTGTCCAGCTTCAGGTGGCCAGACCGCGGTGTCCTTCGCCTTTTCTGTCTTCAAATTGGACTAAGTGCTCACCAGGGAAGTCTATGAAATATCTGGAGCCTTGAATTCTTAATAAGGTAAAACTGATTCTAGCCAAGGCCAAGGCTGCTGCCAAACCCTGAACATCCCTCCTTACAGGGTCAGACCTTGATGCAGCTTGCGCCAGGTGAGTGCACAGGGCTTGTGGGGACCTGGGGCTCATTTCTACCAAAGAGATMACTTGGTTAACAAAGTATGGCTTAGAAACAACAGTGCCTTGGCGTGTTTCTGCACATCCTGTCTGATGAGTTACAGACACCTGGGATGGTGGTAGCAGAGAAGCTACTTGTGGGTTGCAGACACTGGACTAGGAGTTGAAGCAGTTTGAGGGTCAGTAGAAAACAGCTCCCACATCTGTATGGCAGGAAAGTTCCACATCACTCTGAAAGGGGTAAAAAMCCCCAGCTGGTAAACATTGTTGTTCATGCCACATCTATGGCAGCATTTTTTTCTTGACAATATTAGATCAAGATACTTCAATAAAGAAGCTCTGAGTCCGTCTGCATCTGTAAGGTGCTTGCCTGTTACATCACATCAGCCAATACTGCTTCTCAGCCAGCCATTTGAAGAAAGCAAAGCTTGAATGGTATTGCCAAAGTTTTTCTTCGATGTGTGTGAAAATGGAGTAGCTTGAGGTATTATTCCAGGTTTTCCTTGGCTCAGTGTTTGATGGAACTTGATTTGTCTTAATGAACGTAAAAAGCGATCCTGAAGCATGTATCAGTTATTTCTGAACAGTCCTACTGCAACAGTGTTCAGAGATACCAAAGAAGATTAAGCAGCCTTTGTGTTTGGCAATATACAAGCAAAAGAAACCTTTCTTTGAGGYGCTTAAAATGGAGGACATTTAAGCAGATCTTCATTCAGAAGATCTGAAGAAYCCTATTTGCTGTAATGGTGTAAGAATCCAAGTTTGAAGCACTTTTGGCAGCAAGTAGCATGAATCGTACCCAGAACAGTGCACAGCCTTATTTTCTATGTTATTGTTTAGTTATTACTGCTTTYATTTACACCAGCTCCAATGGTCTGGGGAGAGCTTCCTTATGGTCCTCACTGTTAAGCTGCAAGCTTCTAACGTGCTTTGTTTCATTGCTGTCCTGAAGTTCTCCTTGGTGAAAACAGATCTCCTCACTCCAAGTGTTACTTTCTCAATACACTTAGACCTCAAGACAGTCTTTTCAGTAAATTTTAATGCAGAAACCATCAGAATTCTTCTAATACATTTTCAATGRGCAGCCCATGGTAGCAACTGTTAAGGCGTTTTTTTGCTTCAGTTCTGCATTTGGCACTTTTTGGGTGCTAAGGTTTTATTTAATACTATCTATCTCAGCAACTCAGTAGCATGAATGTCAGAGTCACTTTTATCATAACCTCATAACCTCCATAAACTCCAATGTAAAGGTACAGATGGAGTTTTCAGAGTTGGGAGCTCTCATTTTGAGTGATACAGAATTTGAAGCATAAATGTCGTCTTAATTGTTCATTTTCTTTTCAGATGCCAGCTTGCTGTTGTTAGTATTTGCTGGTTTCAAAAAAGGGAAGACATAATTTCATATTTAAGTTGCACAGATGAAAGTGTTTATTTTGACAATGGTAAGAAGTGCCAAATATGGGAATAGTTACCTCTCTGTTTTACTGCCACAGAGTGATGATTATTTATCTTCACAAAGACAAGAAAAGGCAGAAAAGAAAAGTGCAGCTGCAACATATTTCCTAGAAATTAGACAAGTGTTAGTTGCTGAACAGTACATGCTGGGAATAAAAATCAAGGTTTCAGTAATACCTCTAGAGAGAAAAGAGGAGAGGAGAGGAGGGGAGGGGAGGGGAGGGGAGAGATATGACAGACAAATGAAAACAACAGTTTAAGGAGATAAGCTCTCTCAGGCAAGGAAGGACAAAAGAGGGGATGATAAGAAAGAACTAAAGAAAAATTTCTGATCTGATTGTTTATTGCATTGCATACTCATGTTACCTTCCTGCCACGTGCACAATTATTGAATGGCTTAAGGAGGGGAATGTAGCAGTGCCTTCAACTTTTTAGGCTAGGATGAGCAGGGCTATTGTTTTCTAGAGGCAGCTGTGAGAGGGAAGGTGTTACCATGCTGGGCTGTCAGCGTTTTCTCCTCTGCTGCTAAAGCTCTTGCACTGCATCCCTTGACCCATTTCAGTCAGGATCCTCCAAGTTAGCAYAGACCTGCTGTCTGCAAGCATCAAGTCCTCCAGGAAGAGATGAAGGATCCAGGATTTAATGCAGGGTTTTTCAACAGAAACACTTTGATAGATACAGTCTGGCCCCACTAAATCAAAATGTGCTTGGGAAACTGTATAGCCTTAATGACCTGTCTTACCTTATCTCACTAACATGGCAGCGAAGAATTGATAGCAACAGCCACTGCTGTAGTATACACTTAGTATCAATAACAAATGCTGAAGATGTTATGTGATCAGCACTGTTTCTGGAGGAGGGGAAAAAATTAAACAGAGGAGTTAACTGTGAGAGAGGGAAAAAATCAAAGTAAAAAGTTCTCTTGCTTTTTTTTTTCTTTTTATAATCTGAATTTTTTCTATATAACAATAATAAAATACCAAAGGTGAGATTTGTAAATAAAGTATATTATCAAATATTAACAAAATMGTTTAACTTCACTCAGTGGAGAAAGAATGGGGGACAAAGGATTTAGCACAGAATTGGAGGTATATGTAAATGTTAAGAGGCTTTTATGCATAGAGAGCCTAAAGGACTCTCAAAGGACAGGATTTTACTAAGCCCAGCCAGAAAAATGATTTGATTATATTTTTTGAAGCCTAATGGAAGGTGAAAAAGTAATTTCTTGGGTAGAGAATAAATGTCAGCTTGTTATTCTTGATACCTAATTGGACATTTGTTTCACTTCTGTATTCTGTCTGGAACAATGTGTTAGAATTTTTAGATAGGATCACTGAAGACAAAAATGGGATGTACCCTTGGAAAGATGGAGTCCTACTTTCCTTTGTTGTTATTTTAAGTACCTAGAATAGATGTCATCTCATGGAATGATTGATTCTCTATGCTTTTCCAGGCACTGGCCATGTGAAACCCTCTAAACCCTCACGAAAAGCACCTCACCAGATTCAGCCCAGCTTGGAAAACTGAAAGTTATTTTAGGTGTGTCCTAGTAAAAAGCTTTAAAGGAGCCTRTTTTAGAGAGGTGTCAGCTGCTTTGTCTTGCCAGGGTTTTTCACATCTCTGCCATAGTACATAAATCCCTTTCTGTAAGGGTACATAAATTGATTTAAATTGCTTTGTTTCTTCAAAGGTAAGATTACAACAGCAAATTCAAAGAGTGGTACTGTGGCCTTTGAGAAGGAAAGAAATCAGGTGATTAACTTGGAATTAACTGTAAGGGAATTTAAGATACAGAACAAAAGACAAGGTTCAGTCCTACTTTTGGGTTGGAATGGGTAGGAGTGATCCCTACCCTACCAAATGATCCTGTGTATCATCCACTGAGAACATTTAGAGAGTCACATCCCAGAAGTGTATTGAAAAGCTGTCAAGAAGAATGACTGATTTAATGAACTGTGTTAACGCATTTGCAGGAAGCACCAGATTATAATTTGCTCTGCCTTAGTGACATTTTAAGCAACTGAAAGATTGCTTTTAATGGGAGTATTAAACTGTACAATTTTATCAGCTTTTGTGATAAGAATCTATTCTGAACAAAATTTACTAAAATTCCTAACTCCCTAGCTGTGCTTCAGAGACTATTTTTGAAAAATATGTCCAATKAATAAGGAAATATTCTCTCTCCAAGTTTTTCCTTAATGTTTTAACTTAGATATATCCTTGCAATTTCTAAAGACCTTTTTCTTCCTGAAATTTGCTTAACTGAAGAGGAAAAAATACTTCATTTATCAGCTGGTGGGGTAACTCAAGGTTCATGAACACATTTTGGGTGGTTAAACAGAGATTTTTATTTTGTGATTTCGGTGCTTTTGTTGTGATTGGACACAATAAAGCAASTAACAAAGTGTAGGGAAACACTTGACTGAACAGGAAAATTCTTTCAACTTGGTAATGGTCAAGGAGCTGCCCAACAAGCAGCTTCTCATTGCTTATTTTATTATCTTAGCCAAGTCAAGATGTGGGGGTGGTAGGGAAGGGCAGMAATTGAACAACCAAACCCTGCATTTCTGACCACAGGAGGCTCTGCCTGTGCTCAGTCTGTGTTCTGTGAGTCAAGTATGGAAGCCTCAGTTGCTATGGATTTGTGTTTCACTAGTCTGTAGGACTGTCAGCTGAGGGTTTTGTTGGTTTTTTTATTCCTCYCAATAACTGGATACTTATTAGGTTTGTCTTCAAAGCAGATTTTAAAGTCAGTATAATGTGCAACCATCCTGCAGGCTTTCTTACTACTGAGCCACACAAACAGTTCTTCCCTGTCCCGTGCATACTTCAATAAAACTTTCTGTATTGTTGCAAGATCTTCCCTCATTTAAACCTCRCAGTTACTGATACATCTGGGACCAATGCTTTTCTTTTCCTCTCCTCTAGTTCACCTGGCTTCTGTCTCATGTTGACCATGTGAGGGGCRCTCAGGAGCAGGTGTTTCATGGTTTTAGTCCTTACTGTCTGGCATGTTACTATATCAAGGGGTGTGATCTTCTGCTACCATCCCATGTGTAACTCACAATACAAACAGTTAATTTTCACCCTAGTCTGAGGCAAGAATAGGAGGACTTTAAGAATTGAGAAAGCTAGTGAGTCCCAGAAATTGGTATCAAGAGTCCAGGGAACCTACAAGAAAAGCAGGTAATTCAAGCAATAGGAGTTTGTTAGTTTTAGCTTTACAGAAGGAGTTACACATGGAGCACTGAGTAAATTCAAAATCAGGGTATCAAAATATTAATAAAAGAGAAACTATAGGTGATGGTACTCACATCAACTTATTATGAAGAAGAACCTGCAAGCTTGGATATACAGAGAAGCGCTTACATRCACGGGACGTGCCACAGGGCTGTGCCGGAGCCGGCAAACCGAGAGGCTCCAACCCCGCTCCGGCCGGGCCACCTCCGCCTGCGGCCGCCTCTGCGCCAGCCCGCGGCTTCCCGGGTGAGACCTGCGTGCATATAACACGTGTACGTAGATACACGTATACATTTATACAGGGGGTTCCCAGAGCGCCCCTCGCTTGGGGCGGCCGCGAAGGAGAAGCCGCAGGACGAACCGGCTCCCGGACTGCGGGGAAGGGGCGCACCCCCACCTGCAGCTCAGAGGGCAGGAGGGAGAGGGAGGCGGAGCGGACCCCATCCCGTCGCCTGTCGCCTTCGGGAAGCAGCCGCGGGTGGGAGCGGACAATGGGCGCGGGTGGGAGGGAGCGGCCGCCGCCGCCCGCCCCTGTGCCCGCGGGCTGGGGGCGATAGCGCCGTGCCCGCCCCGTGCCCGCCCGGGATGCGCCGCGGGCGAGCGCGGCTGCCCCGGGGGAAGTTGCGGGCTGGGCCCCCACGGGCCGCTCGGCCGGCTGCGAGGGGGCGGGCGGCGCCGGGCGCCCGAGGAGGAGCCCGAGCATCCCGGCGCCGGGGACAGCCGGGGAGCGGGCGGCGAGGCTTCATGGGCTGCTCACGGCAGCATGGTGCTCGCCCTCAACGGCAGCCACCTCTACGGTAACCTGCGGCCCCTGGCGCTGGAGGAGCCGCGGGCGCTGGGCGGCGGCAGGATGATCGCCGGCTCCTGGCCCCCGCGCAGCCTGGCCAAGCTCGGCCCGTCGCCCCCCCCGTCGGCGCTGCCCACGGCGAGCCCCCTCCCCGCCAACGACTCCCAGTGCGGGGAGCAGATCCTCAGCTACGGCAGCGCGGAGAAAGTTCTCATCGGAGCCGTGCTCTGCCTCATCACCCTGCTGACCATCGCCGGCAACTGCCTGGTGGTGATCTCCGTCTGCTTCGTGAAGAAGCTGCGGCAGCCCTCCAACTATCTCATCGTCTCGCTGGCCCTGGCCGATCTCTCGGTGGCCCTGGCCGTCATGCCCTTCGTCAGCGTCACCGACCTTATCGGCGGGGAGTGGATCTTCGGGCGCCTCTTCTGCAACGTCTTCATCGCCATGGATGTCATGTGCTGCACGGCCTCCATCATGACCCTCTGTGTGATAAGTATCGACAGGTGAGAGAGCCCGGCGCCCCGAGCCCTGCCCCGGCCTCCCGCCGCTCCGGGGACCGGCCGCGCCGCTGCCCGCACCCCGGCGCGGGGGACCCGCACTGAGCGGTCCCTCCTGCGCTCTCCTCCTGCCTCCTCCTCCTCCGGGTCCCTCGGAAACGAGCCGTGCTCAGAGCAGGGAGCGAGGCGAGTGCCAGCCCGCAGCCCCTCTGTTCGAAGGAGCCCGCCGGAGCAGGGTGAGCTGCCGCCCGGGTGCCAGCCCGGGTGCCTGCCTGGTTGTCCCTCTGGGTAACTTCCTTGCTGCCACTCGGGAGCCAGGGTGTCAAAGCAAAGCCGGACTAAACTGTCACCGTTTACCATGGCTCTATACAAGGAAATAGGGCATTTCCAGCTGCTTTAATATTTGGAACATATGTCTTTAAACTGCTTTATACCACAGGTAGATTTGAGCTGATTCTTTCAAAGTGACAGTGCAACCTCACTGGGTTCAGCGGAGTTTTACCAGACCAGACCAGAGAAGGTGCAGTAATTATAGCTTCCTAAGGTTTTATTTTTATTCTAGGACAATCCCAGAAGAGCTCAATTTCATTTTTGACAAATAGTGTTTTGTTTGAAAGGAGACTTACTTTCAAACGTTTGCTTTTTAAAAATTTGCACCTGCTGTCTTAAAAACCAAGTTATGCTCGTTGGCATTTAGCTTTTTCTAAAAGATRCAGTGACTGGGGCAACAAAGAGATGTGTACACACTGCAGAAGAATATCTTAGGTGTTCGGTTCTGATGTGAAAACCATACCAAAGAGCCCTCATTTGCCTGTGGCAGCCCTCTACAGAGGAAGGCTGACAGATTCCTTTTTTCCGTGTAGATTCTATTCTAAAGTAAGTTGCAGCCTCTAGCTTCCCTTTTCCACAGCCTAAATTCTATGCCAAGAATTTTAACAGATAGAAAGTAATTTTTCATTAGAGCTTCACACAATTGGCTGAAATTGAAAAACCTTGTAACTTGATTTTAGAAGTAGTTTACCAACTCTGATATCCAACAGCAGCCTTGACTGTTTGCTTCAGAAAGTTTTAAGAAAAGCTCTGTATTAGGTTTCTGYGAAGCAACAATCTTTCAAAAGCAGATCCTACAGCAAATGGAGGTTATTTCATATCAGGGAGCATCAGAGTTTATGTTAATTTCAGAACTTTAATTTCTGTACAAGCATCCTCTGCTCTATTACTCTTTATTTTGTGACTTCAATATTGGCCAGCAGTTACCTGAATGCTGCAAAGCATCTTGTGGCAATGAAATCCACATATAGACTTTGACAGTATCAGACGATCTGTGTTCTTGGTATTGTTTTGGTTTTTTAAATTGTTGTTACATTGACATTTGCTTAATTTTAATTTATCTAAGTTGATTTTTAAACTTAATTCCTGTATTGCAAGAGCATATGAATAGGCTTATCTACCTTCCCAGTGTTATTCTCTGCTTTTCTATTCTATTTGTAACATAGGTGATTTCATTTTTACACTCTCTCCCCATTAAGTATTTCTATTCTTTGATTGTTTTTATGTCCATCTCTGAGCTCTCCATCTCCATTTCTACCAACCTTTTGAAAACAGCTTGGCATAATTAAGATTTCTTAAGGATGTGTGATGATTCACACTGTAGCACTGGGCTCTTGCTCTTTTCTATTTCTTAGTTTAACATTTGAGGTCACTGCTGTGTGCTGAACAGGGGCTTTGACTGAACTGGTGACACTGATGGCTGCATCTCTKGTTGTTCTCAGTTCTCCTTCCACTCCACTCTCCCCTTAAAATACTAACAAGAGATATATCTTTGTATTGAGAAAGAACATAACCTCTTGTAAATGGCTGATTTTCACCAGCTAGTGCTGATTTCAACTAGAATTATTCTCTTGTCTTTGTGCTCTCGCTTCTTTCACTGAATGTTTATTGAACGCCATCTCTTCATAATTCTTTATACTGTTGTYGACTGCCTACTTGAAATTAAAATTCTGTGACTTATGATGCTTAACCCCTGCCACCCAAATCCATTATATAGTTGAGATAGTAGGTATCATAAATAAAAGGAGACAAGCCAGCAATTCATTAACAAAATGTCTCTACTACTCAGCAGTAAAGAATTAAAAAATCTCCATGACTTGTAATCCTATTTTAAAATAATTAATCTTATACTGCTATAATACTGCTAAGYCAGCCAAATATTAGTTTTGGATATTAAGAAATCTTTGAATAGTGCATATCTACATATCTACAAAGCAGGGAGGCAGGCAGCATGAAAATCAAATGTGAATGATGAAATGTTGCCAGTATAGCTTTGATGGTAATGATGCTGTCGTATTGGCAGTTGTTCTAACATGTATGTAGTTAGGAAATCCTTGAATGATTACTGAGAATTTCTCTCTGAGAATACATACCTCCAGTTTAAGTTTTGTTWGTGCTACAGGAGCTGCAAATCACAATGTATACAGTGCATGAGAAGGTCAGATCATTTTCACAAGGTCCATTTTTCCAAGGCTTTGGTGAAATCACTTCCATGTTTTCTGTTATGTAGGAGGAGAAGATTACCAACTATACCTCCCTTACTAGTCTTACTATCTCAGGGCAACTTATACAAATATAGGACCAGGAAATTTCAATCAGAAATTCCAGAAGCAGAGAATGTGAGTGAAATGCACTGTCTTTCAAGTTGGCCACTATCCTCAGAGTCATTTAGATGTACTTAAATCTTGGAGATCCTGGGGTTAACATGGGAGGCATTTCTTTAGGAAGCAGGGTTAAGACAGGACAGAAAGAAACATTTTTGAAACATAATTAGGAATTGTGCTATCACTTGTCTCTTTAGGGCACTATAGGAAACTTTTGTAGTGATCCAGTAACATCTCTCCTGAAGTAAAAGATGAGGCTGTTGCAAGCAGTGTAGAGAGAGCAAATAAACTGGCAATTTTAAAATTTGTTAAATCTCTAGATTCTTCCTGAAGCAGGTATGAGAATCAGGTATATAGTTGAAAGAATATTACTATTGAATCTATCTTAAAGAACCAAATTTGTTGCAAACTGTTAGGCAGGATTTCTAAAGAGAAATAATACCTTTTATTAAGCAAACGATTTAGTTAGTAAAACAGAGGCATTGAGGAGCTACCAAGAAGGATAAAATGAGTAAATTGAAAAGGCTTTTTGATTTGTTTCCCTTGCACAAATATGTGCTACTCAGCTTATGCCACTGAGAGCCCTGAAATGCCAGCAGCTGGCAGCCTATTGCTCACAGAGAGATTTTGCTGCACAGCCCTTAGTGGTGGATATGGTTTTTAGCTGAATATATCAGCTCCTGAAAGAAGCATATTAGCATAGGGTATACAAATRGGCTGGTTTCATTCTGTTGGAAAACCTTGCATTTTTTTTCTAGTGAGACACACCAAGCCCTTGTATGTTTTAAGTTGCTTCTGTTCTAAGTTGTGCAAACTATAAGGGTGCAAAGTAGATGTTAGTGCTATCATGGGGATATCTAACTTTGCACAGGGTGCACAAGGAAGCAGCTAGCTTGGAAAGGTTGTTTGATTATCATAAAGATCTAAATTTGCAGAGATTTGGACTATTGTGCTTTTCTTCAGATCATGTCTTCCCTTTTGTTCCACAACATAAAAACCTTCACAGATCTTTGTCAGGGGGAAATGAACATATGTTTTAGGTATCTCTATCTTATTTAAGCCCTCACTTTGGAGGAAGGCTATCTGCTTACAGGCAGGTCTGTCAGAACTAAAACAGATATGATGGRGAGACAAGACTATTTCTGCCTTTTCAAATTTTTAAAGGATTAAACAGGCAAGACAACTTGATACTCAGCTAATGATTACCTTTGCTATTCTCTCCCTCTGTATTAGCTGTGTAGTAGGAGCTACAGAGGCTTTTGCAGGATAATTGAACAGAATTGAATTCTTCTTTAAGAATTTCCTTTTAGTGTGTTGGGATATTTTTTTCTTTTGCTTTTAARGCTCCACTTTTCAGGTTCTGAATTAAATAGATTATATCACATCACAATTCCTTTACATTCTTTACATTTAAGAGTCAGAAAACATTATGAGTGAATTGTGAGGGATGGATACAAACCACATCTTAGTGGGGAATGAAAAAATAAAGGGAATTAATTGTGTTTGAACTGGTGGTGTTTTCATGCTGATTCATCATGCTGTTCTGACCCAAGATAGCTACAGAAATGCTGTTTTGGAGAGTATCCACAAGATAACTGCATAAGTAGCAATTTTTAATTCAATTTAAAAATAGTTCTTTGGCTTAGAAAGTGATAAAGAAACATAACTACTCAGATACAGTTGAAGAATTATAACACTTTCCCCACACCCACACAAGTAATGAAACACTTCTTGGGAACTTTTCCAGTCTGTATCTTGGCCAACAATTCACGAGTATACCAGGCTKCCATTAAATTGATGAGGGTTTAGAATTTCTATGCAAGTAAGTGGGCCTTTTTGTTGATCCTGTGATTTTTATATACAAGGATCAGCTCTCTCTCCCTGCCTGTGTTGCCACACTCCAAGTAYGAGTACTTATGCTTCTCCTTAGAATGTGTCAGTCCCAAAAGTTYGCTGGCTCCTTGAGTCCTCATCCCRTGTCTCAGAATTATGCAAACCTCGAATTTCCTCAAAGGAGGAATTTGGAACAAAATTTAAATAAAGATTTAGGCACTTTCAATAGAATCCAGATGTCTAAATTCTACCTACATCCCAAGCTGATAATATGACCTGAAAACTGTTAGCAATTTGCTAAACCTAATGGTAGCTCGCAGTCCTGTGTAGCTTCCTATTTGGTATGAAGACTTTTTCTGCCTCAGTGCCATGGGTGAAAAAGGCAGCAGTCTGTTCTGCCARCCCTGCTCAGATCATTCACAAAATCCATGTAGAATATATACGCAGAAATAGCTATGAAAAAATCCTGCCTGTAATATATTTTGGATCTAGAATAAGCATAGACAGCCACCAGTAGTGCCACTCATGAGATTTTGTTTAATATATTTATATTCGCACAGAAATAACTGAGAAGTGGGGGCAAACCTAAATGGAACTATAGTAAAAGTGTGTGATGAAGTTATTGCAGTTAAAGTCTATATTGCAGAAGAAAGTTTTGAGATCATTAGGGCAGCTAATTGCTAACAACAGCCATCCTCACAAGAGACATTTTTTTCATTGTTTAGCCTGATGAACAACAGTACTCTTTTTGAGTCTATAAATAACTTGTCTAGCTTATGAAAGACACAGTATTGATAAACTAAAGTGAAAAAGAGCAGATTTGGTCTTCCTCCTTTCCATGTAGTTTTTCTAATGCAGTCTGTTTAAAGAATGTTCCTTAAGCTGATGTAGTTTCTTTTCTGCAGACAATTTATTGCTGAACACTTATGCAATTTCCATTTCATTATTTATGTGTAAAAAAATAYACAATATAAATTTTTGGTCCAAAATTCAGAGATGAAGAAGTTAAATTGGAAGTTGGATGCATTAAGCAGTACAAGGCAGTGCAGTGTTTATCTGTCACTGAGAACCCACTCCAAAAGCATAAATTAATCTGGGGAGGTTTGTTGCATTAGCATGATTCCATTTCTTGAGGTACCTTTCTGTGACATCCTTGGGTATTGTTTCCTGTGTCACAGGCACAGGAAAGAGAGAGAGTTACAGAGTAACCAGATTTTAGCCCCAGGTATTGTTGTATTATGTCTTTGCAGAGAAATTCTGCTTCATGAGCACACTGCCAGATGCACAATAAGCAGGTGGGAATTAACAAATAAAAGATATTTTATAAAGCAGATGGACTATTTTGTGAAAATGACACAGGGAAAAGTTTTAACATCAAAATGAGTGGAAGTTTTGTCCTTTTGCAGAGGAAAAAGGTGTAAGATCTGAAGTTTGCTGTGCGTCTTGTGTCTGCACAGTAGAGGCTGAAAAAGTTTGGGAAGTTAAAAGATGCTATAGAAGAAAAATCTATAGATTGGTTATTCTCTTGCTGTTCTGTACTGGGTGCAYTGCCCCGGAGTGTGGAGCTGCAAGGTAACCCAGAGGTGGCAGTGCAGAKGGGACTGCAACTGGTGATTTTTCAAGGTGCATGAATGGGGACTTACAGTTCAGTGAGTAGCAGGAGGTTTGAGATTAAACTACATTTACCTGAATGCCTTTTCTTGAAATTGGATGTTGCATTTCCCCCCCCACATTTGAAACTATCCTCTGTTTGCTCCTACCAGGGTTTAAGACTGGATGAGTTTTCAGAAGTGATTTTGGGGTCTCTAATTCTTGGGGGTTCATCCAGACATTTCAAAGGAGCCTGATAAGTCAGAGGTAAGGGAACATTAATTCACATTTTTGCCAAGCAGGGCACTCTGRAGACATTTAAAAAGTGATTTCATTCCTATCAAGGTAACAAAAATAGTTGCTGTAAGTAAGGTTGAATTTGCTTCAAGATTCACAGCAAAAATGCAATTCTAGAAACACTTTTCTTTGTTTTTGAAGGGAGCTTTCAAAATATATCCAAATATAATMAAAAAAATGCAAATACATCTCATACTGGCATGATGTGTAGTGTAACCTTATTACACTGGTCTCAAAATATATTTTCTTGGTGTTTTTCTTGGACTGGATAAGCATCATAGAATGAAACATCAAAGCTTTTGTAGCTTTGTACACTGAAACAAGATTACTATATCAGTGGTAGCATGCTCCCACAAGAGTCTAGAAGAACAGAAATTAATCAGGGAATGTTTTCACTTTCCTGAATTAATTTTCTCTGAAAATTATTTCTAAAACTCCCTGAAAATAACATAACATATCTTATTCCTTTTAGTGAAACACAGTATTATATTTGATATTGCTGTTGAGTTTGAAATATTTAATTGGAAATATTTGTGGCAAATTTCGAAACTTGCTTCATCTGCAGCTGATAAGTACATATGGCACTGTCTGTCAGCTACAAACACCTCTTTTTTTTTTYCTCTCAATATATAACACACAGATCTGGTCCTTCCTCTGTGGACCAGAAAGTCTGAAGAAAGCTGGCCACGGTAGGTCTTGTATGAAAATAAAGAGGTTGAGAATTAGTTGAATCTGCTGAGGTGCAGCTGTCAGAAAAAAGRCTGGGGAGCAAAATCTCAAGTTCTGCTATCTGCATGCCCAAAGCACAAGTACCATGAAACAGTGCTCACTGCAGTTCTGTTCTAATAGTCACTGCTCTCTGTAAGGTGAGGATAACTTCTTTCACCTGGAAAGCTTACAGGTTTTAGTTTTTCTTGTTATACTGGATAGCCAACTATTTCTAAAGGATTGAATAGCATATATCTACATATTCCTATATATACTGAAAAGAGGCAAAAACCAGCTGATTTTTTTAAAACAATCTCTTACTGCAAATTTTCATTTTCAAACATCCCAGGATTAAATATGTCATAGTGAAAATTTGTTTTTATTCTGTTTGAATAGAGCAAAATTAGAGAGTGAGCGCCATTGATTTTTCTYTTTGTACCTTGCTGTTTATTCAAGGCTTTGTATAGAAATCTAGATTATCTGCTTCATCTGTGTGGTTCTGTACRTATTAGCATGTATGCAAATCTGGTGGTGACTCACTTCTTACAATAAACAYGGCTTTTGGGTAGTGCACAGACAAGAATGAATTCTCTAGTAGTGCAGAACAGAGATGTGCATGGAAATCRAATCAGAACTGAGCATATTCTTTCTATCGTGGCCTTTGCTATCAAATGGGAGCTAGCACAAGACACCACTGAAGGGGGTTTATTTCATCACTGATATCTGTTTCACTGCTAATTGTCATAATTGTTTAAAAACCAAACCAAAACACAAAGCCAAGAGGGATATTACAAAAATAACTTCTTTAAGTTAAAGAAAACTGGGGTGAAGTCTATTCTTAGAGGTACATTGTGTCTTGAAGGGAAAATTGGCAGCAGAGTTTTTTCCTGAGATATATCAAGGAAAAGGGAGGGATTTTGGTACAGTTAAACACTAAACCCAGGTTTTTTAATCTTTAGAAGTTTAAAGTATAACCACAAGGAAAGTCTGCAATCTGACAAAAATCCATTTTTGTATACAGTTCTTATTTCTCTTAAGGAGATTGTGGGAAGTGCAGACAGACCCATATGAAAGGTAACATTTTTCTCAAACTGGAAATTATTTGCCTGCAGAGTGTGGCAGGTTAAGGGCAAGCAGAAGCTTGCCACATATTAATATTGGTGGAAAAACAGGTCAGGGGCCAAGGGAGGGTGGACAGAGCTTGTTGTATCTCAGACATTCACCAAGCTGGGTAAAATCAGAACTAGCAGCAAAGGCTTGCCTGCAAGTACACTATTTTTGAGGCAGACTTCTGTACAAATTTTTACTTTTGATTTTTTTGTTGAAAACTCTCCAGTCTTTTAGGAAGAGATTGTAATTGGAGATCCAGGCAAACACATCATGAGGTGTCTTCTCAACAACCTGGCATGGAGCTGTGCCACCTTCACTGGCACTGAATAATACTGACACCCTTGGTGGCATTCAAATAATAATTTCTTGTCAACCATACAAGTATCTGTAATCAAAAATATGGCCTATTGCTGCTGCAAGTGAAATTGGGCCACCAATAAGGAGCTTTAAGTACCTTATTTATAAACTTTGCTTTTCAGGAGATGTGTTGGAGACTGGGGACAATGTATTTCAACATATGGTTTGCAGATCTCTAGAGAGGGGCACAAAAGGTAACTGCAAAAATTCCAAGTCTGTGGCAGCAGCATCTGTTCGACTGTTCCCATGTGAGAAAATACAGGAATTTTTAAATCAAAGTAAAGAATAGTGCTCTAGAAGTTTTACTCTAACAGGTGTTCATTCAGAAATTGTCAATCAATGTAAATATGAGAAGGTAAAAATGGAAGGCWTAAGTACCAATAACAGAGGTATATGCTGTTATCTTAACTTATTGCAGAATTTACAACCTGTCGTCTTGAATATAAGCCATGAAAAGATATTGTGATTGTCATGAAATATTTAAGATATACAGTACAATTTGCCAGAATAATTTTCTGTAAGCAGTTCTCCATGTGGGTTGTTMAATTTTGTTTATTTTCTGTAGAAGTGGATATTTAGCAAATCGTTGAAATATTAAATCCCTGAACAAAGAATTTCTTGTCTGGCCATAAATTACTTGGAAATATTTATACCATGACCCAAAAGAGCTGCTGACAAGATGCAAAGCTTTCCTTTAAYAGTCTAATGAGATGTTTTGATGCTAAAAGTGGCTTTTGAGCTTTGGCTCAAAAGACTTAACTTTTGAATTGTTATGTACTGCAGTTTCCTTTTYACTCTAAGTATCTGTATTTGAAGATCCACTTCTTATCACAAGCACTTTTAGCAACAATAGTGATTGTTGTGTCTCAAGAGTGTATTGTCCCATATGAAAAAGCTATTTTTGCAAAATGAATATGGTCGTTAACAGAACACAATATTATTTTAAAAAAATAACTGAAAATAAAATAGCATTGTGCACCATTTGTCTATGAATTAAACAACACAAGAAGGATCTTAACATTTCCAAAGCCTGTTATTTAACACAAAGCTTCTGCACTGCTACTGTTGAAATAAGGGGAGGACCTTGTCAAATTTCTCAAACACCTGCAGCTTGCAGCGAGCTACCTGAGRTGCCCAGCTGTGGTGCTCCAGCCCACACTGATGCCAACGCTCTGCTCCTAAATTCAGATGAATGTTTGAGGTTTTCTGCCTGGTAATGAAGCTGTTATCATTGGAAGCTGTAGTCACAGGAATAAACCTTAGGTAWTTTACTTTTTGTGCACAGAGTTGATGCCACCCTATCTGTGAGGAACCTTAGAGTTGCCAACTTGTTGCTGAGAAAAAAAAAAGCAAAAGAAAGATATACTCACTGAGAGGTGGGAAGGAGGGCTGCTTTCTGCTGATCCCACTTGTGTGGTGTAGTATCATATGTGGTGTAGCATCTGTAAAATGAATATAAAAGAGATATCTTTATCTCTTTAATATCTTTAAAGGTTTTGGAGGAGGAGATGATCTATCATCAGCTTTATTTCTGTTTTAGCATAAATGTGTAATTCTGAATTCTGAGGAACACAAAAAGGTGTTACCAAGGTATTGTGACACAATGTGAGGTACTGTGACCACATGTTGAGCTGGAAAAATGGGTATTTGKGAAAAATCAATAGCTGAATCTGTGCTCAAATTTTGTCATTCTATATAGAAAGCCCAGGGGAAGAGAGCCATCAAATCATTTCTTGACAAGAAAAACACAAGGTTCATTTTGTAGCTTGGATGTATTATATTTTCGTGCCTGTGAAGTTGGTGGCAGCAGTTTGTGGTGAAATGTGTTCTGTATTTTAAAAATATTTAGTGTTGTAGATTTCACATGATTTTAAAAAGGAAGAAAAATATGAAGGAGGTTGCTGATAAAAAGAATACACCGTAGTGGAGATTTGTCATAGGCAGGCCTGTGTTCATCTAGGCAGAGAGGTCACACTGCCCTGGCTAATCTTTCCCCAGGTTTCCTGTCCAGTGGTCTCTAAGCTTACTTGCAGCTGCCCTTACAAATGTAGAGCTGGTGACCCCTTAGATGGGGGCTATGGACTCCTGGATTTGGATTAAATGTTCCTGTGCAAGCTGAAAAAAGCCGCCCTTGTGGAACCACTGCCTGGCAGGGCTGAGCGAGACCCAGGAGATTCAAAGGTCCTTAGAGTGAGGATTTGTCAGCTGGAAAGAAATAGTGTCCATTTGGCCATTGCTTTCTTCATTGCAAAGGCTGCTGGCAAAAATGAATAAGTATTATGACAAATGAGCTGCTAAATAYTGAGCTTGGGAAAGGCTGAGTGTACAATTTTACTGACTGCAGTTTGGGTTTTGCTGCAGTTACTTCTCATCACTACATCTGTCTTTCCTTTAACCTTCTCCTTCAGTTAAAGGRCAGCTGGGGCTCTGTGTTTAGGGATTCTGAATGACTGCAAARGGAAGAAATATTCATAAAATAATGTTAAATTCCTGAAAAATTTCTATTTCCCATTTATATAGGAGAGCTCGACCTGACCAGTTTATTTATGGATACTAAATTCCAAAATATTACTTAATGAGACATTTTGTGAGGAAAATGACAGCAGGCAGGAGAATTCCACATGAAGGGAGAACTCRAGCCTGGGTGTTTAAGCATGCTGTAAGTGAATCTATTAGTTAAAATGAGAGCTAAGGAAATAAATGACATACTGTAGAGAAGTGCAGTAGCTACAGTAAACCTTCCATTTGTTGGCATGAAAGATGATAAGACATGATAACCTCATTCTGTACCACATACTGAGCAGAAAACATACTGCTAAAATATCAAGACATTACACAAAATCACTGTTTATATAAGTTACAGGGGAAGAATCACCTTATTAATGATAAGTCACTGCACCAAAAGTGTCTGCTGGAAAGGACTGTGAGCAGCAGTTTTCTAAAAKGTTCTTCAATTGTAGACTCACAATTTGATCTAACCTCCTGCCTCCTTCCTTGATAACTTCCCCTCATGCTGTGCTCTCTCCAGCCCACAGCCTCTGTTCCAAACCTGGATATGGTTTTTCCTGTGTTAAGAYTTATTCATACTAGGAAGAGAGAAATGATTTTCCAACTGTAGGGGAAGCAACTCCAGTGTGCATCTTTAAAAAACAGCCAGATAAACACTATACAAGATGCTTTGTATATTGCAAAGTTTTTGAAAGAATATTMTTAATTAAACCTGCTTTAGACTTGGGTTTTCCTGTGTATCTAAACCAATTTATTGTTATAGTTTGTTTTTTGTCTGGCCAAKCTTGGGCAAACAAGTAAAGCTTGAGGTCAACATTTATAATTTTCACATACCTGATCCAGTGGAAAACAGCAGAACTTTTGTGTGATTTAAAAAAAATKTGGGTCTGCCTTGGGGCTGATACAACTATGGACAAAGCCAAAAATGCCCAAGTAGGTTGGGTCTGTACTGAGGTTCACCTGTAATGACTGTACAAGTGTTCCTCAGGGCTCTTGCAGAACTGCTGTCATGAAGAAACAAAGAGGAGAATTTGGACTTGGTCTTTCCAGTGTTTTCCCTGTCTCTTCAGAGGGAGGAAAAGAAAGAAGGGGGAGGAGGGAAGAAGTATTCTGGAGGAGGTTGTTCCTAAGTGCTTTTTCTGGAGATATTATGTTTAAACTGTTTGTATTCAAGGAAGGAAGAGAAGGGACGTAATAGCAGCACACTGAAATAGCTATTCCCTGAGGATACTTTGTTTCAATATAGTGGTATTAGCAGTTCAGTGGGCTGTGGTTTTTCATTTCATTCATCACTTACAGGATGGAAATTTCTGAAATGTTTAATTTAATTGTACTAAAGACATCAGTCATGATTTTCGAGTTAAAGTTGTGGGAGGCTTTCATTTTGAAACACTATTATAACTTTCAAAATAATTCTTTTTAAGCTGATGTTTAGTATCAATCCAAGCGTGACTCATGTAGTGAAGTTGGAGAAAATCACCTTAGCCATTTCTGCTTTATGGCAGTCATTGATTAAGAAACAAAAGACAGTTTTCATAGCTCTGAAATCGAGCCTCCACACATTCTCTGACAATTCCCCTGGGTGTGAGGGACAAGAGGGTTGAGATGGGGAGAACACAAAAGGAAAATGAGGATTTTCCTGTTCCTATCTGCAAAACATATTCTTTTCCATCTCTGTTTTTGTTTGCTCAGAAACTGCCTCTGTTGAAAGAATAGGGATTTCATCTGAGCTGATGCTTCAAGAAACCAGATCTCTAAAGGGATCTTTAAGTGCCCTGTAACACTACTGAGCAAAATTTCAAGTCAAGCCTCATCCTTCCCCAGTAGCTTTCAGATTTTCTCTTCTCCTCAAGCTCACTGACAGCACCACCTCCCTCCAGCCATGCCACATCATTTACTCAGGTTCATTTTCCCTTTTCAGAGTTACCCAGTTCTCCTCTGACATACAAAAGGCCATATGAGATAAAACCTCTTTCTTAGCTTTTTCCAACCTATTTTCCTGCCTGTTCAGTTGCTAATGAACATTGCATCACAACTAGACAGAAACAAACAAGAATGCAATTCCTCTTTAATTCTTTTTCTAGAAAAGAGTTTTTACTATCTTAGTCTCCCAGRTAGTACCAGAAGGTTAAATATCTTCTCTGCCCTCTCACAAAGAGGCCAGGCATGTTGTAATAACTTAATAAAATGAAATACTGCATCATACACATGAAGATGAATGTAGAAAACTCATGTAATTAGATATTCAGGTATAAAAGTTGACATGATGCAAAGGCACTRCATTTGTTTCTATGGGTCTACAATATTTTGGGATAATAAAAAGGGTATCAATGTGGAATAAGTTGAAATTTGAATTTTCATAGAAATAGTGTTTTCTGATATAAATCCCCTTATTGAAGCTAGCAAAAATCTGCCCTCTTTGAAGATGTTTCTTTTTTCTTTTTCTCTTTGATTGATAAAATGACTAAACAACTACTCTGAATGATACCACAGGGTATGAACCTGAATTCACAATCTTCTGCACTGGTGAAGCAGCTTGTGTGTATACTATGATGAATTTCATGAAGAAATTTTCAGTAAATTAGATATTTCTTAAAAAGCCTGAGAAGTCTTTCTCTAGGGAATATTCCTAAAGTGTTACTAGTATGTATTGTAAATCATACTTTATCCTATGATTTGATTAATATAGCTTCTTACTTAGGAAAAAAAAAAGAAAAAAATTAGGAAAAACATTTTGACTCTCTTCTCACTTCTTCCACAAAAATAAAAATATCTGTGTTAAATAAAGGAGCTTGCAGATCTGGGAGGCGGGGAGGGGTGTGTGTGTGTGTGTGTGTGTGAAAAGGCAGAAGTGGGTAGTATGTCCCTGACACATTTACGCATTTTCTTTCAGAAAAGCATGAAATTATTTTTTATTTTCCCTCCTCCTTCCACATTGTTGAACAGTGTAAAGAAAAATGATTCTTCCATTGTGTGACTTGCCTGGATTTGGAGAGCTTTTGAAGTGTTACAGGTTATCTATCAAGAAGTGGGGTGAAAAGCCCTTTTGAGCTCTGTATAGAATTAATCTTGTTGCGCTCAGCAAGCAAACCACACTTGTATACAGGAAACAAGTGATGATGAAACCCACAAAGCTGGAGTTCAGACATTTTTAAAACATATAAAAATAGTAAGTCTTCCATTACAGAATGGAACCTAATCCTTAATAATTTGTGTCCAAAACCTTTTCAGTTTTCAAATGTATCTGGTTTCTAGGAGGCTGATGAAGGATTAAACAGGCTGAAATCAACCTCTCTCCTTATATCTCCTACATTAATGTCACTGGTGATGGTAGAAAAGGACATACACAGGTACAATTTTCTTCAAAGACAGTTAATAAAAGCATTTAGTCTATAATTTAGAATATATACAAGGGTAATTGCAAAATATTGGGTGGGAAATACATATTATCTAACATTCAGGCAGTGCTGCAAGCTAAACACCAGCAACTGCATTTTGGGACTTTTCCTTCCAAGCAATGTATAATTTGCAGTGGAAAATGAAAGGCTAAAGAACTGGTTTGTCATGGAGCTTAGAACAAGATGTGACAGGTGATAAATGCTTTGACAGGCATGCAGGGTGAAAATGAAAGGCAAAGGGTGAGGGTAGGTGAAAGAAATTTGCCAAGGTCTGAAAAGAAAGAGTAATATGGTTTCAGAATCACAAGTAAGGTAATAGAAGTTGAATGGAAAGATGTTACACAGATTCTGGCAGTATGGGTGTTGTGTATATCTTAGAAAGGGAACAGAATGCATCTCCCTACCAATGGGGTGGATGTCCAAGATTAGTAGGCAAAAATGAAGAAGGAAAAATACAGAGAAAGAGAAATAAAGGAGCAAGAAGGTGAAATAAAAATGAGTGACATAAAAGTACAAAAAATGAGCTAAAATAAATGAGAAAAATATGAAGCTGTAAAGTTATACAATATGAAAGGAAGAAAGCTCAGGAAAGCACAGAGAAACTAAAAGAAATGTATGAGAGGAGAAAGCAACCTTCTACTATGCAAATTACATTCCTTTAGAATGAAGTTATTTAATTTTGATTGACTTAATCCTCCCGCACTGCCAGGAAAGCCTACACTTCTTGAATTCATCAAAAATAACCCCCTACAATGATTTTTGAGAAAAAGAAAAGTCAAGTCAGAACATTTACTATGTAGAATAAATTAAATATGTGCCCACTATAGTGGTGGAAATGAAGGTCATCCTATTATAAAAAGAATTTAAGAAAATACATTTAATTAAGAAGAAATTAAGAAGAAAAAGGGGAATAATTTTAAGTGTCAACCTTAAGAAGAAAAAGAAGAAGAATGTAAGAAGGGAGAAGAAAAAAGGAAATTAAGRCGAAAAAGAGGAATAATATAAAGTGTTAACCTTCCTGAAAGCAAAACAWGTATTTCATTCTCATTTTTTCAAATAGAAAAATTAACACATCATCCTTTCAATTATAATAATGTTGAAATTTTATGAAATGCGAAGCATAAGCATCTAGAAGAATAGATATCAAAACATACATTTGAGATCTTCTATATTTGTTTTTTCACCATCAGCTGAGAAGGATGAAGCAGAGCTTTCTAGGATTTCTAGCAATTAAGATGTGGAAGCTGACCACYGTGCCAAGACTTTTATAAACTCTGTGCTAATTCACAGCATAGGAAAGATGCAACATTTAAATAGATAGAACATAGAACTAATCAGAGTATTTTTCTTTCCACTGAGTAGTGTTTTGATTTTGTTAGTTCTGCTGTCTCACTCTACCATTGCATGATGTTTTATTTRGGCTTTAAAGTGACCCAATTCATATTCTGAAAGGTTTCATATATGCATTGAAATTAGTAATTTTGAGCATTTCTGCTAAGGAGTAAAGTCTTTGACTGCCTCTGAAATATCCTCCTCTTCCCAGGAAATAAACAGGCAGTGATCATGATGTGATTATGAAGCCAGTCTGTATTGCAGAAAGGTAAAGTACTTTTGTACAATAATTAACAAGGTAATTGTCACATTATAGCACCATAGCTGTGCACTGCAATGCTCATGTCTCCCATTCAGGCCTTTCTATGTTTCTGTTCTTTTATTTCTGTCTCAATTACTGAAGTATGTGGTGGGAATAGTATTTCCCTGATCAGTTTGTATGTTTGTATACCTTACTTTATTTAAAAGGAAGTCTGAGGGACAAGGCATCTCTTGCATTGTGTAAACACATCCTCTTTGMAAAGAAAACAGTATTTGCTGGGTGTTTTGAAGCAGCCATAACAGAAAGAATRGATTTGGTATTTGTTTCAACTTGTTACATTTACATTTGAAGGAAAGGAAAAAAGTTATCTRGATATATTACTATACCAGAGAGAATATTTTCAATGCTGAATAGATTTTAGGAATGGCATTTTGTTCCTGTTCTTGTGAAGAGTCTTTTAATGTTGAGCTGAACCAAATAGAAAAAAATTATGAAAGGTGATRAGAGAATCATAGCCAATGAAGAGAAGCACAATTCTTCAGAATAAGTTATTATTGCAGGTGAAATACCGGATGGGATTCTAGATGTGGGTTTGCAAAGAAATCCTGCATGGAGATAGATATTGAAGACAGAAAGCTACTGTGCTAGAGAAACAGAACATGTTCTGTTTCTCCTCCAGAGGAGGAAGCATTGTTGTGTCTTTGGAAAAAAGCAGTTTTATGCCTCTTAAAATACAATAATAGGAGAACTGACAGTACCTCATATTAAGCACAACTCCTAATCAAATGGAAAGTTATAACAAAATATCTTGCGGTTCCTGGCAGAAATAGCTGTAATACACATCTGTATCATTTCCAGTAGAGTGTTTCTAGTCTTCTTCCATTGCCATCCAATCTGCTTCATGAAAGCATAGTCAGACAGCGAAAGATCTACTTTGATTCTGGAATCTGTTACCAAGACAGTGAATTCTGAGACACAAGTGTGGACTAACTAGAATGGAATGATATCTGCCTATAAAGTACATGGAGACCAGAAGCAGAGGAATTACATGTGTGTACAATRATTGCTTAAGTGATGCTGATGGCACAATGCATTCAATTTATTATTGAATTGAGCAGGAAGCTTCAAAACTTTTTGAATTCTTTTAACTGTAAGATTTTCTATTGCTCTATGACTTTGCTCACAGTGACAGACAAGTCCTTTTACTCTTTTTCTTTATCTTTTAGCCAGATAATGGAGATAGGAAAGAAWGATTTAGGACACATGATCACAAATTGGACCATCTTGTTACTATTTTCTTTCTATTGTTTAAGTCAATGTAGCTGTTAAGCCTCAGGTTTTTTCCTGGATATTTCAAAAGTTGTGAGGACTAGACCCATCTGTCTATGTGATCATAGGAATTTTTTTAGCCCTGTAGGATAAAACCTATTCTCTGTGGTCATTGTAATGGATTGATAGCAGAAAAGCCAGAATGGAAAAGCCCAAAAACTGAATTGTCTTGGGAGCAGACCTATATAGTTATAATGCTTTTACATTAAATTGTTTATGACAATTTATTGTCATTAAATGCTAACCATTTAGAGATACTGGAGAAGAATTCTATGTCGCAGGGAATCAGATTTTTGTAAAGCAAAAGGAAAGGATTTGTTCATTCACCTTTTCCATGGTTGGTGTTCACTGTGTGTGGCRAATGGCAATTGTGTACAATGCCTGGTGAAAGGAGGGAATTCTTTACCCCCTCCCAGGTTTGACCAGAACTCCAGAAAGAGGATGGGGTAGTTTTTCCTCCCCAGAGCTGGGCACACTTTGTGCCTCACACCTGAATGGGACTGCAGCAGAACCCCCAGTGGGGAAGATGAGACACTGAAGAAATCAGAAGAAACCAACCCAGAGCAGGGATGTGCTCATGTGTTTATACACATACATTTAACAAAAAGGTTTACCCTGYCCTTCACCATTTGCCATCTTTTTGGTCTCTGCTGTCTTCTTTGAGCTCTCCAAGCAAGGGTCTGTTTTCCACATAGGTGATGCAGTAGAAAAGCATTCACAACACCCTTTTTTGCTGTATCCATTAGACAGTAGTGCCATATTCTTCCTTCTCAGTGGTTTCCACTCACCCAGCATCCTTGGAGTGGCAGCAGAACGTGACTGCTGTGTGTGCTGTGCCTCTTGTAGGGCTGGAGCAGCATCCTGCACTTCAGAGTTCTGCATGCAGCATCAGGCAGGGCTGAATGGAAAATGCCATGACCAATTTAGAAGAAATAAAGGCCATTCATCTGCCTTTGGAGAGTAACCCAGATACAGAGCTCACTGTGCTGGGTGTAACATGGAGAGATGCCCTGTCTGACAGAACCATTGAGTCAAGAAATTCAGAGCAGGAAAAATACAAAATAGCATTGCCCTTCTTTTAAAAGTGAGAACCCAGGCACAGTTTCTTCTTCACCAAGATCAAAATGAACATCTATGGCATGTGAAAGAWGCAAATCTCAGAATAACAAGTCTGAGACACTTCTTTCATGTGGAGGATAGCTGAGACACATTAAATGGGCTTTTTAGAGACTCTGACTTAATTCTTTCCCAGTAATAAAACCTCAAGGTTTTACTTACACCTGAATATGTTATGGTCAGCTGATTTACCCTTAAGTATTTTTATTAAAGTACCAGTTTAAGATTAAGCACTAAAAAGCATATTTTCCCACTGAATTTGACAATATTTTTGAAGTTCATGAATCTATTAAGCCCTGAACACTCTCTAGTGTATTAGACAACAGTAGTGATTTACATTATTTTGACATTGCAAATGAGTTTTCAAGGGTAATGGATTTCATATAGGGAGATTAAAAGATAACATTCCTTCATTTGTGCCTGCTGACTTCTTTCCCCCTATCATACCACATTTAGCAAAATGAATAAGGCAGAAGCAATGCTGGTGTATTTTTATGCTAATTAACATATTTTAATTTCAAATAGCGTTTCTGAAGAAAAGATACACTCCAAAAAAAGTGATGCCAGGGCAAAACTAATGAATTTTCATTCTTTTCAGTATACTTATGCTTTCATGAATTCTTTTTGTTATATTCTGGTGCATGAGAATGCATCAGTAGGCACTCAGAATATGCAGCCCACAGATCTGATTTTTACAGAAATCCAGCTTAACGTTTTTAGCTAGATAATAAATTTCACCCTAAAAGTGTTATTTTTAGTGACCAGTTGGGTAATAGCTATAGGAGTACCTACTTCAGGAAGGCAGATAAGGATTTTTTGGAAAACAACACATTGTAAATGACAAGAAGTCTTTGTGCACAAAGGCTGTTTAGGTTTGTACCTAAACTGGGCTATTCTTAGCCAAATTTTAAGGGTAGGCCACTTGTCTCTGAAAGTCTGCAGCTGAGAGCTCACCCTTGCTGCAGTTGCACTAATTAAAGCAGTGTGATGTATACTTTAATTAGTTAAACTGAAGTTTCWCTGCACTAGTTCCTCTCTTCCATATCTTGGAGCACCTAGGAAAACCCTTGGCTCCTTGGGAGTCAGAATGGTTTTGGCCGTGGTGTTATAAATCAGAAATCTCCACGGTCTCTGCATGATGCCCATGGCTGCTGGGCCAGTGGCTATATTCTAATGCTGATGGTGAGGGGCACAAGAAGCAGCCCTTTTTAGCAGCACAGTCCRTGGATTGCACTGCTCTGATCCCAGACAGTTCCAACAAGAATTCTTAGTTCATGGCCCCTCCAGGCACAGATTCACTGGCAAAATACTGACCCGCTATAATTTACTTGTGCATCCTGTCAAGAATAGGGCACAATAAACCAGTGTGTCCCTCTTGCAACACTTGTCACAACAGCAATATAAAGCCAATGACATGGTTGAACAGGATTGTTGATACTCATCAGAACAGATCAATAAATGATGTTTCTTTTACTTCCATAGCTCTAGCCTACCCGGGTGCTTGTGTAAAGCAAGAGCACTGGGCATGATCTACTGTGCTGCAGTAAAATCAACAATGCATTCCACAGAGCCAGGCAAATCTCATGTTTGTTCTGCTAAGTGAATAGACTGAGAAAACTTGCTCCGCAAAAATATTTTAAATCACATTGCTATAGTTCTTGTTTGTAACACTCCAGAACTTTCACTATATGAGTATACACTGGTAGCTCTTGAAACCAAAACATTATTCAGGAACTTGATTTGAAAGAATTTCTTTTACAAGTAACAAAACAAAACACACTGATTTTCTCTCAATTCTTCTCGAGGAAGTGAAAAAGAACAACTTGGGAAGCTAACAGTAACTGATAGGTWAGTTCCAGTTGAGCAGAAGCCAAAATTGAAACAAAAAATCTTAGGTCTAAATAAAGGCATGTGATTCCATCTAACAGAAAATTCCCATTGTCAGAAAGGAAATACAGAAACTTTCTATAGTTGAAAGTAAATTCAAACTTAGGATATTCTTACTCAGCTATGCAGAGCCATAGTACTACTTTTGTAATTAGAAGAAGATACTTAGTTTAAAATACCCCAAATTACGAAATATAAAAGTTGTCAACAGACCTGACTTTTTTTCTGTGAAAAACTGACCCATTATAAGCATTTTTCTTGTCTGTAAAACTGTGTTTTCTTCCCCAGGTCTTCTTGAACTGGGACAGATTTTTACTTTGTTCAGTCAAACTTTGGACATTGAATAAATGTATTTTCTTTCTAAGTAAGTGATAATAAGAAGGAATTATTTTAGTACTGAAAGAGTCTACTCTTGGTATAAGTTTGCAGTTTGTTGTTCCTGCCTGAAACATGAAGGAAAGAAAGCCAGCTCATCATCCCAGTTTAGTGGCAGGGCTCTTCCTGATTGTTGAATAGATAAGAAGAGTRAAGATGCATGCTTGCTTGTTATAATCATCCACTCAATACAAAAAGTGATAGACTTTGGGGAGTGAACATCCTTCTATACTCCAAGATTTATTAAGGTAGCAAAATAAAATTTAGGTTTCAGAATTTCCTTAAAAGCCGAAATATGCTTTATGTGCATGAAGATTGAACAAAGTCATAGAAATCACAGCCTGTTATGGCCAATGGGAGATTTCCTTCTGGAATAAAAGACTTTTTATATAGAATACTAACATTATAAATTTTAACATGAAAGACACGTGAATTACAAGTTAAAAGGATGTGCAAAGAGAGGACTGAAAATTACGAAATGGAAAACTTAGCCAAAGATTTTGGTCTAGGGCAGAGTAAGTGAATAACTTTTAACAGTTAACCCCTGCCCTCTGTAGTAACTCTGTGTTATCCTTCCAGGTACCTGGGAATTACAAGACCCCTTACATACCCTGTAAGGCAGAATGGGAAGTGTATGGCCAAAATGATCCTGTGTGTCTGGCTTTTGTCTGCCTCRATCACCATACCGCCGCTCTTTGGCTGGGCCCAGAACGTCAATGATGAAAAGGTTTGCCTCATCAGTCAAGACTTTGGCTACACCATTTACTCCACAGCAGTTGCATTTTATATCCCAATGTCAGTGATGCTTTTCATGTACTATCAGATTTATAAAGCTGCCAGGAGGAGTGCTGCTAAACACAAGTTTTCTGGTTTTCCCCGTCTGGAAGAAATGGAAGGGATTTCTGTGAATGGACTTGTAAAACTGCACAAGGAATCTGAAGAATGTGCTAATTTTTCACGACTCCTAAAGCACGAGAAGAAAAACATTTCCATCTTTAAAAGAGAACAGAAAGCTGCCACCACCCTTGGGATTATTGTTGGGGCTTTCACAATCTGCTGGCTGCCCTTTTTCCTCCTCTCAACTGCAAGGCCCTTCATCTGTGGCACAGCCTGCAGCTGCATCCCCCTCTGGGTGGAGAGAACATTTCTGTGGCTGGGCTATGCAAACTCCCTCATTAACCCTTTTATCTATGCCTTCTTCAACCGGGACCTGAGGACAACCTATCGCAACCTGCTGCAGTGCAGATACAGGAACATCAACCGCAAACTCTCGGCCGCGGGCATGCACGAGGCTCTGAAGCTTGCAGAAAAGCCAGAATTTGTTCTGTAAGGCCACTCATCCTCTACTGTGATCATTTGCTGTTTTGTCACATTGGCTTTTTCCCCACAGGTTCGAAAGAAGTGTTGTAGAAAGAGTGAGTTGAGCACTGTTAATGCTGTCATCAGGAAACAAGGTAGAGCCCACCAGTCCTAGCCAGCCTGGAAAAGCAAGATCACCATCTAGAGAATTTGGGTCTAAGAGGAATATAAGAAAGGATGGAAGTGAAACATAGCACAGGATGTTTGAGCTGTTAGTGAGGAAAAAGCAAAGCTGGCCTAACCCATTTGTTTGGCCCAAGAAATGTTTAGTAGGTCTGAATGTTGGATGCACCTTGTGTCCCAGAGATTCTTTGCTGTAATAAAGACCTGACAATGGTGAAAAGTTAATTTCCTTCCACTTCRGTATTACAAAAATAAATCATTAAAGAAGAAGCTGAATCAAAGAACTTGTATTCCTTAGAAATATTCTTTATGATAAAACCCCATATRTTCATTAAACATTAATTTACTGGATTGCCTGGAAATGAACTATGTTGTGAAATTCAATATTGCCTTTGCACAGCAACTCTGGCACTGAAAGAATACATAACACACTTCCAATGTGATTAAAAGAGTTTGAGTCAAGTCACATGGACCAGCATCTACTGCTGCCTACAGCCCTGCAGCACACTTAGCTGCAGTGCTGCTGTGCAAATCACACCAGGTAATTTTGTACTATATTTCTAACATAACAAATGTGTCTGATTGCAGTTTATTTCAGGTTCTGTCTGGTCTTTGTCCATCTCTTCATTCTTTAGCTCTCTTGGCTTTCTCAGCTGAGCACTTCTCTAATCTAGATGGAGACTGTCTGTGCACAAGTCATTTCTGTGATGTATGGCTAGTCCTTATTCCACTTCAGTAGTTAATTTACTGTCTATTTAAAAGCTCTTCTACTTTCTGGGACTTCTTTCTCTTCTGAAGTCAGTAAGGAAAAAAACAAACATAAGACCTTATGACTTCAGAGACATCTAGACTTTATCCTTAAAATCTGTTTTTAATCATCACTTGTGCTTAAAGTGATTTAAAGCCTCGCCGTGTGTACGAATAAAGATAATTTCCTTTTTCTGGTTCTAGCTTTTTCTACCATCATTGCAGTTTGTCCAAGTATGTGATCCTACTTCTCCCAACTTTAGTAACAGATCTCTTCTGTCAGTGTAGCAGGGCCAAATAGTATATCAATATTTTATTAAAAAATTTAAAATAATCATATTGGTTATATTAATATATTACTAGTAATATATTAATATAACATGCAGTGATTTTGTAAGATACTATTATAATAAAATAATAATAAAACAACTCATAAGATCAAGATGAGTTCTTTGGCCCAAGTTTGCACTGCACACCATGTTCCAGCTGAAGCAGAGGRTGAGGGTACATTACTGAACAAGCACTTCAGCCTTCAGAGCTTGATCTGCTTTTTCAGATATTGGGACATCAGTCAGGAGACATGTTCATTACCAAACTGCCTCAGCATCAATTCCCACTTTAGGCTAACTTCTGTCCCTGCTTTCTCAAGTCTGCAGGCAAAATGACTTCAATGAGCCCAGTGATGTTCATTTGGGCTGAGCAGGGGGCAGTCAGTGCCAGAGCCCTTGTTCCAAGCTTGCAGAGGTAACTGCAGACACTTGAGCCTCTCACTGGCACATAGCCAAGAGCTGGGTGATGTGCTGAGCCACGTGTACTGAAACAGGCTACTGCAATTTTAGATGCATTCATACACTRCAGTAGGGAGTACATTTTGGCCTCATTTTCACAACAGAATTGTWGAGTAAGAGGCTGTGTTCCAGCTTCAAAACAGCTTTCTAAAGAAGTTTCAAATTGATTTGGGACAGTCCTGTTTCTTTTAAATGTTCCAATATTATGCACAGGGACAAGAAGAGATTTGGGCCCAGAAGATCCACAAGCTCTGGAGAACAGAGTTAACTCTAGCATATTTTCCATACTGAACATGAAATGATT
Organism: Cardinalis cardinalis; assembly: GCA_014549065.1. Lineage (NCBI taxonomy): Eukaryota > Metazoa > Chordata > Aves > Passeriformes > Cardinalidae > Cardinalis > Cardinalis cardinalis. The sequence goes on from JACDOX010000029.1 coordinate 1,550,007, forward strand.
GCTCTTTCTATATTACTTATCAGAGTAGCTTTTTTTGTTTGTTTGTTTCCAGCATAAATTAGAAGTTTTCAAGGCCCCCTATAAGTTTTTTTCCTGTATAAGGACATACATGGGAATGTACAAATAGATGTATCTGGGAAGACTCCAAGTGGGACTATAAAACTCTGAAGGTGCTTTTAGAATTCTGGACAGAAGTTTCAGCATTTCTATTCTGCAGGAAAGCCTGAGAAGCTGTGTTTCCTCCAAATAAGATGATTTTTTTTTTTTTTAATGGAATATGTGTCTTGTGAGTCAGAAATTGACATTTGCCCAGCTGTCACTAAAGGCAATTTCTTTCCTCTGGGAAAACATCCTGCAGGAATCCAGCTTTCCTCTACCATCTGTTTCAGGTAATGAGAGCCCAGGAAGGAATAAGGGTTGTTTATGGTGTTTATACCAATCCTGGAAGTTTTTGGAGATAAACATCTATATTTGATCTCTGGATGTGTTTGGAAAGAAAAGAAAAACCAAAGAAAAAATACTCCAAAAACCAAAACACCACAAAGTTTCTTCATACACCCAAATCAAAATGTAGACAATTGGAAGGTGTTTCTAGATGGAGCTGTATTTGAGGGGAAAAGTGAGGAAGTTGAGAAGATTAGAAGAATGTCCCACTGCCCAAGCACACAAAGAAGTTGAGAAGAAGAGAAAGTTTGCAGACAGAATTCTAATGGAAAAAGGCTTTAAGAAGAACATGAAGGACATAATTGTTTGTGTTTGTGAGCAGGACATTTCCCTTTTTTAAAAGAGAAATAAATTTAACTGCATCACAATATCTAACTGCAGCAATAGCATTTTTTTCACTTGGATAATTCACTACACATCTGACAAGGGGGTAATACGAAAATGGGTGTATGAGAAGTCTATGTCAACATGTGCTTGTAGCAAATCCAAGAAGAGACTGCACTTGTGGTCTGTGTGTTCCTCCATGTGTTTCCAGAGGAAAGCCAGAAGGGTGAATCAAATAGATGGGGTTGTAAAAAAAATGGAAATAAAAGACTCCAGGAACCAGCCAGAGCACAGGCCTAACACTGCCTRAGCAGAGAGGGAGAAAGTGAGAATTGTACTCCCCCTGCCCTCTCGGCACAGCTCTTAAGRGGGAGACTCTCTGTGGTGGGAGCCTCATTCCTGACACTTTTCCCAGCTCCCACCACCTACCAGCCTGCAAATCTAATACTGCAACACACTACTGGCACTTGCCAAACTCCTCTGTTTAGCAACAGCCTCACTGGGGAGTAAGGGAAATAGCAGAGTAGTAAAACATGGGACTTGATGACAATATCTTRTTATTATTATTATGCCTCCACTGCTTCACATTTCAGTTTTATAAAAAGAAAAACTAGGTTTTTTATGCTATGTTCCAAGCTAGCACCACGTGCAGAAAGATGTGTCAAAAAGTAGCAAATAAATCAACTACAATGAGACAAAGAAGGGATTTTTGTATCAAATTAATACTAAAAATAATGCAGACAAAATCCACTCACTCTTTTGCCCCTGCTCCCTGGCAGGAAAACAGATTTCCAGGCAGCCATTGCTCCAAAAAGTGCAGCATTATATAAAGAATATTATGGAGTTAAGTTTTTGGATTACTGACCAAGATACTGCAGTTACAGAACTGGAAGGTGTTGGAAGCAATGCCATTGGTTTTTGTGCTTTCCCTATCTATTTAATTTTCATATTATTTTTCAAATCCTGCAGGAAAAAAACCTATTTAAATTACAGTGTTCTTGAAGAAAGTGCAAGATCAATGCATCATCAAATCCTCTTCACAGTTTCCTTAAGAAGTAATTCTTGTMTTTTAAAATGTTTCTCAGGAAAACACAGAGAAAGAGAAAGGAGAAAATTAAGAGACTTGAGGAATGGTTTTAATATGCAAAATTATTAATATCCTGGAATAGAAGACACCTCTTATTTCAAATGCTGCCAAGGTAGGGATTGTGGGGACTAGATATTTTTTTTCAAGAAGGGCTCAAGCAAGTAAATTTAAAAATAGCTAAGAAAAATTGAATCAGAAGGGTAATCTTTAAAATTTGCAAGAAATACAAAATTAGGTCCCGCTTCATGGTTTTAAATACTCTAATGTTGTTATAATCACTAAAGATTGGGTTCAGCATGAGTCTGAAGTGAATTATATTTTTTATATCCAGTTTCTAAACATTTGCCTAATGGGCCTGTCTTTCCCCACACCCAAATTCAGCTTCTCTGCTCTTTCACTGAATCCCTTCTCACCAAGGGACCATTCCAAAAGGACAGAATGGCTTTTATCTGCTGAAAACTGAAAAGATGCTTATGATTCCCAGATTTATTTCTCAGTGCTCCAAGCTGAAAACCCCCATTGAGCTACTTCTAAAGGATATTAATATATGGTGATTGCTGAGGGTAATATTTTGATGATTTGTATAACGTTGTGGCTTTACTGATTGAAATTATAATTTGTCTCTTTTGCGATCTTTCACATAGAGYTAGTTGAGTTACTTCAGAAAAAAAATGCGTTCAAATGTATCAAAGTTTCCACAAGAGTTCATCCAGTTTTATAAACCAACATACCAGACTGAATAAATATTTTGYGCCTTTAGTTTTCTGTCTACTCAGTCAAAATCAACGATATTTCATTAATTCAGTAGTTGTGTGGTCTTGCTAGTTCCAGGAAATTGTGTTTASAGTATACTTATTTTTACCTTTTGCAAGCGAAGAGAAAGCAAGCCACTGAAGTACACTTAGTCCAGCCCTTTTGAAAAATCTCCTTTGAATCATGGAAAAATAGAAAAGAATGCATCTGGATAAACTCATTATTGCCTCAGAAAACTTGGCATCTCTTGCTAAACTAACCAGGTCTGTGTAAAAACAACAGWGATTCCTCAGTCAAATCTACCATCCTGAAGATGGCTGCAAGGAAAATACAAAATTAGGCAAATTAAATGAACATTTACTTCCCAATAGTAGTGCAAAAGCTGACAAACACATAAACTTTATTTCTGTCTTCAAAGARAGCAGTAAATGCAGCAAGTGAAAATCATGCTAAGGACCTTTCACTTGTCATTGCAAGAAAAAAAATCAGAAGTTCAGCTGAGCACATAAAGTTAATGCTGCAAACCAATTTTTTTTAATATTACTATACCCTTTCTGAAATAATCTCCAATCAGCTCAGAAAAGAGAAAAACAACATTCTCTAGGGAAAATTGTATGAAATCCAGAATTTTATTCTGGCGTTAAAAGATAATCCACAGTTGCCTAAAGCATAGAATTCAAAATGTCTTTGTCTTTCCTTTAWATCTAATTTTCAACTTGGATATGATTACCAGCCTTCCTTTAATTTGGAAAATTTTTTACCAGGATGTGTTTTCACATAAAAAAAATTTGAAATGAGTGAGATTACAGGTTTTTCTGCAAAAATGCCTGCTCCTGAAACAACTAGAGATATGAATAATTCCATGGTTTGAAGAGGGAGGCTATAACAAGACAAAAGAGAACCTTGCTGCAAGACTGGAGAGGGATGCCCTGAAACCCTGCCTGGTAACCCTGCAGATGTTTGTGTTCAACATTTCAGCCTGGCTGCTGTACAAGAGCGGCTCTTCCCTTCACCCAGCTTGAGGAGAGAGGCGGGAATTTGAATATTCCATGCGAAGACTTGGCAGCAATTCCTTGCCTACAGCCAATTTCATGGAAGCAAGGCAGAATTCTTCGTTACTGCTCTGGCTCCCTCTGTCCCTCTCACGCGTGCGGTCTCCTTGAGCACGTGGAGGTTTGTGCGGCCGCCACGGGTGGAAGGCTGCACCAAATGCAGGGCTCTCAACAAAGTCACCTATGTTTAGTGAAGGAACTTAGGGCTTCTGCCACTGAATTGTGTAAAACAGACTGAGAACTTCCTCAGTTCTCACAGCAACCCGAAATACGGTGAGTACAAAGGRCTGAAAGCCCCCAGGAAGCTCCACTTTCCCTCAGCTTCCTCATTTGTGTGGGATTTTAGAGAATTATCTCAATAGACATGATCTAATTGCCTCTTGAGAAATGTTTCCATTTATTTCAGTGGTATGTTTGGTCAGAGCTTTTAGTTGCTCCAGGATACTGCTCATCTAATTCATCCACTTTTTTAACAGCAGGARAAGTTCTGATTTCTCCAGGGAAAAAGAGTCATGACCGAACGTGCTTCAAAGCAGCCAGAAAAAGCCAAGCCAGACCAGGAAGAAGAAAAATGAAGAGTTGGCTTCTGAAGAACTGGATGGAATTATAAAATGTACTTCATCTTCCTTTGATGGAAGTCTGCTAAAAATATTCCATGAGCTCAATACATTACATTAGATACATTTCTATTGGAAGTGCTCACATCTTGTTTTGGAGGAAAATGCTGTTACATACAAATGAAAATAGTTTTCTGCCTGAGAAAGCCAAATAATTTCAGCAATAAGTTTGACAAAGGGCGAGGGGAATGACACAAACTCAAAGATAAAGCCTTGTACAGATTTCCACCACATTTAACTATGTAGAAGAACATTTGTATGTTTACCATGCTTGTGGATCCCAGCATTGGTATTCATATTCAGGGATTGTCAGTGATACTGAATGTATTTTGCTGTACTAAAAAAGAGAGGTTTTCAGGCAAATGTTGTCTCTGTGGGTGCTTCCAAAGCTTGTGCTAAAGAGATGCTGTACACCTGCAATGGCATTGAGAATGACAACTATAAAAGCCCAAGTTTTGTWAAAGATTTCTGTTGTATTAAATAGATGTCTGTTACTTGTTGCATACATGTGGTTGGTTCTCCCAAACTTTTGTAAAAAGCTGCTTTCAGTTATGCAGTGACAAAAGTTAAGAGACCAAATTAGAATGCACATGTATTACACCACAGAGAATTTACAAATATGATTGCTTTAATGTAATTTTCATGACCTGCCAATTTATAAATTTCTGTCATTTCAATTCAAATATGTATAAAAGGCTGGAGAATTTCCACAGCACTTTGCTTTTTGTCTTACTGCCTAGCTAGAGAGAGAATTGAATTTTTTTTTGAAAGTGTATTTAAGCAGTGTTGTTTCTGCCAATGGTTTGTTATAATTAAAACAGATCCCTTTTGGCTTGACAAAAACTAAATAGGTGAGTATAGATGACCATTTTTCCCAGGGAAAATTGATTCAAGGCACTGTTCCTTAAAAATAGCTTTTAAATTTCTTTTTTGAGCTTCTCTTATTAATTTCCCTTCAGAGTTTCTAAATTATGCACAGTTATACAATGCACACTGCAGAAACACATCCCATTCCCAAAGTCTGTCTTCTTTAAAGGTACACCTCAATGAGCATTTGCCTTATTTCTATAGCTGTGAGATTTGTGATAATTTAATCCCTTGCAGTTTAGCCAAAATGCTGCTGGTAAATCATCCAGTGGCTACRTGTGCCATTGGGGCTTCAGTTTCCTTTGTTTAAATCAATATAAAAGTTCACCATAGCTGCCTAAATAAGGAGTCAGACATACCAGAACAAGCCAAATAATTTCTCATTGGCAAGGAATCAGCRTAGGAAGCAAATCAAATGTATGTTAAGCCTATGTAAAACCTAGAACAGAGAGCCTCATCCTTATTCTACACCTGATCCTGACACCCTAAGATGACTCCTGGGGTTCCATGAGAGCACCAGAGRGGCAGATTTTCATTTCCCTAGGTCAGCAAGGCTCATTTCAGTGTCTTACTGATATAACTACTCACTGTGAACTCTGCAGCTGAAACAAAATGACTCTTACAGTTTATTTTATTTTCCAGAGGGAATGACACAGAAATGCTTTTTACTTGGTTAGCCTGAAGTGTTTAAGAGGACAAGGGACAGTTATTGGCAAAGGCCAGTGGACCAGTTCTGGTTGCATTTTATGAGAATATATTCAGAGGAAGTCAGCTGAAGGCAAAACTACATTGGCAAATTATATTACAGCTTAACCTAGTGAGAAAGGGAGATGATAGTTTCACAAATGAAACAAGAAAAAAGGGGAAAAAAGGGGGGGAGGGGTCATTTTTAAAAAAAACCCAAGCCTTAAAGTGAAGGGCAGTGGCCATACTCTGAAACTCATTTTCAAGCTTTATGGTCTCAGTTGCATGTCCATTTCACAAAGGCAATGAAACAATTTTACTTTGATGAATTAGAATGTCATTTGCATTGTGTCAAAACCTTAACTTCGAGTGAAATGGAAAAATTATAAGTTATATGAATATTTTAAAGGATTAAAAAAAAACCCAAATAAAAAATAGCTACCAGTAAAATTTTTCTGTGAAAATTTATGAGGTTTTTAATGTTGTTATTTTAAGTATAAGGGAACATGTGTGTTTTAAGAGGAACTTAATGGAGGGCAAAAGAGTCAGGAAGAGCTTTTGGCTGCTAGGGAGCTACAGTTCCAGACAGATGTATCTATACATACATACATACATACATACATATATATATATATATATATATATATATATATATATATAACACACACACTTATGTCCCTTGTATTTTAGGGTGGTACTTCCTCATGAAAAGAAGGTAGTGAATCTGTTATTACCTGATAAACATTTGTTTGTTTTACTACCTATTACATTCCCAGAATCTCACAGAAATTATGAGGCTGTCTGCGGCATCACAGACCTATAAAGTTGCAGTTCTACCTGTTTTACCACAAAAAGTTTTTTACCCAGAATCTTTCAGACACATAAATAGCACAGAGAGCATTAGGAACTACACACTTCTGATACTTTGCCATAGGAGATGAGGTTCATTTTTTTTCCTGCTGTGACTGTCAGGTCTGTCACCTCTCAAAGCAATGCACAAACCCACACAGCAGCTAGGAGAGAGACCAAAGGCTGAGTGCAAATACCAGCAAATAATGCACACAATATTTTAGAGAATTAGGAAGGAAATAGGGCTGATCAAAAGAGGTCAGGAGATGAGACAGCCTGGTGGGGTAAGGAGCTGAGCTTTCAGCAGTTCCTGCAGCCCCCAGCACATGGACCTGCCTCCCACTGGGATAGTCCAAGTCCCCAGGCTGSGGGTACAAGGACAGCAGAGCGGGTGATGCCGAAGCAAGGCTCAGAAACTCTGTTCTGGGTCTGCAGAGGGCTACATCTCTCTAGCTCTGTCCCTAAAAGCTGTTCTGGGATRTGACACTGAGCAGCTTGCATTTTCACAGGGCTGCCCTATGGTAGGTACCCATGCATTTATCAATTACCATTGTCATTTAATAAAATAAATTACTTTAATGACCTTGATCTTTTACTATCCACCTGATCCTGTCTTTTCCCCATATACTCTTGTGGTTAACAGACCACTGAGATATTTGGTGGACAAGCATACCACACCTTAATTATCAATCTCCCCTGCACTTCCCTATTTTTTTTTTCCAGATTAATCTTTTTTTATTCTACAAACTTAAAGCCTTTTCCTAGCTGTCCCTTTGATTCTACTAGTAAAGGTCTTACTAAATTATGTGGCTTTATCAAGATGACAAAGTGATTTATTTGCTTCGGACATGAACAAAAAATAAATTCTGTGATAAAAGGAGAAAGTTGTTTTTATTATCACAATATGCACTGATAAAAATGTTATGTGGAAACGCAAAAATAATATCAAAGTATACTATGTAAGCAGTCAGATGATCTCAATTTTAAAAAATAAAAGTGAATTCTATGTATTATTTCAGCCAGCTGGGACTTTCAATAGGCAAAATTCACCAGAGGATTGAGATGGAACTCCATTTTAGGTCATATATTTAACCTTGACAAGGTCTGGTAAAACAAAGATGGGTAACATAAGAAACTCTTTTCCCCAAATAACTTACCAAGAAATACAAACATGATGAAATGAAGCCCTTTACATTCTAATTAGCCTGAACTGAAAACATTGAGTATCTTTTGTTGTAATATGAGTTTTATTTGTAAGAAAAAGAATTGCTGTCACTTACATTGCAAATTATTCAAATTTATACAGCAGACTAATTTAGCAGAAAAGGAAATAGGGTTCTTCTGTATTAGGTACGAAGTAATAATATGCTTTTAAAATGTGTAAGCCTAGAGGAATATTAAAATGTTAATTTGGATAGTATTTAAAAGGTAATTACTTTTATACAATAAAAGAAGAAGTCTACTGAATACTAATCCCTGTTTCATGTGCTTTTTTGAACTAATGCTACATTAAATAGAGAATCCATTTGTTTAAGTGATTTTAATTTAGATACCTGGAAGACATTATCATCTACAAAAATGTCTGGATTTTTTCAGCTCAGCTAATGGAAAATCCTTACYGTATTAAATTCAATGTTGAAGAAAGTACCTATACTAGTGGGAGATTTTTAATGACTCTCCTGAAKAAAGTGTGGTTTGGTTGCTCAGCACAAGTGCTGCTACAAAGAGCACTGGCAGGGGCCATATGGAGCAGGTTGAGACTGATTGCTCCTAAACAAAAGCTGATTTCATCTATTCAAGCCTTTTCAGGGAAGGGTGAATGTGGAAAAATTTTATTTGCATTTCAGATCAGAGAAGACTAGCCAGCATATTTTGTCCAACTTGAATTATATAACCTAACCCCTTGTCTGTGAAAATCTTTTCAATGCATAGAGGGCATCCGTCTTGGAACATCCTCAGAAAATTATATTCAGGTGTTTTATAACATATTTCATTCATGTTAATGTTTTTTTTTAATTTTACTTATAAATCTGTTAAATCAATGATTATTTCTTTGGCCAGAATATTTTCCTATGGTTGACTACTTCTGTGACTTGTTTTGTTAAAAATACCACTTATCTAAGTTGGGTATTTAGTCAAATAAACAGAAATTATTTATAGAATCAAAAAAGCCAATAATGCTCTTTAATTTGTAAGAAAGCCAGAGATGATATTTTTATTTTTTTCCCCAACATGTTACGAAAGAGATTTTTGGAAGACAGAGTGCTTTAAAACTGCTCTCAAAAAATCAGTATTTAATGTAACAGCTCAGTTGTTCTGAGCAAATCTCATCTCTTGTAGATTCAATTACCAGATTCAGGACAGATGAAAGACACAAACAGCAGCACAAGCCATGGTGGGAACTCACACCAGAGAAAAGCTGCACTTGAGACATTGAGCGTGTTCTGCAATTCTCCAGAGCCAAGACAAAACAAGCAAGGGGTTACAGCTGTGTCCTCAGCCTGGGGCTGCTTCCCAGTGCCTGAACGCAGATGTGGGGAGGGTGCCCCAAGGCAGGTYCCCTCCCCAGCAGCACCTTGGGCCCTGGGCAAGGAGCAGAACGCCCAGGTGAGCTGTGCACAGAACAGCAGCACATCCCTGCTCTGGGCACGGAGCAGAGTGCCCAGGTGAGCTGTGCACACAGCAGCAGCACATCCCTGCTCTGGGCAAGGAGCAGAGTGCCCAGGTGAGCTGTGCACAAGGCAGCACATCCCTGCTCTGGGCATGGAGCAGAGTGCCCAGGTGAGCTGTGCGCAGAACAGCAGCACATCCCTGCCCTGGGCATGAGCAGAGTGCCCCTGAGGTGAGCTGTGCACACAGCAGCAGCACATCCCTGCCCTGGGCATGGAGCAGAGTGCCCAGGTGAGCTGTGCACACAGCAGCAACACATCCCTGCTCTGGGCAAGGAGCAGAGTGCCCCTGAGGTGAGCTGTGCACAGAACAGCAGCACATCCCTGCTCTGGGCACGGAGCAGAGTGCCCAGGTGAGCTGTGCACAAGGCAGCAGCACATCCCTGACCTGGGCAAGGAGCAGAGTGCCCCTGAGGTGAGATGCGCACACAGCAGCAGCACATCCCTGCTCTGGGCATGGAGCAGAGTGCCCAGGTGAGCTGTGCACAGAACAGCAGCACATCCCTGCTCTGGGAATGGAGCAGAGTGCCCAGGTGAGCTGTGCGCAGAACAGCAGCAGCACATCCCTGCCCTGGGCATGGAGCAGAGTGCCCCTAAGGTGGGATGTGGCACACAGCAGCAGCACATCCCTGCTCTGGGCAAGGAGCTGAGTGCCCAGGTGAGCTGTGCACAGAACAGCAGCACATCCCTGCTCTGGGCATGGAGCAGAGTGCCCCTGAGGTGAGCTGTGCACACAGCAGCAGCACATCCCTGCTCTGGGCATGGAACAGAGTGCCCAGGTGAGCTGTGCACAAGGCAGCAGCACATCCCTGCTCTGGGCATGGAACAGAGTGCCCAGGTGAGCTGTGCACAGAACAGCAGCACATCCCTGCTCTGGGCATGAGCAGAGTGCCCAGGTGAGCTGTGCACCCAGCAGCACATCCCTGCTCTGGGCACACCATGGGCACAGCTGTGCCCAGCTCTGTGCCGAGCTCAGCCTGACAAGGAGTAAGAGCTCAGTAAGCTTTATTCTTCTCAAGCTGGATATCTATTGAGCATTACTTAATTTTTAGCAAGAATACAAAGCCCTTTTAAAAATCTGATCAAGTTACAGCCAGTGCAGACTAACCCCACAAGASTCTTTCACACAGTGAAACTCAGGTTGATCTATGCTTAAAATGAGAAAAGTTGAGAACCTCTCTGCTCTCCTAGGTCATTTACATATGCCCACTCTACATTCATTAGTTTGACATTTACTGCTTTTATTCTGTCAGCAGAAAGATGACTTGATTTTCACTGTTGCTATTACAATGTCACAGGTATAATAGCATTATGAACAGTGCAAWAGATTCACAGAGGAAAATAAAATATGATTTCTGAAGAGTAATTGCTGGTAGGAAACTAAATTTTAATAACAAATTACAACAAGTTAGCAATTAACTACATAGAACTATTTTATGATCATGATTTTTAGATGAATCATTAGCGACAAATCCCCAACAAAAAGCTTATCTCTCATCTAAAACATTACAAAAATAAAGATATGGTAAGTGATCATTTTCTTGAAAAGGACAGAAAAAGCAAGAAGCAAGGCAAGAGAAAAATGGTAGAAAATTCAGTAGTAATCAGACCAAAATGGAACTGAAGGAATGCAGGACTCCATAGGCTGCCACTTCAGATGCTAATTTACATTTAAGGAGTTCTTTATCCAGTGAATGTGTTGTGGAAGTACAGTCAAAGTTGTGGATAAAATTCCAGGAGCAAGTTCCAAGTTTACAGTTTCCTAGGTAAGCTTTATATCATCCTACAGAATCATTGAGCACATCCTGAAAAATATAAATTACTGTTCCCTCTTGGGAGGGCTTCAGAGCAGAGGCACTTCTTCAGCCATAACACACTGATGTGATATTCCCTGCCTCAGTGAGGCCTTGTGAAGGATGTGTGACCCTCTAACACTCAGCAGTTGGAATTTGTGAGAAATTGGGCAAGCTCCTTTATTTGGATTTGTCCTAGTGAATTTATCCCTCATCCCTAGCTATCCACAAAAGTTTAGATGGCAGAAATACTTTCACTTTTACAGCTGAAGCTAAATGAGTACCTGTTGCATATATTAAACTAATATTTTATATACTACAAGCTTAGATTTGGCAGGGGAAGCCCATGTAACACTCAAACTCAAAATGCAGCATTGAAAACCTGAAAAATTCAAATGACTCTAATAACGTACAGTCTCTTACTCTTCTGCTCCAATATGACTTTCCTGAGTGAAAGATCTTCAGACCATTGAGCATAAAAGCTTTTGTATAAAGCAAGTTGTAAAATGTTATTCAAAATTACTGTGTTGCCACAAAGGTACATTCTAGTCTTTATAATGTTCCCTTTMCAACAATCCCAGATAATTGGCAGGACAAGACTGTTGTTTGTTAAATTATCACCTAGAAGAGGTGGTGAATAGATTATAATTTCCTCTATTTCCATGAATTGGCCTACCTAATTTACTGGTTAAGCAGCACAGCAGATTGCAGAAGAAAAATAATCTGAATGAGCTCTAAAAATATATTTCTCTTTATCTGCTATAGTTCCATAAACTGCAGCTCATAGAGATAAATCTTTTCCCATTTAGACTTCAAACTCTTATCTTCATGTTACAGTCTGTAGAGCCTAAACTGTGATTTAGTGAACAAAGTAGTAGAAAAGACTGACCAGTTCTGATAAAACACAGAGAAAGATTAAGGCTTTATTGGAGAAAATGGTCCTGAGATTACTTGGGACACAAACTCATATGGGTATCTTTGTCCTCCGACTGACATTTGATAATATTTCAGCCTTTCTAATTTGTAGCMCAGATTTTGCTTTTTGGCTAGCAAAGGCTTTGAAAGGAGCTGGAAGACATTGGTCCTTTGTGGATTATAGTGGAAACAAGGAGCTTTGCCTCTTGCTGGTGCCAAACAAAGATCATTGCTGCTGCCTAATTTGGATCCATGAGGGCCCATGAAGCAAATTTTTTCCAGTTGTTGTTTATTAGAAGATGGAGGATTAATTTTTCCCTATAGGAAGATAAGCCAGAGCATATTTTTTTTTTTATGTGGATTTCCCCCCAGCCCACAGCCAGCTCAAGTTGATGRGCCTGTGATTAATAAAACATCCTGGGGTTTTCACAGCTGAGTCTGGGTGCACCTCCCTGCCTCCCTGTATCCTGTACACCAGGCCAGTAGTTAGTAAATTTGAATGTATTCTTACAGAAAGGTCACAAAGGTCAGAAAAKTTTCTTTTCCTATACTTTCTGGCCTTCCATGATGATTATTCAGCRCCAAAAAAAATTATACTCTTGTAAGTTCACTTTCTCTTTTGAATTATTTTAAAAACAGTTAGACCAATTCTTAGCTGTGGTGCAATGCTGGTAAACTGAAAGTTTCAAACAGTCTTCTTGCTCAAGATATAAGCCAGCAAAAAATAACCCCAAAGTTAACAGATCAGTTTTAGTCTTTACACTTGTACTTCCTGCTGTCTTTGAAAAGGACTAATTCTCACTAATTAGAAATTATTGACATCTACAGATTCACAGATAAATTATTTTAAGTAAGCCTTCACAGTAAATTTGATACTTGCCTTTGCTGACCAAAAGGATATGATGCAGATGTTCAAGAAGTTATATAATTTAATGCACATGTACTCAGAATCTTAAAATGGAATTGTTGTAACTGGTGAATGACATTTCTAATTAAATATTAGCAGATCTGAGCTACAGATTAAAGGTGTTAACTGGTGGTATGCATCCAGCTGTTTTTARAATGGCAACTGAAATTTAATGGATTTTAAGAAAATTAACATTTTATAATTGATTTGTTAAGTAGCACAAAGGAAAAGGGGTTTGGCATGTTTTGCACTTCAAAAACTTTTATTCTACAATACAACATTTAATTACCTTTGGAAACAGGATCAGTATTTGAATGAGCTGGATGAAAATTTTTCTTGGTCCCTCTGTTCCTCAGTATTTCAGAACTGATTAGTAACAAATAATTGCACATTTTATCGATGGATTCAAAGAAGAAAAGAAGCTTTCATAATTTTGCAGAGAATTCAGCTGAGAACACTAAAACCAGGGCATCTTGTCTGAGATCATATTTACTAAAAGCTGGCCTGGCAGTTAAAACCACAGTGGAGTCAGATTTGTAGTTTGATACTTCAACCAACTCAATAATATGATCCTTCAAGCTTTGATCCTTGATCAATGGATTTTTAAGAAGCAACTTAGGAAAATACTATGAAAAAAAAACTAAAGACAAAATATTTACTGACTTTTTTTCTTTCTCTTTAACCTTTTTGCATGTATCAGTTCACTTCAGAAAASCTTCCATTTGTAGTTTAAAGTGTTATTCAGGTTTTTCATTTAACCTGCAGTGTAACAGTCTTCTATGTAATTTMACTAGCAGTGAAATTATTTTAAATATTAACTTAAATAAAATCCAATATTTAAAAATGAACTTATTCATATCCATGAATCCCAACAGCACAATTATAATAGACGTGATAGTCTGAAATGTTTTGTGAATATTTGAGAATGGATATAGAAGCAGGAAGATGTAAAGAAAAATCAGAAAGCCCATGTTTCATTTGGCTGTTTGGGCAGGAATGACTATGAAATTACATTACTGGGTAGGKACAGTGCTGGCTGTCAGGAGGAGACAAAGCCATGACTGGGAGTCTGATTTTTGCATTTCTCCTAGGAAAGTTTTCAGTAAAGAAACAGTTTCTAACCAAGGTGACAASCTGGTGTATTACTATTAGCACATTMCCAAAAAAGTTTCACTATTAGATGTATTTGAGGGCAGCTTGCGTGCACTGAAATTAGATAGTCTCAAAGTATTTCTGATAAACGACTTTTTGTTTAGATTTTGTAAACTGCAGATACAGTCTCCTCTTCTCACAGAAGTTTTAGTGTTATTTCACTGGTAGGTAATTAGTTCAGATAAAAGGCCTCRAGATTGTTGAAATAAATCAATTTATATGTCAAGAATGCTGATTTAGACAAAAAAATCTTCTGATTATGAGAACACATGTAATGAATTATCAACTCTGGGCATTTTGTGAACCAAGTGCGCGAGGTCAGATGAAGAAAAATCTCTCTATTGTCACAAATACTTTATAAAATTCTGGAATTTCTAAATTAGTCTCCACTTAACTTATAAGTTCAACAAGCCCTCTGGGGGCAATACCCCACTTTAAGGATACTTTCAGGATTCTGCTGCTTTCCTTTACCTAGTATTCACACTGTGTCATCTTGCTGTCATCCCACCCACACCTCCAAGACCTGAATGYATTATGTTTAAATTTCTCTTTTCTAAACTTTGACTCTACCAACTTTTTTTCTCTATTCAATAAAATGCCACGGAAAAAAAAATTTTGTAGATCCTCTTTGCTCTACCATCTAATTCCTGTGCTGGTTGTCCCAAAAGGAAATAAATGGAACTGCAATGCCACCGAGTCTGAAGAGACACATTAGCATTAATAAACAGGAAACACTACAGAAAGATTACTTTAATGTGTATCTCCTGTAATCATCATTCAGCTTAGGSCATAGTTACCTTGAAAAGGAGGCTTTAAGTTCCTATTTACAATGTTTAATTAGAATTTAGATTTGAAATAAAAAATTTAGTTACATAGAAAAAGTTGCACAGAATAAGCATTTCATCCCCATTGTACTAAAACTTAACTCTTGCTTGTGATTCTTCTGTGCTGCACTGAAATGCCAATACTGGCAGCACCAGAACACTGACAAGCCTAAGGAGAAAAATAATGTACTTGTAATGGATGTGATGCTGAATAAAAAACAGGCCAGAAGAGAAACTTTAATACTAATGTTAGTCCACTAATTAAACAACCATTTAAAACCATTTATTCTTTTCACATTCAGTAAAAAAAAAAATTGAAAAAAGGGCAACATTTAAGAAGTTACAAGTTTAATTAAGAGCTTTAAAAAAAGAGTATATTTATTCTGGTACATATTTTACAAGAACAGTGCAGTGCTAGAAAAGGTTCCAAGTTTAAAAAGGCTACATTTGGTTCTTTRGCTTCACCTACATGACTTCACATGAACATTATCACCAAGGAATGCTTTTCTTTCTAAAGCATGATTTCAACTTCTCTATCAAAAGAACACAAACACCCTGTTTCCCTGTGCTAGCTATTTTCAGGAATTACTGACTAATGCCAATGGCAATAGACCCCCCAGTACTAATTAAACAACCARCAGCTGTAAAACAGAGGAAATCTACATTGAAAAACTAGATGGCAGTCACCAGAGAACATGCTTTTATCAAATAACCATCAGCTTCTGTTTCCCTGATGCCACTAGAAAATATTTGAGGGGGAAAATATAACAAATCCAACTAGATGTGCTMTTTGCATCTAAATTGAGTTCCAGAGTGTGGTCGTTTCAAGAGCTCTGCAGGGGGAGGAAGGGATGCCCAGCAGACCACCACTAACACCCAGCTCTGCCCAGAGCCCACAGCTGATGGAACCTGTGCTGGGGGCTCTGCCTCTCCAGCTCCCTGCCACAGGGAACTTCAGAACCATGGGGAAATTTTTCAAAGCACCTCTACTTGTTAGGTTTCAGTAGGTGTCTGCTCCCAGAGCCAGCAGCCCTGTCAGAGGGGCTCATGTGCTGGACCATGAAACCACCAGAAGAGTTACTCACTGTGGAGTTAACAAAAGCAGGGAGGCAACATTTCATGCATAATCCATATGCAGCACATCTAAAATTAATCCAGCAACAAAAAGTACAGATGGAAAGGGCCCAACTGTTGTTATTCTGACGCTGACAGCTTTCAGAAGAATATCAGCAATTTTTGAAAATCATCCTGGCTCTTTTGATTGGAAAACATTTTCAGGCACAATCCAACCCTGCTTCAAAGTGATTAAGGCGGACAAGCCATCGTTTCTCAGTGCAGAACACATTGCTGGCTTCCACCTGAAGAAGGTGCACCACTAAAACAGCAAGWATGCAACATTCTACACCTTTGGTTTAGAAAGCAGAGGAACACTTCTGCTTCCAACTCCATTTTTTCCATGCTAAACATTGGGAAATTTGAGACATACCAAGCACTTTTTCTGTCCTGCTCTGTTCAGGCAACCTTACTAACTGCTGCTTTGGAAAGTRAAAAAATGTGAGTGGTTGGCAGAGCCAGTGACAGAGAATTACATGATTGTCCCTGTCTTAAATCCAYGCAAGACAGAAAACATCGGTTGTCAGACATTCACAACAAATTCAAACAAATGTATGCTCTAAGCATTGTGTAATATATTAGACCTTCACTGCAAAGCTAGGATAGATCACACAAAGAAACAAACTGGAAAAAAACCCAACCGGATGCAAAATAATTGTACTCCTGGAAACAAGAGGCAAAAATCGAGACAATGGCTCATGGCAGAAAGTTAGAGAGGTAAAAGTAAATAACTTTGCCCTTATTGCTTATTCCATGTGGAAAAATTAGAAAACATACAGAAATTTAAGAATGGCACAAAGTTACAATGGTCTACAAGCACAAAGATTTCTCTTTTACACCCCTTTCCCAGAAGCTCATTCTGAAAACCAGGCCAAATGCTYCAATGCCCCTCTCAGCCCAGCAGTGGACAGAGCAAACCATCCCTCCTGTCTGGGGGATCCAGATCAGGCTGGTGCAAACAGCAGAGTCAGCAGCACCCAGCAGGCACAGCAGCATGAGCAGGCTCTGCTCCGCACATCCCCTCCATCCCTYTCCTACCCTGAGCGTAGGGAGAGCTCAGATGTGCTGAGCCTGGCAGGAAGGAACAAGAGCTGCCTTTTGCTCTTCTCCATCATTCCTAACATCACTCCTGCTTGCTCAAACATTTGAATTCAGCAACGTTGCTGTGGTACCTCCTGAGGAATACAGCTGGCTGCCTTCAGMTCTTCCCCTGAGTGTGCCAAGCCTTTATGCACATTATGTTTCCATGCACATGGCAAAGGAAGCGAGACACATCTGGGAATGCCTCTCTGAGCATTTGTCAGCTACGTGGGCCACAAAAACCCCTGAGATGTGAAGAAAGTAAAACACAACTCCTACAAAGCGTTACCTCAGCACACTCCACTTGCAGAACCAGGGGAGCCTTTTGCATGCACAAGAAGCAGCAGTTGCTGGGGGGAAAAAATGGCCAGAAAAATACAGTTTGTCCAGCACTACACAGAAGGAGCTCCCCCTTTCTGGTGGTGCCCTGCCTCCCACACAGGAATCTGCAGCAAGGGAGGTGCAGCTGCTTTTTCCCTTGCTTGGAAGGTGCAGAGTCAGATTCTGGTGTCTTTCAGGGAGGCTGCCACCCACTCTGTGTCATGGTGTGTTTGACCAAGAAGTCCTGAACTTGAGAGGAGYTGAATCATTTGGACTGTACTTCACCTCCTTCATGCTTGGGAAATTCAGCTGAAGTCTAATTCCTTAAGCAAKCATTGTCCTTCTCAATATGTGTGTTCCTAAATCCCACCTCTATTTGCATATGTATTGCTAGACTGAATAATTTGTTAACAGTAGCAATTGAAATTAATACGAAAAGGCTGCAATTGAATAATTTGTTTTCCTTTTGTGCTTTGTTATTATGACTAGTACTTGTATATAAATCATGAATCACTCTGTGGCCTATGGATGCCATACACACCCACAGTGAGCCATAAGTATCTTGAACATATTTTTTCACAGGCAACAGACTGCTTATCTGAGAGACCTCTGCTCTCCACAGAAAGTCTGACCTCAAATATTGCTTGTAAATCACTGAACTTTCAAAACAAAGCTCATTTACAGTGATCTACGCTATTATGTTAGACATACTCCAGTAGTAAGAAGCTACATTTATATTTTTACACTCAGCAAAAGAAAATTATTCTAGAAAAATTATTTGTTTTACTATATTTTATTATCTGGGAATTATTCCAAGTGAATAAATGTTAAGGAGCTTAATTAATTTATCATTCTGCAATTAGTTTGATTTTCTAAAGATTTCTAAATCATCCCCAGAGAGATTTGCCCAGACGATAGTAATTCAACTTTAGTCTCAGGACAAGCCAAAATAACAGACATTTCAGAATAAAACATTAATGGTCAAAATGAGAGTTAGAAACTTCAGGAATGTCTGAACAAAATATAAAAGCTTATTTAAGGGATTGTCATCCTACTTGTGCAGATCTGCTCCTCATCTTTTTGCCTCCAAACAGAGACTGTGGAACACATTCTACCAAATGATTCTGTTTTTAAATGGCTGCAAAAAATGTTTATCAACCAACCTTCTTTGGATAAAAATGTCTTCATTTAAGCAAATAATAATGATAATGATTTTTTAAAAAACAGGTATTCTGCTCAAGATGTATCATAACTTCTTTAGATTGACAGAAAAAAGCTACATTTTTCTATTTGATCTATCAAGTCCAGAACTTTAACTGAAAATTGCAGCATCTCCAAATGCCTTTAAAGGCTATGTCTATGAATGAGTACCAGCCCTCAAAACACACAGATCCCATGCAAGACAATGAAGAAATGTTATTATCTAAATCCTGGTCTGTTGAATCTGAAGTTGGCAGTAAAAACAAATTACTTTTAAAATAAATTTTCAGAAAGAGTCAACAATCTGCAATAAAACAACTTCTTTGCCTGCACGATGAARCTATAAAAAAGAAACTGTTCTGATATCATAGTGGTATTTCCAGCTTCAAACCTGTCTCCATAGAAGACAAACATGGTAACAATTCTTGAAAAGAATTTCAACTGCCTTAATGCCAGCCCACGTGCATTCTGTAAATAGAGATTTAACCCATTCATCCAACAGCATTTCCAGTTATGGAAACACAGATCTGCTGTTCTATGTGTTTGTGTGGAACMAGAAAGAGATGGCAGGCATGGGCACGGCTCTGAGGCTCCCTGATTAGGGCACTTCTCTAGGAGCAGAGTGCTGGTTTATGTTCTAGGAATGTTTAATTGAATTTCCAAAGAAGTACTGAGAGAGGGAACCAGMACCAGTGCCTCTTGTCTCCAAGGTTAATGCCCTGCTGCTCTACAATGCTGGGATCTGACCTGGCTGCGCTTCCAGAGCACTGAATGATTTTCTGCTCAAGAGAACTGAAAGTGGACAAGGGAGGTGTTCCCCCCTTGCTGTGTGACCTGGTGCTGTCAGAGRTTGAAGGAGAGGATTTTAATCATCTCCGATTTATTTAAAAATTGAACTTCTCTTTTGAACATGAAGGTTCTGTAGTGGCACATTAATGAATTTTGTGACAGGGAAGGGGATGCTGTTCCAGACTGTTTTGAGAGAAGCCCAGCTGTGTCAGCAGACTTTAAAGTATTTTCTGAGAATGAAGTGTAGAGAGATTTTCAAGACCTGAAAACCACACCACACATTTAAAACACTTTTAAAAAATCAAGTAAAAATGTTAATGACTTGCAAGGCAGTTTGATTTGGGAAGGGGGAGCTCGATGAGACATGCATGGAATTGCTGTTAATGAATCAAAACACTGTGCTAGAAAAGTTTCACTTGCAGAGAAGCTCTGAAGCATTAAATTAGCACTCAGAGGCACTTGTTGATGTCCCCGGGTTGGTTTTCCATGAAATGCAATGTCCTCTGCAATATACTGAGCTGTCAAATAAAAGTCAGTGTATCACTTTTCCCTGAGGTTCAGAACTTCTCTTCCTAAAATATTAAGTAGATAAATGAGATTAAACTGCATTTGAGAGACAGATCAGAGATAAGAGATGCTTTAACAAACAGCGTTAGTAAATGTGAGCTCTGCTGAAGGTTTACAGCTCAGAGCTCAAAGATGAACTATTATTTTTCTCACTTCATCAGCTGTACTGAGTATTTCTGTCAATCCTGCAGCCCTCAGGAGAGACTAGTAGATCTGGCCCTGACATTTTTCTAATTTCTTTTGTATGGTTTTATTGTTAAAAGCTCATTTGCAATCAGAAGTCAAAGACAGTAATCAAGAGAAAGAACTCAGTCAGAGCACAATGCTGTTGTGATTTTATTCCCACAGAGATTGCAGTGAACACTGGGAATCAGATGTTCTTGGGGGAGCAACCAAAGAGAAAAGTAGAAATTTATGTAAGAAATGGCAAAAGTGTTATTTTAAGCTGAACTTGAAGAACTATTTACAAGAATAAGCTCAAGCAATCAATCCACGTGGGAGACAACAGCAGAAAGGCTGAACTGTAACTATTACACATCATCCTCATCCAAGTTCTTCAAAATAATCCTAAATCACACAATTCTCTCCGTTTCCTATGTCAACTCACCCAAAACTCTCAGAACTCTATCAGCTCTCCTGTGCTGCCAGGAGCCTGCAGGTAACACCAGTCAGTGGGTGAGCATCCCTGCAGCAGCCTCCAGCACCCAGAGCATCAGCAAACAGGAGTGCCCCATGCCACAGCAACCCAGGGAAAGGAACAGAGCTGCTCCAGAAGGAGACACTTTAACCTGCTTGAATTCCACGTGCACTGTTTTATAACAGGAACTCAGAGACCTTGTGAGCTCAGAAAAAGACTTGGAATTTATTTGTGTGTCCTGAATGCCTCTGTTTCTGSAGGAATGGAGATTAGTAGCTTTGAGTTTCAGAAAACACAATATGTTTTATGGTGTCTATTTATTCTGGGGCTGGGGATGTGTGTGTGGGGGTGGGAAAAGTACATTACATACCTAAGCTTTACTTCCTATAAACTATAGAAATGCTGCAATTAAAGTATTCATACTTCCTCCAAAACCACAAGTCATGTCAGTCCCTAGACAAAGGCTTATGCAGACAGCCAATAAGAAAAAGAAAAAAAAAGTTTCTTTTTTGGCCTGGTAACACAGGACATTGAGATTCATAGCTGAAATAATGGTTAATCATGGGTCTCAAATCTTGCTCTTATGTGATAGACTGGACCAGAGAAAACTCCTTTAGCTTCATGCCAAGATCAGCTTGGGCAACTTGAGGTGATCAAGCAGAATAAAGTCTTGCTCTGAAATGTGCTACATGGTTGAATTGGATATTGTTAGCTGCTTATTGGGAAGGAACAAGCACAGAGTCATAAAAAACAAAACAGCAGCCAAACAAATCATACCCCTGAAGTCCTAGGAGCAGCTCTGGCTTTTCCCAAGATCTGAACTCTACAAAGACCTGTGAATCAGCAGAGCCCTAACACAGCTCTTGAATATGTTGACAAATCTGAAGTGCCTGTTGGACAGCTCTACATCCAAAGGGARTCCAGCTCTTGGGAAAAAAAGTAACAAAAATATCATAATCCAGGGGTTACTGAGTGTTGTCTTGGGTATATAATTCACAGGTCTTTTAACCTTACATACAAATAGCTGACTAAATAATTCCCACAATGTGGAAGTACTACAAGGGAATATTTAAAATTATTAGGAAAGTATATTTTAAAAATACTGAAGGGCTGGGAAAARAAATCTTGTCCTGGTTTACCTTTATGAAAGAATATACTAGCAGTATCATTCCTTTCAATAACTTGAAACTTTCAGCAAAAAAAACCCCAACATAGTGACTGTTTTCCCATTCTGTTCTCTTAGGGGTTTTTTTAATTAGAAATACCCAACCAACCCCCCAGAGTCCCCAGATCATTTGGGAACAAAAACTCAAACCCCAAGGCACAGTTGGCCATATGCAGTCCTCTAATGCTTTTGTTTAGCAATGACAAATCAGAGAGGTGTGGTGTGATTTGTGCTTATTCTATACAACACAATTTCCTAGCTATCCAGATACACTAACATGTGGACAATGTACCTGCAGGGGTCTTAGATTAAGTCTTTCCTTCCATAGCCATGATTTAAAATATTTAGGTTTTGCAAATGCACATATGCTTAAGTGCCTTTATATTAACAAACTGTTGCAGAAGGCTTTTCTGCACATCTTAGGCACTGTGCCAAACACCTTCTCTGCTCCATCTTTCAGTCCTGCTCACTTTGGGAATGAGGACTGAGCTTTGCTCTTCACTAATCAGCAAAAGACTTGCATCCTTTAAACTGTTGGTGATAACCATCATTCATTCAGCCCTCAGATAAAAGAGAAGAGATTTCTAAAATAACAGYAAATCTGGCAACATCTCACCCATTGATCCAAAAAAGCAAGCAAGAAGAAATAGGAAATTTAGAGCAAGTGTTCTTGCAGGAGGTTTCAAAATATTCTCCACAGATATTCCTGTAATAGAAAAGCCCATCTGCTCCATACAAAGCTAACGAAATCACTTGGCATAATGTGTCTTTACTGCCCTCCTCATTGCCCAAGAATTCCTTCTCAAATGATAAAGAGCCATTTATAATGTAAAGTTGGAATCCATTTCAAATAAATTACCTTAACAGATAAATTCTATTAGGATCTTAAATATTTCAAAAAAATTCTCATTTTAAATATTAGCAAAGAAGGGAAGTTAATACTTATTTATCATGAGATACAGGTCATTATGAAATCAGATCTATTAACAAGGATAATAGTCTCTTTTTTAGTCTAGATGAAGGCAATTTATGAGTGCTAGGAAATTTTGCAGATTGCCTGTGGGTAGAGCTTGGCATCTATGTAATTATGTGGGATCTCTGAAGGCATTTAAAGGCCAATTGACTGCTTTTAAATCATGTCTTTAAACTGGTGACAACTAGGATATAAAGATTTTGTGGCCAAATGAAAGAACATTATTTCAGTGTTGCCAATTCTGGCCCAGCAATKCACAAGCCTTGAAAGTTCATACCCAGATATATTTTATAGCGTATATATTAAAAATTAATCATAAATTKATATTGAAAAAGACTAATTTTAAAAGAAATTAAAATATTCCAGAGCCATTGGAGAAAAATTTGAATTAGTGAATGCTTTAATTATAGGAAGTAACTCACAAAGYTTGCCTGGTTACAGGGATCAGATCCAGGAAAAGAACATTTTCTTGGCCCACTCTTGATGTATTTCTTCGTGCATGCCTGCCACTATTAGCATTCTGGCTATCTGTCAGAAGGGAATTACTGTGCATACAACTGTCAATCTGCTCATAATTTCAGACTTCCCACACACACTCTCTAACACATGCACTGAATCATTCCCAGCATCCAGGTTTGCTGCCTATTGTATTTGAAAAGACAGTAGAAGCCATTTCCTTCCTCCCTCCATGGAGTTCATATTACATATAATAGAGAGATATGTATCTCCCTGTCACCTCTGGATTACAATAAASTTTATATTGTAGGGCTCCTACATTGGTTCAGTTCTTCTCAATTCCTACATAACAACTGAGCTGCACATTTTTATATGGTTGCTAACAATACCTTTGGTTACATACATTAATTAAAGGGTATTAAGGTATGACTCAAATAGATTTTCAGTAAATGCTGCTCTGAATGAGTGGTTCAGTGCACTAACAAGTAGAATTGCTAATTTCCTCACCTAAGAAACCCACTGAAGGAGACCATYTCTGACTGACCATTTCTTCTAGCATAGCAAGAGTCACAGCATTTAGCATTGCACAGCTCAGGGACACTGAAGGGCAGAATTCAGCTGCTAAACAAGCACATTACTCACACCTTCTCATCCTCTCATGAYGTTCTCCTGCTTTTCACAGCAGTCCCAGGCAGTGGGGCACAGCGGAGCAGCCACTAACCCACAGACCCTCCTGAGTGAGCTGGTCTAAAGCAAACCAGAACACCAGGACAGTTCTGCATGGTGCCAAAAGGGAGGGGAAAAAGCAATCCCTGGAGGATGCCCTCCCCAACAGGCTCTCATTACCTGTATCAGACCCTGCTCTCTCCTGCACCTTTCTGTGCTGCCTSTTACGAGCTGCATCAATTCCCGTCTTTCGTGCGTTACAAATCTGATGAAGCCAGAACATTTTCCACCAAAATGTCAGCAGAACAGACTATTACAGRAGAGATTTTTCTTCACAGGAAATTGCAAATGCCCCTATTACTTCTGATTAGAGCATAARACTTAGGGCTCAGCATTTGAAGAAATGAAGCACTACAGTACTCTTTGCAGTAAGAAGAAAAAACCCGTAGTTACTAATATTGCAAGTAAAGTATAGTTTATTTCACTAYAGTTTATAGAAAAAATGTATCCTCATCTTTATGCAAAGCAAAAACTTCTACTGAAGAGCTAGGTTTTCAGTTACTCTCATTGATCTATTAGTCATTTCATCACAGAATTAGGGAATTGCAGGCAACAGTAAGAAACTGTTGCATGAATTCTACTTGCCTTGCTCCTGACAGATTTTTGTTCATCTTGTTTTTTAAAGCCCCTAATTATGAGGTTTCTCTATCTTTCTTAGGCAAGGCATCCCTATGCCTATCTGCACTCAGAGCCACAGAAACAACAGGTTATGTTTACATTGTCATTTCTATCTGCTTTCCTCATCAGTTATTTAAAAARGTGAAAGTTACGACAAAGAATCTGCTCTCAAAAATTCAGGTAAKCAGTCTGTTTCTCTCCTAAGAAACAAAACCCCTCCTACTACCAATGGTTTTTACCATTACACATCATAATTTGCATAAACAAACTGACTGCAAACAAGCTGAGGTTTATAAGATGTGCAAGTTGCTAAATAGCAGAGTAGCTAACTAGCAGGTATTTACAGAAGTCAAGAGCATAAATCAAGGAAATGTATAATTAAACWGAACTCCAAAGTAAGAGAATCCACTCAAGCTCAGAAGTACACATTGATTTAAAACACCTCAACACCTCACTCAGATTATTCCTTTAGCAGTGATAYTAAAACAGCAAATCTTATAAAGGAATTGAATTGGAGATTATATCTGTCCACTGGGGCAGATACCATTGGATCTGCTAACGCACCCTTTGTTTCTAATCTGCATCTTTGTGCCATGTTCCAAATTCCTACTGGAAATACTTGGCCAAAATATTGGTCAGTTGAAAAATTATATAAGTGTTGAGTGAAAAATAAAGAAAAGATGCCTAGATTCCAAAATGAAGTTAAAATTTCTCTCCCTACCAATTAGAAAACTTTGAATCACTGCCCTAGATGAAGCAGATATTGAACAGTGTCAGTATTCCTTTAGYTGGAAACCAATGCAAGTTTTCAAATAAGCGAGTATTGCCCCTCCTTCAGTTCAGTGTCCAGGATATGCTCTCCAGAAGTACTGGTTTTACAGGTGAGATCAAATTTCTGACTTTATCATATTGTCTGTAGAAACAGTCTTAGAATAGCATAAAATTTAAAAATGTACTACAGATTTTCAGTCCCTTCATGTACTCATGAAAGTTTCCTGACATGAATTGACCACAAAACATTTTGAGGCACAGACATTTCTTTACTGGGAAACAGGCAAGAGCAGGTTAATATCTCAAAACAAATGGGAAGTTTGACTATTGAGTTCTAACTGTACCCTGGGCAAAAAAATAATGCTTGGATTACAGGTATTACCTACTGTAAGTCAGGGGATGGTCCTGAATTATTCCAAACTATGATTTCTTTAAAAAAAAAAATGGAAAAGGGGTCTTCAAATTTAGCTTTATTTTCCCCTCTCCAGTTATAAWTTATATCTGAGCTTTTTTGTTTAGCAGGTAAAGTGTAAAAATAATTATTCAATTTTTTGTTTTGTTTTGTTTTAGTGAATACCTTTTAAGAAATTGAGTTAAATATTTATATCACTAACACAGTTCTACAGCAGGAAGTAATCCACTGCCCCTGAAAGTGTTGTTACCTCTSTGACATTAAATACAGTTGAAAAAGTTGGTTTTGTATGATATACTGAGAAACATTAATATCTTGCTTGGTAAGATTTATTGCATGTAAATCTTAGAGTTCTCAGGCACACGGCTCTTCTGAACACTCTAAGA
Organism: Cardinalis cardinalis; assembly: GCA_014549065.1. Lineage (NCBI taxonomy): Eukaryota > Metazoa > Chordata > Aves > Passeriformes > Cardinalidae > Cardinalis > Cardinalis cardinalis. The sequence goes on from JACDOX010000029.1 coordinate 1,576,158, forward strand.
TTTACATGAAAGAAACACCAGTAAACACAAATCAGAAAGGTTGTTCATTGGCTAAATGCCCTGCCCAGCAAACCTTAACAACCATTTCCTTGGCTCATTTCAGATATTTCTGTGCTCCATTTCTGCCTGCAGCTTCCCAAGAGGCYGGGAGTGCTGCCTGTTTGAAAACTTCCTGCCATAGCTAAGGTTTATACCTGCAGAAACCCTGGGTTAAACTGAGGCCATGCAGAAGAGCTGCTCTGAGGATTCCATCCTGACTGAGGCTGAGCAGGAGAATCCTTTGGCAGCAGAAAGGCAGCTTTGGTGATGAGGACATGCAGAATTACCCTTTCTCAGAAGATGTTCTGAGAGATGTCAGGTGCCGTGACTGACTGGTATTTGCTAAGCTGGTCTGGTCCCAACATGAGAATTTGCAATAAATAACAAAGAGAAAATGGCACACAAAGAACTTTTGAAACTAATGACATGAAAAAAAAAAAAGCTATTTAAAAAGCTCACGCTGGAGAGTTCTGCTTTCTTAAACTTGGAATGAGATTTCAAGGAACTTTGGTGAATCTGAATCTCCTGAACTAAATGAGCAAAGCACAGACATCAATCATTTGCCAACTGCTCTGGAAAAGACCAACCATGGAAAAATGGGGTAAATAAAAGGTGCTTAATAACATTTGACAGATCTGCTYTGGGCACTTACTGCATTTTCTTGTAAACACAAACCCCACAGAGCAACCTAGACTTGTTGCTGCATTTCTGATGTCACTTATTCTGTARTAGCACATTCAGTTCAGTAATGTCTTGCATGTGCTGAAACAGAGGCAGCAGAAATGCCCATTGTGCCAGAATACTCCATGTTTTTGCTATTCCATAACTGCCTGAAAACCAGAAAAGTGGAAACTGGGAGTAACAGCACCTACAGCTAGCATAATATATTTTCTTTCTGGAAACAGCCATGGTATAGCTGTAGAGGAATATTCCTGGTTTATATAGCAATAGTATTTCTGTGGGTATTGTAATGTTTATTTTTATTCTATAGAAGTAGAAAAGCTTTTCTATTTAAATCAGAATTCAAAGCCTGTTAAGGTTTTTAAAATATGAATTAAACTACTGAAAATGACAGAGGGATGAATTAAAARGAGATCATTCTGGCAAAGCCTAGAYACAGAGCTACTCATACTGCAGMATGCAAGCTCAGTGGTGAAAAATTATTTAATTATGAATAAATTTGAGTGTTAGAGATGCTGAAACACAAGAAAGAATGCTACAAAGCAGCTACCATGATGTTATGATAGCAAAAACGTATGGGCAGCAAACAGGGGTTTGTTCCCTCACCACTGTTCAAAAAGTTTCACAAGAGACAAATGTTATTTAACTACTTTCTAAATGTGGTCTTAACAAGGATTTACTTCTGAAGTTATGCACAGTGCAATGAATTGATGCTCTTCAGTAACCACACTGAACCGAATATCTCTCAYTAAAACACTGTCTTGAATAAGATCTTGAGTGGAATATGTCACACTAGGTTTGCTTGCTAGGAATTGTAGTCAATCACAGCTTGGAAAAATATTCAAACACTTCACTTCTTAYTTTCCACACACACTTGACACAGGCTGACTGCTATGGTGTTTCTCTTAAAAGTATGGGTGGGAGAAGCTTTGCCTTTGAAGGGTCATCATCTGCCTGAAGATGTAGACAGCTAACTAGGGGGATTTTCAGGTGCTTGAGTGTCTTTAGGCAAGTAATGAGCTCTGAAAAGCTTGCCTAAACATTTTRCTTACTGCTTGCTTTTTTATTCCACAGGGTCAGCTTCATCTACATTTCAAATTAATTTTCATCTCCTTTTCCCTTTCCACAGCTTTTTTCCCTTCYAGTTTTGTACACAGATTTCTCCAGAAAAGACCAGAACAAATGCCACATTGGTAGAATAACTCATTTCAGGATTAGTCACTCATGTTCCCAACAATATTTTCCAAAACAGTATTTATAGCCACGGAAATCACCAAAAATATAGAAAGTGTCTGCTTTAGACGCTTTGGATTTTTTATTATTTTGTGCACAGAAATTCAACTCTGATGCAATTATAGCACCTGATAGCTAAAAAAGATGCCCAGCTATGAGGCAGTGCCTTAGAGAACCTTCCCTCAGATTSCAGCATTTCACAGCAGAGTGCTCTAGGAAGCCTGGGGGTAGGACTCACACACTCTGCAGTACAGAAGAATCAGCATCCTTTTCACAGTTGTTCCTGCTGATTCCAGATGAAAGGTTGGTCTTAGGACCAAACATGCACAAAGCCTTCCTTCTCCACCGACTCCTGTTAGGAGTTGGTTCTTTGCATTGTTTCTACACTGCCAATCCAGGCATTTATGCCAGGCTTCTCTTGTAGAGTTGAATTATRTTACTTTTTCCCCCCTGAAACCTGTTTTATCCTAAGTAAGCTATAATTTCTCTGCTGCAGCTTCAGCAGCTTCTTTTCCTGGCCTTCTATCTGAAAGAGATCTAATAACTGGTGCTGAAATCTGTCTCTGGTTGCYTTTGGAAATCTACTAAGTTTGATGGCAGTAGGACGGAGAACTGCGCATGGGAACATGAGGGGAAGTTCTCTACTGCTCTTACACATGAAACTTGGCACACAACTTCTGAGCCAGCTCAGCAACTCCACCAAACAAAGGCAACTGAGCCTTCAGTCATGGTGCAGCAAAGTTACACATCCTAGGGAGCAAATAGGATATTCAGAAAATTCCTCSCTCTTCTTTTAGCTTTACAGGGAGACCCACCATTTAAAATATTCCCATTTCTTGAGTAAAAATAGAAAAGAGCAGAAATGTTCTAGGATGTGTGWCAGAAATTTGATCTACTCTACAGGCAATCTTCACAGCTCACAGCTTGGATTTATCTTGAAAGAACTCCTTTGGTGGAGAAACAGCCTGAATTGCTGAACTGCCCCCTGCTGCAATTAGACTCCTTCTGGGAGTTAAGCTTGCTTTAGGTATTTCCATATCACTCTACAGCTCAGAGCAGTGCCACRGAATTTCATTGCAGCCCAAGTAGATGGAAGACTAAATGTTTCTAACAAAACTTATTAGCTGTTGATAATAATTTTTAAATACTATAAATATTTAACGYTACTTTCTCTTTATTATATTGTATTATCATGAGTCAGTAACAAGAACAGTGGCTTAGTTTTTGATTACCTCCTCTCCAACAATTTCTCCCTGCACTCCTGTGCTACAGGAAGGTGCTGATATGAGTGCCAGTCTATGTAATATGCATTTTGTGGTAAATCACTCAGAAGACTGCACAAAGCCATTTTCTTGTGGACCTATTACTTTAAAAATGCTAACAGCACAAAATGAAGGAAAAAACTCTTTCATTAAATAGCTTATAGCAATTTTTTTCTGCATTTTATTAACAGAGCAACATTAGCAGAGTAGCAGCACAATCTAGCTGTAATAGAAAAWTTATCCATCAGAAATTTTCTCAAAACCCCGTAGTCTTCCATGCAACACCCTATTTCTAGGTGAAAATACCAGAAAATAAGAAACMCCAGAAATCTGTGATTATCTCTTGCTATCAACCTTTACAGTGTAAAATGGCATTATTCAGAATTTGGTAGAAACACAGAAGGGACCWACAGGGTGCTGCTGTCTCAGACATACCAAACACAAACCTCAGCTTTGGTGCCAAAGGCTGCAGAGAGACTTTCAGTGCCAGCCAATGTTTGAGGCAAAATCAGGATGCAATCAGCATAATAAGATAAATTGCAAATATGCTAAATTCTATAGGGRTAAACAGAAAACTCTGTTGAAATTAAAGGGTATTTAAAAAAAAAATAAATCTTGCTTTTAAAACCTTGAGAGAGGAATCCTTTAACTTCTGTTCAACTGGTTTCTCTTTCTACAAATACAGCTCGTACGGTTTCTCGGTTTGCTAAGCATTACATAAAATGCACACACTGGAAATTTGGGTGAAGGTAAAAACTGAAAGAAAAACCAAACATGCGCCAGGCAAAGACAAAAATACTCAGTTCCTGACAGTATAGGCAGAACTGTAAGAAAAATGAGACAGAATGATGAAGAAAGATGAAATGGGCAGAGGATGTTTCAAAGAACTTTGCTTTTTGTATTCAGATAAAACTTCCTGTGAGCCCCAGAACTGCTGATATCATGTTATCTGGTATAACTAAAATTTTGTTAAGTGTTAAGTTACAGTCAGAAAATTTGTCTCTTCCACATTAAACATAGTTTATATAAGGTGAACACTTCAGCTACTGGAAACTTTCAAGAACACTTTCTAGACAAAAGGTTTCTMAAAAGAATAAGAAAGCATTGTGTCATTGACATGAGATAGAACAAATGCAACAATCATTACTGTTCAACAGCTGCTTTAAGTGTAAACAAAACTGTGATTTTGAAGCAAGGCTCAGGGGCCACGCAGCATTCTCTGGGCCAGGCTCTTTGCTTTCCAGTCACAATGTCACTGAGTATTGAGCTGGGACAGAGGAACAGATCAAATGGAATGAGAGACAATGTTTATTTACTGAATTTGTAAATATTATTCTATTATCACTGCTCAACTGCCTGTTAAAATTTCAGGAACTGTGTTAAATGACCTGGGGGTTTGCAAACAAAACAAGATGACATTTATCCACATAACACAGGCTGCAGCTGCATCAGGAAATCTATTTGCCTGAGGTATTACTGCAAGCAATTCTGAATAATAATAGGATGCCAGTACAGATAGTACTGGGCCCAGAGGGAAGAATCATTTATTAAGTTTCATATATCTCTTACAAAACTCCCTCAGTCTTTCATAAATCCTGTTCAAGATCTGTATTGTCTGACATTGTTTCACTGTACCTCATYAGACACCTTATGTCTGAAATCCCCATAATACCACTGGATGGGTAATTTTTGAGGAAAATTATTTTTTTTCCTTTTAATTTTTCCATGAGCACATTTCACATTATTCCAATAATATGCAGAGAAAACACATTTCATAAGWCTATATAATTTTTAAATTAAGAAGAACATCTAGCTCAGAAATGCTGAACAKTTTGCAAAACAGCTGAAATACTGTTAGGCTATAACAGTTTTATTGATTTTTTTTTAACTTGGTACCATTAAAGTGTTTAAGTTTTTCCTTAATGCAAGCCACTCCCTTCTCATATTGAAAAAAAATCAAGAGGGCAAATCTGGTAGAAAATAGCTGCAAAACTCAATGATTACAAGTAACTTTACAGAATTTACAAGATGCATGGGAAGAATGTCTGCATCTCACAATCAAAGGAGAAGGAGCCACAAGGTTTAATTTTGCAAATTCATGTAGGATTTTAGCAGAGTTAGAATTCATTATCATTAGAAGTCAAATCATTTGACTTYTATTGTGTTTAATAACTGGAAGTAAAATTATAGCTTAGAAACATACATCTGGCTTTAAAGATATGTACTGAATTGAGTGACTTTTTCTACTRCTGTGCAACCCTTCTGCCTAAGAACCATTTCTAGGATTTCAACAGTTGGAGATGTCCTTTGTGCATMTTCTCAAGAGTGAGAAGCATCTCCTATCTCATTCCTGCCCTCTTGCTGACTGTGCTGCAGCTCTTTGAAAGCCTCCTCCCCGTTCCCCTCCAGAGCAGGCAGCTCCAGGCTGCAGCCCCCACCAGCCCCCAGCTGGGAGCTCCCTTGGGGCTCCAGTGCCAACACAAAGCCAATAAAAGGGCTTCAGGGCACTCTCTGTCCCTACTGTGAAACTGAGCTGCGTTTTCTTTCTGAATAAATGGATCTTAGCCCTTACCCTGGAAAGCACTGCAAGCAAGAATTTCCTTCTACTAAAGGAAATACTARCAGGATGGAACCCTCGCCCTTATTAACATGAAATTTCAATTTTGAGAAAACTCCCCCCAACATGTGCTTTTTGGCAGGTTTGAGCAAGAATGCTCTTGAAATCCAGAAAATTTTCACAGATCATGACAAAACTCTGTGTTTATTATTTGGATGAGCAGATACTAATATTCAGAGATGGGTCAGGACTGTTCAATAGCATAGGCRTCCTACATCTTTTGTCATGTCAAGGATTGTGTTGTCATCCCCACAGCCAAAAACATCCTTGGGGTTTTGCTGTAGTGCCTGGGCAGGTACCAGGAAAACAAGGTTTTGCAAATCTCCAAGGTTACTAGCTGCAACAGTAAACAGAAAATTTTGCTGCTGATATATTCAGGTAAAGAGCAAAGTGGGAAGAATACACAACATCTGCAGAGGAGCTTGAACAAATGGTCTTGGTGGATTTCAAACACAGCATTAGGAAAAATGAGAAGGGAAAATAATGCATTCACAACAACTGCTGTTTAAGTATTTCTCCATTGGATTTATTAGTATCACTGCTGATGTTAATAAATGCTGAGGATTTGCTGCAATGATGGCTCTTAGCCCCACACCTTGTAGCACACACCTCGGCAGTCAGCACTGCTGGTGGGTGCTACCTCTGCTCCAGAGTTAATCAGCAGAGATGCAGCTAAGAAAGCCTGTAGAAATATCACTTAAAGGTCTAAATTAAGCTGTTGGTGCCTTACAAACTGCATTGTAGTRATGTAGAGATACTTAAGGACTTTTCTGTTTTTAAGAAACGTATCATGGCAGCATATTGGGGCTCCTTTTCTTTCTTTTAGCTGTATCTGYCACATTTTGGATTTGCTTGATGAAACATTGAATGTGAAATAGATAGGCTACATCCTCCCTGGTCATAGTCTGAATAAGAATTACATGCTTTCAAATCAGATGTCTAATGGACTCCTTAATATACTCTGATATTCCACTGTCAAAATTATAGTGAAAAGAGGAAAAACAAAGCACCATCAATCTTTTTTTGACAGAAAATTGCATGAGAAAGATTAAAATTAATTGTGTTTTGAAGAGTATCATGTCAAAATTCTCTCTGAATGCATAATTTAAGATATGCAGCTGTTTTCATTTAGCTCAAAACACACAGAAATAGCTTTGTGAAGAGAAAAGAAAGGGTCTTATAATCTACAGCTCTGTTCTTCAGCAAGATTGGTAGATTTTCAACCTAAGATGAAAATTGGTTGTGTACTACCATAGGTTGAACAAATTATCTGTGCTGAAGCACTCAGTTATATTTCCACTGAAAAATATTGTTTTCTACTGAAGAATGAAAAAGTCATTATTAGACTGTGTTAGAGGCAAATCTACTTCTAAGAAGGTAAGTTTAGAGTATTTCTGCTGAACCCTTTWATTGCAGAGCATAGAGAAAGCTGTAATTTCTGTTGTTATTTAGCAGTGGACAGAGTGCAGATGGAGCTGAGGCAGTTTCTCTGGTCAGGTCAGAGTGGACCAGGTCCTGTCCCAGCCACAGCAGCAGGAACCTGCCATGCTCTGCAGCTTCTCCATCTGCACGCTGCAGAGACCAAGGTTACCCCCTCCAGAAAACTCTGAGGCCTTACTTGGGCAGTTTTACAACACCCAGAAGCAAAAGGGGATCAGGAAATGAGGGGAAGAGGAGGAAGCCACTGGGAGATATTTACAGCATCCACTGCATAACATAAAATCTGATTTTATGGAGTAACATAAAGATGAAATGGTGTAATTTGATAATTGTGCTTACTCCCCTGCCAGCACTCTTCAAATATTTGCCATGCATAACAGGGACATACATTGACTCAGACTCACAACTAGTGGGTTCACACAGAGAAACTTGAATTTTAGCTATGTAATAACATATATTACACAACTACACATTAATCCCACATACAATTATACTATACACTCAGTATGGCTTYTGATAGGGATTTTAGTAAGGATTAAGTTTTCTCATCAAAAATCCAGCAATGCCTGTGTTRTGGGGAGATAAGAGTAATGATTGCTTATCATGCACTGGAAATATTTTTTACACAGTATAAACTTATAAAAGCCTAAACTAATTTGCAAATAAGCTTGTCATCATATCTGTATTCATCAATACAAAYAAAATTATAAGGGCACATTGAAGGTATAAGGATACTGGCAGAAAAGTGAGTGTGTATGCACACCTAAATAGACAAACACACACAGACTATGTATGCATGTACAGATTTTATATAAATATTGTATATGTGCTTGCATGTGTGCGCATCTCCAACAGAGCATTATGTCTATTTTTACACAGACATTCAGCCAGATCAGAAGCAAAGGATTTCACCATTTTGTTTCCTATTCTGAGCAATTAGATTCCAATGGAATCCAATTTATATTCCATTTAAAGGTTTTATCAAATCTGTTCTAATTCTAGAAGACTGTTCATGAAAGCTGGCAACCTCAGCAAGTACCACTAGCAGATACAAAGCTGCATTTTCTCAAACACCAATTAAATTTTTAAAAGAAAAGGTAAATATTTCATATTTTCGCTAGAAGTTATCAACAGGCCCAAACAAAACAGACATTTTCTTGGCAGATCTCCAGCCTGCAGGGGATGACTGTCCTGGTTTAGGGCAAATTTGGGAGAGAAAATTCCAAAAGGGGGGGCCCTCCAGAAAGCAAATGCACAGGGCCCCTCTCCCCAATGGGTTTGGGAAGAATGCCTCAGAGAGAAGTGGAAGGAACCTGTTTATGTAACAGGCACAGCACCCCCAGCACACAGAGTGAACAATACCAGGTGACACCACCCTTTCACTGCTCTAAAAAGATGACACATTCAGAAAGTCTCTCTGGGGGCGGTYGCTCTGTTCTCAGTCCCTCCGGCGCTGGGGCAGCTGCTGCAGCCACAATTGCAAATTCTTGGTGTTCCCAGGTCCYAGTCCAGAGCAGGTTCGAGTAGGTCCGAAAAAAGGGAAAGGAGAAACAGTCCAGGAAGAAATTTGGACTGTTAGCTAAACTAACTGATGAGCAGAAGCAAGAGCTAGCAGAAGCAAAGCAGAAGCAAGAGCAAAGCAAAAAGCCRAGCAAAAAGCAAAAGCAGCACCACGTACTGCCCCATCTCTGAGTCCCGMCAGCCGTGGGGGAGCAGCTGATAAGAAACCCAAACGGAACTTTCACTCTTCAGAGCCAGTCTTGAAGGCACAGAACATAACATCCAGCATGAACAGAACACATGAGGGAGGRTACAAGCATCACAACGCCACCCTAGGACAACGACCCACCACCAAAATGGCCAGGGTTTGAAAGCTCTATTTTGAGGGGTAGCTGAGAGGTGACACTGCTCAGGGCTAGTAACAGTGTGGGGTTCCAAAGGCTCAGCTCCTTTCTCATCCATCTCTGCCATGGAGGGCAAAAGCATGAGGTGCTCCAYTTCTCCTGAGCTGCCAGGTGCACACCTGGACATCCTGGGCTGGCAAACATTTCAACTGCCTAATACACARCTCCTCTGCAGTTTGTAAACATGGATAACCAATGCTGCTAGCAACTCTGATCACCATTTCAAAATACTTATAAAAGACTCTTTAAAATGCCCAGATGGAAATATATAACCTGTGACCAACATAAACATAACTGATAATGATTTAATAAACAATATCCAAACGCCYGCACCACCACGGCCAACTCATGCCCCAAGATAAAAGGGAAAGTGGGAGATTAGCTAAAATAAAAAGAATTGGCCCAGCTGTTCTGGCCATTCAATTCTTAATGCCACAAAAATATGAGAATTGTGGTGATATATTATTGGTTACGGAGTAATTTTTAACTTTCTTTTTTAATAAAATTTTGCATCAAACCTTTCAAAAGCCAGCACATTGCTGTTTTCTAAATGGGCATATTTTATCTTAGTTAAATTAATGGAACCCTTCCACTGCTATCAAAACAGGAAGATCTAGACCAGTATGCTGAAAACTATTATTACAGAAGAATTCACATAAAATACTAGGCTTTGCATTATGTATCATACCCAGATGTAAGGCTACTGGGAAAATACCAGGAAAAATCTAACACTAGAAAACACAGCCACTAAAAAACAATTATAAAAGTGGCTTCAATTTCAGTAAATGTTTTGCTGATTCTACTATACCTCAACTTCAATTGTTTAACTGAATTAAACTGCTTATACAGAATATTCRATTTACACCTTTAATTACAAAGTCTAAAAAGAGATATTAAGTAGATATTAACTTTGCATTAAGTCAAGGCTTTCAGTAGAAATGTCACTGGCATGGCAGAGAAAACTTCCTCTTTAGCATTGCTAGAAAAAACCTCTACAGAGAGTAAGAGATATTCTTGTTAACAAATAAATATCTGCTTGAGATTTCCTTCTTAGTTTTGTGGCTCCCACCAAAGCAAACAAGCAAAACTCAAAGCTAAATCAACCATACTTTTATGTACTRTATGGAATTATTAATGTGCGTGTGTATATATTTTAGTGGCCATCCAAAAAAAAAAAAGGAAATTAATGCCTTGCATTCCTTGTCAGATAATTAAGGTAAGACTTGCATAYCTGCAAGTCCAAATACTGCCCATTCAACTTTCCATGTTTCATCTGTTAATTGAATTTAATCAATTTGTTGCCATCTATTTAACCACCTCRTTTTCAAGATGAAATTGTGTCATTCTTCTTAAACAGAACATTAAACAGCTTTCAGAAGACTACTGCTTTCTAAAATGAACATACAAAAAAGAAARTTCACTATTAGTTGGGATGCTGTATCCTAGACCAATACTCATTTATTCACCAGTTCCATGGGATTATACACCATTTTAGGTTTACTGGCGCAGGCAGATCTTACTTCTTGATCTTTGGCTTTCAAGCCACTGCTCTGTATGTTCACAGCATGGGAACAGAGTGGATAAGATGTAGAACCCAGGAACACAATGAAATTGGAAAGAATRTCACTAGTGGCCATATATTTATTTTATAGAGAAACTCATATTGAAGAGTTATTAATATACTGAACATCTGTGGAACATTTAATCCACTTGTCCTGTTATTCTAAAGGAAGATTTATCCCTGATTTATGATTTCTTTTTTAAACAAGGCTTATAAATATGCATAATAAAGCAAAGAAGAATTTAGTGTCTTTATAGCAGAAGAAGTACAATTAGAAATAGATTTATCATTCAGAGGTTSAGTGAGACTTTTATAAATATTTTTCAAATTTCAGAGCTTTCATGGCTGTGCAGAGAACAGCTTTGCTTCAAGACAGATTCCCAGGACCTTCAGGAACTATAGAGGCTTTTATAGCTACAGCTGCTTTAAAAAACCAAGGGATACCCTTTTTTAAAGATGCTGCTTAATTCAACTTAATCTTGAAAATTTTTTTTTAAAAGGTTTCAAACTAAGCATGTACTCCTTTCAGTAATTAGTAAAAAAAAAAAAAAAACAAACCAAAAAACCCAACAAAAATTCAACAAATGATGCTATAAATCCTGAAGATTTCAAGATTGAATGAGTTCTACACCATTGCAAACCTAAGTTATTTTAAATTTTGATCTCCAGAAGAAACAAAATTATTTTGCTGAGTCACACAGCATGAAAAAATTCTCATCCTAGCATGTCAATGATGAAATCAGATCAATARATTATCTCAAATCAGTATTTCAGATAGATAAAGCAGTAGATAGTAGTCTATTTCAATAATGATATTAAAGAAGTAAAATCCAGTGTTTTAATGCCTTCAACATTGGTCAGCCCAAATCTGAGTACACAGAATCCTTCATTGCTAAGCTATAGTTGAAGATTTCTATATGCATGACAGTASTTAAGATTTGTTAATATAGCAAATTTAATTACTAAGACTTTCTTAAAAAAACCAAGACAAAGTTTCTGTTTTATACCCTTAATGACTAATGGAATAAGACTGTGTTCAGTTATTTACACGTCTGCTTTTGCTTGAGCAAAGACACACATCAGTAAGGGGCAAGGCTATCAGTTTGGCCCAGAAAGAACCATATCCAACGATCCTTAGGAATCAGGTAGAACCACTTTTCTGAATTAACTATTCCCTCTGACTTTCCAAGGGCTGCTCTTGATAAAAACCCCTTCAATTTCACGCAAGGAGTGGGCCATGGTTTGACCCAAAATCCTACTTATGGCATCGTTTTGACATCAGCTTCCAAACTATAAGGTAAGAAGAGATGGTGTTTCCCCAGTTCAACGTAAGTTCTTTTAAGGATTTAAGTCCCTTAAAGTCACAATGGCTAAAACTTTGGGAAGGAAAAGCATTTTACTAGAAATGGTCCTTGCTATTACCACCAACTAAAATAGGAGACATTGCTTTCTGAGAGCCACTGGGAATGATAGCTGTCCCCAAAACTGTCTGTAAATATAGATGTACCACACAGCTACAAGTGGTGAACACACTCGTGGCTAACTTATGAAACACCCTGAATGATGACTGCTAATAAGCATTTTAAGCCTCACTCTAGTAGCCCTGCAGTGACAAATCGTGTGGGTGAAACTGGCACTACATCTTTGACCTTGGAAATTTTGTTTCGGCAAGCTATTTAAAATGTAGATTACATCATTAATTTTAACCTGGTCACAGATATCAGCAGGGCTAAGCTTAAATCCATATGTTTATGATTAAATTACTTTCCCTCAGGCATATATAAGGTTTTACATACGTCATATTTTGACAACTGCTGATAAAGTGCTGGAACAAGAACTGCAGATGCATCTGAGCATTTCCCAGTGAGATGAAGGTCTCATCTTGTGTGGACATTCACCTTTTATTCTATACTTTTCTAATAAAACTGATTAACAATGTAAATTTATAACAAAAACCAATCAAATTGGGAAAAAATCCCCACTTCCTTCCCTCACACAAAACAGTATTTACCAGGACAGTAGAATACCTTTCACTAGCTTAAAAATCCTGACAGCATTCTARGAGAAATTAACGACTTTCAAAACGAAGCAAATAATTGGGATCCGAGTTGCTGACTCTCAGATCACTTCACACAGCTTCAAAGATACCTCCCATTAATTTTCTTAAAGTGAGAGTAGACAAGCAGGCAGATTGGAAGCCAAGAGAGTCAGCTTTACCCTAGACACKAAAGAATAAGCAGCAAAATAATGACATAAAACCCCCAAAGGTTATGCTGTTCAAATAAAGCAGAGTCTCTTTTGCCCCCTCCCCAACTTATTTATAATACTAAATAAAGGGTAGGAATTATTTTTGCCGAAAGCAAGCCAGACAAGCCCTGCTGAGAAGGCAGCACTGCTCACAAGAGAGACCTCCAGCGCTGTARCTGTGCTGCTGTAGAAGATTCTGCTGGTAGAGTCTGACAGAAGTATTTCATGCAGAAGGCACTGCTGTAAAATCATTTGGGGTTCTGCTCACTGCCCAGATCTTACATCCAAAGTAAATCTTTTTCCATTTCTTGTGCTCTATAAAGCCAGTATGGTCCAGTCACATTCTGTGTGACAGCAGCTGCCCTGTCAGGAAAAATGTCACCAAATTCAGGTATTGGCCTTTTCTGCAGGAGGGATTCAGGATGGAAAGGAGTAGGTTATGGTCAGCACTGCTGTTCTCTGCCAGCAAACTCCTGCTCTGACTGGCAGGGTTGGGAGGGAAGCTTGCCAGAGTGTGCTCCACACACGATGGTGAGCCCACAGCCCTGCCCTCCTGTGTTTCATGGGCTTCTCATCCAGCCCCTCAGGGCTTCAGTCCCGCTCTTCTGCTAGACAAGAAAGTGAATGCACTTCACAGCTCCCAGCTAAGCCAGTACAAGGACACACACTTGGTAAAAGATTCAGTAWCAATGTGTAGCTGAATTCACTCCACTCCTTCAAAAGCAGGCAAACCCATCGAGTACRTCCATTCCTGAAGCACCTTTGGAGTAATTGGCAGTATTTATCTTTAGTGCTCCAGGATCAAGACTTGACACCTGTGTTCTCCAGGGCCCTGTTCCCTGGATTTGCTGTGCACCTGCAGGAGCTTTTGGACCACTAAATCAGATATTTTTTCACTTCATTTCTTTCCTCAATTAAGCTAATAGCAAGTTTTGCTTAGAACTGCTGGCACRAGGTATAATTACAATGACAAAACAATTTTAGAAAGTTGCTGTAGCTGTATTGTGTGTGGTTAGCAAATTAGTTACCTCACAAATCAGAGTGCCCATCAAGTATAAGCATTTCTGGATTTTCTGCAGTAATTACCATTTTCTTCTTGCAGCAATTTTTTCCAAATATAAAAACTTGTCACTGCCWTTGCAATTATTAACATCAGGGGGTTACTTGAGTGCATTTCCTCCTGATTTATCATAGGAAATGAGTAGTGAAAGTGTGAAAAAAATTAACTACTTGATGATGGCAACTATAGAGATGTACCATCGTTCACTGTCTGTTTTAAGTAAGGACTTAAAGATTCTTTGGGACATTCTTAATTCTGTATTGTGAACATTGTATGTTTAGCTTGCATAATACTTGCAAGTATTATGCAAGTACAATAATTCCAGAGAAACAACTGTGTTGCAAATCTTCACAGACAAAATCTCACCTGGAGCAAAATAAAATCATTAGCAGCTTTCCCAACCTAATCTGTATTTTGGCCTTCTAATATCTGAAATTCTGCAGACTGTGCTGCTCAGTCCTTCCCCACCAATTCCAGATACAGCTCCAGCACCAAGTAGGTTCCCTTATGAAAGGCTGTCCTTATCCAAAATCTTAATCTGTGGATTTTGTTATTGACAGCATGAAATCCTTGTTAGAATGTTTAAACCTGTTCAGCATTTTTGAGCAGAGGATTGAGAAAAAGATTTTTTTGATATTCATAAACAGATTCTGTATTTAACTCAAGATGCAGCTACAGAGTTTTGCTATRCAAGTCCCTTTTCAACAGCATATGCAGGATTTAATCAATGGGGAGAGCACTAAAATCTGAGCCAATTTTAAGGTCCATTTTTGCCAAAGCAGTTGATTTTTCTTAGAAGAATTTAGCCGTTGAAAGTTGAGAATTCTTTTGCTTTTTGAATAATCGTGGAGTGAAATCCTGAAAGTGGTGGCTGGTTTCCTTTTGTATTTGGGGAAGAGCCTGCATGMAGAGGATATCCTCATTAATGTCCATCACTGCAGCAGCAAATGTAGCACAGTGGCTGGCCCAGCTCCCTGGGCAGTGTGGATTCTCCAGTGGCGCTTTCCTGCCCAGCGTGCTGCAGCCACTGCCAGACCGATGCTCGGTGGCCGTCCTCAGCCAGCTCCTCTCTCACTGCTGCACCAGGTCCCAGCTGTCTGAGCCTTTTCCCCCCCAAAGCTCTGGTGCTAAGACACTAATTAATGCCTTTCTGCACCAGATCATCAAGCTGCTACCTTTTCAGCATTGCAGTTTTCAGGCATCTGATGGAATTCTGCAGGGTTTTTTCTGTAATACAAATATTCAGCACATATGCTATTCTTGCCATAACTGCAACATCTGGGGGACTTGGACCTGGTTTCATTGTGCATRTCCACAGGAATACTCTGTTCACTGCTCTGTTGCCTCAGTATCAGATCTGGTGCATGGTTTACAAAGAACAGATGCTACAAGAGCTTACTGATTTAGCACGTCACACATTTGCAGATTTGTCCATTTCTTCATAACTGCTTTCTTCCACTTTCACCATGCTGCATCTATTTGCACTTCGAAATTTTAACCTGCCTAGTTTTWTCCACCTCCATAGGAGACAGAAGATAAGTGTCTCTGTCATAAAGCAGAAACCAACAGCACCATGCCATTCCAGATGGGTGCATGATGATGGTCTTCAAGGACGTGTCAGACATCATGATTTAACAGTCCCCCTCGGCTGGTAAATGAAGCACTTTCCTTTTGCTCCTTACAGCTTTTCTCAGGGCCTAATAAAATTACTCCTGTTGTAATTACTCCTGCTCATTATTTGCACACACAGAGAGAGAGGTTTAATCCCTTCTTACCTTTAACTTGTCTGAAAACTGCAGTGCCATAGACCAAAATTGTCTTTTTGTCTTTGGASAAATTCGGCATCAATTCCTGCAGCATTTCTTTATAAGATATTTAGAAGTTCTTGGTAGCCTTTTCCTTTCTCAACAGCACAACATTATAGGTTCTTCTTCAGACCTTCGTGCACTGCCAATCTCTGTCCCTCTGCACAAGTCCCATCAACCAGATATCCCCTGCTTCAACCGAGGGAAGTGAAACTGAAGAGGCTGAGCAGAACAGTTTATGAAATCACTTCCCTGTCAAAACAGCTGCACATGTATGGATTTTTGCAGCACATTTGGTGACCTCTCCTRACCCTGCTCTTAGCACAGCTCTGCTTAGACAGTTTGTACACAGCCTTCTCCAGGTGACACAGCTTCATTTTAATGTATCAGCGGTATGGGGTGGTCAAAGGACACATCTATAGACTGCAAAGACCGGTGGGTGTTCTAAGAAATATGCAGTACACTCAGTAAACACACCAAAAAAATCAATGATATTGAAGTGAAAAACAGAAAGCATTGAGATATTTTGCCTTAGAACAGAATATGTAGTAATAAACAATATTTTTTTTGAAAATATGTTACTAGTATGATTTCAGAAACAGAAAAATGAGTAATGCAATTATTGATATGAATTAGAGTGATTGAAATCTTTGGAGTCCCTGTCTACAGCACTATTTCACCTGTGGAAAAAAAAATACAATTGCAACTTCTCTGCCAATGTCTGTCATGGACATCTAGACTTTTCTGAATGAAACCTGTATCACTTCCTCTCCACAATCRAGAGTGGGATGAAGCAACTTRGTCAAGAATGCAGGAGAAGTTCACAGTTTAGAAGTGAACCAGATCTGAAATCCAGAGAATTTAYCTTCCTTATAAAATGCTAAATAATKWAGATCTTGRAAAASAGCATACACACACAGTTCTAATAGACATTAAGCATCTGGAAAAACCTAACTCTAGATAAGTTTGGCCAACAAGCATTTCTAGAAGATGCAGCCTGGAAAAAACATTTTTTACTTCTTTTCTGACAGCACACTGAATCATAGTTTCCATTAAGTCTGATGAAAAGCAGTTTCTAAGAACATATCTGCTTCATGTTATTGAAATCAACAATTTCTTAGTATTTTCACATGAAAACCCAGCTTAATGGAAAATTCACCGGTTGAGGAAAAAAAGAGACTCTTTAACTACTTCAAGACAGAAAGTTTTGCCCTTTGTAGGCCTTGGAAAAAGAACAGAGTTTTCTGGAGCTTTAAGCCTGCACTTTTACAGCTGATGCCCTTTTAGCCTTTGAAATGGAGTACACATTCAGCTTTCTCTGAAACTCCACAGCTCGCAGCAGCATCTGATGGAAGTCCTGCTTCTCACTAAGCTCACATTCTGTTATGATTGAACTCCCCAAACATTCAAGGTGGAACAGGACCTTTTCTTTGAAGAGAACATGGAATACTGTTACATGTGCACTGTTTTGACAGCACCGTTCTAGCCAGCATAGGACCCGCTGGAAAGTTGGAGATGGACTGGCTCTTTGAACTAGACCTCRGAATATGTAAGCAATATAAGTTATTATTACATTCAAGGGCACATTCTGCTCCCTGCATACTGTGCCTGCCATGGCTGTGTCTGCCTGTCAGCTGCTGGGGCAATTATTGGGGTCACTGCTGTTTGCAGAACATCATTTTCCCTTGTCTCTGGCCATGTCTATATGTGTTTATTTCAATAAGAGTCATCAAGGATGAAAGTAAACAGCATTTTCTGTTTTATGTAGGGAAAACAGAGCCATTATGAGACTGTCATAAATCAGAGGATTTAGTAGCAAAGCAGCAGCTGGGGAAAAATGCATATACATAAACACACAAATATTCAATTCCAAATAAGAAATAGGTGGTTCTCTCATGGGTAAGGAAATGCTGATTTGTATTGAACTGATCAGCAGGGGTTTCTACTGAATTGATCTGAATAGCATTTTTGTGGAAATTGGAAATACTGAAAATGTTGAATTAAATGTTTTGAGGTGAGTTTACAAAAATATCTCWGTATAATTAAGCAAAATGCAACAATTATTTTTGCAGATCTTAACACATGCAGCTCAAGGACATAAGGGAGAAACATTCTAAAGAGATTATTTTTCTGGCCAAAGAAAACAATGATCTTTATTTCTTCCTATTTTATAGGCACACAGTCAGGATAGATCTTGACAAACAAGCATCCCAAATCAATGTGGTCAAGTGTAGTAGAGCTAAGGAAACACAGCAMGGTTTAAATGTATTGCACTAACTAGCACAGGCATTCTTTCCAATTTTGTTTTTCAGTCAACTGCAGAAGCTATGCTAAAAGCAAATGATGCTCAAGACTGTCAGATGTCACCCAGARGAAAGAGCAACAGGAAAATCACTAATGCCTGTAGCCTTTTGTTTAGTCAAACACTGAATTACCCAGAGATACATATCAGTGAGCCAGGCTTTGGCACTTTATCCTTTACATTCTCATATTGTGCTAGAAACTGCTGAAAATTAGGCAAAAGTTAAACCTCCCTTTGTACAGGGTTTCAGCTTTGCACTGATAGCAGTTATTAACTCCTGAGGCTATGCAGCATTTGCCAGGGTGATGCTGCCACTGCCTCACTGCCAGAGATATTCAATACATGCTTCAGAAGGCAACATCTGTTCTGCCCCATGGATACACCATAAATGCTTTTATATWGAGGTTTCAAGTTTTACAGCTGGGCTTGAAAATGCAATTCATTTCCTACTTAAAGCACAAGTATGTCTTCTTTCTTCAGACATCTTTAGTGCAGCCCCTGATACTTTTTCTTCTGAGAGAAGAAAAAGGGGAAAAAAATTATGTAGATTAATTCAAAGTTATCTGTTTGATCAATCAAAAAAGATTATAAAGTGTTTTTAATCACATTGGTTATTAAATATTTCCGTGATTATTCATATTTATCTMTGCAACATAAACTAGTCCTTTCATACCAAAGCCTAGATACTTCTAGATAGTTACTTAGAAATTTCTAAACTGTCTACTTTTAGTTTTCTTTTTTTCTGGATGTATTCAAGATTATGGTCTATTTGAAAGGCCACTAGGAGGAAGAAGAGAGTAATGACAAAAGGAGGAAGTGTTTTCACATACCAAGCATGTTCAAAGTTTAAACTAATCAGTGTTTTTCCAACAGGGATACATCAGGCTGCCCATAATAGGTTACCCTGGATGTGCCAAGTTCACACTCATTGCATTTCAAAATAATAATTTTAAAGAAGTATTCTCTTCATAGACACATTGTTAATGATTCATGAGTATCCGCTA
The DNA here is from genome assembly GCA_014549065.1 of Cardinalis cardinalis. NCBI lineage: Eukaryota > Metazoa > Chordata > Aves > Passeriformes > Cardinalidae > Cardinalis > Cardinalis cardinalis. The sequence goes on from JACDOX010000029.1 coordinate 1,595,313, forward strand.
GGTTGCTTTACAGCTCACTTTTTTTATGCATCTACAGGCAGTGGTAAGTTCAGATAATAGACAACATGCTGAGGCATAGAGCTCCTGGCACCGAGCAGCTACAAAACTCTATCAGACATAAAATATTCAGAATTGTTTTATGTCTTTTATTATTCTGTCATTTCAACTTGAAAATAGTCTCCAAAAGCATTTCCAAAAGCACATGAAAAAGTAAAGTGCTGTAAAAACCTCTGATACGCTGAAGGTCAAYTGTGCTCATCACCTCCTGCCCAGAATTTTACTCTTGTGTACTCAGTTTACCCTGCACACCGAATAGTGACAGTTTTGGAAGGTGCTGCAGTGAGAAAAAATTCTGACAGCAAACACAAATCAATAAAATTGAAGAGCTGTAAGAAGAGAATCTTAAGGATATTCCTGAAAAGAGTCAGGAATTTCTACTCTCCATTTCACTACAAGCACACACAACACACTGAAAGATAAACGTGTCTGACCAACAAGGTCTACTTGAAGACAAGTTCATAACCATGAGAGGAATAGTTCCCATAAGTCAGTGTAAGGGATTTATGTACTTGAAAATACAACCATGGCAAAGATTCATTACTTATAAATTACACCAAGTAGTACTTTAGGAACAAAACAGCGCAGCCAATTTCAGCCACCTGTGGGCAAAACAAGAGAAACATCACTTTKACCCTGGTTATTAATATGGTTCAGTCATTTTCAAAATCTGTGTCTTCTGGACTCCAGGACAGATAGTCCAAGAAGGACCATGACTTAGAAGAACAAGTCCACAGAGTCTGCAAAACCACCAAGTATTTGGAAATGTAACTTCAGTGATAACACAGTTTGGGGTTGGCTCTCGGGCATCAGTCCTGCACACACCTGTAGGTGCACAGCTGGTCCTGTTTCCAGCTGTGCAGCCACATCTCATTACTGTGTGCAGAAAAACAAGCAAATGCAGATATGAAGACATGAGCTGGGCTGAGTCCTGACTATTGAAACCCATCTCCATAACCATGTTCATCATCGCAGTCATTATCAATGTAGTAAACATGTCACATTAACTTAGCATACATTTGCATTAGTTAAGACGTTTCAGTACCTAGATGAAATTTAAATTACTGCCCATCTTCCTTCTACTTCAGTAAATTCAAAGGCACCTGCCTGCCTTTTTCTGGAGAGGAGAAATATAAAAATCCATTCAGCTGTTCTAATAGGCAACAAGTGGTAGCAAATTTATAACCAATAGCTTGGGCTGCTCATTTCCATTAGCGCTGAGGAGATGTTGCTATCTGAGGTTCTGTTCAATATTTTCTTCACCAAGCTATAGTCACTGCAGCCTCAGACAGATGATTATTATTTTCAAAATTTATTCTATTTAAGCCCTAAATATCAAATTACATAGACATKATGTCATAAACCAAGAGGCTTCCCCAAATACATTTGTTTTTTTATATGCACAATATGCACTTCATTAAAATTTTGAAGACTTCAAAATCTAAGCATTCTAAAGGTAGTTCTTACTTTCAGAAACCTTGCTAAACTTTTCCAGTGAGGATACTCTTAACACAATGGTTTGAAAACTGTCTCAGCAGAACACTTAGGTTTTTTATTAAACAAGTCCACGAGATCKTGAAATTTATATGTATTTATATATGTGTGTTCATAATACACATATAAGATAGAAATTAGAGTAATAAATGTTATATCATTTACATTTTTATTATCTATAAATTAAATAATTATAAAATACTGCAGTATCTTAGCAATGCTTTGCTTCATAACATGCAAACACTTAAAAATTCACTGAGGAGATTAGAAAAGAATTTAGAAATTCCTTGGGTGACCTAAGCTAGTAGCAGTCATAGGTCACCTTTGCAGCCTTGGGTCATTCTGTCAGTACCTCAGAATGGTTTAAAGTGGTTTTGGATGTGTCTCAGTTGGAATCATGCTTCACATTCCCCTGCTACCTTTATTCCTTCAGCAGCAATTCAGATGGCTGTGCGCAAAACTGACACTTAAAACAAGTAATAAAAAAGTTGGAGAAAYTATAAGAATCTGCCTCTGTTCATTGGGTGTGATTGCTTGTGCTGATGGATAGGAAGTAAGAAGCAAATACACTTTTTGGAAACCCTTGAAAGTTGTTAAGGATGGCAGTGAAGCCATTCTCCCTGCATTAAAAACTTGCCTTTCCTTGAGAGAGACTTTAGCCAAGTATAATTCCACTTCCCTTGCTTTGGTACCAACAGCAAATCCAACATTATGCATTGTTAACACAGCAATTACACTTTCCACTTCACAAGGCAGCCTGTCATCATCTGGAGCCCCGTGCCATCTGCAGGGCCAGCTGACAGCAGGGTCACCTGGGACCAGCAGGGTCACCTGGGACCAGCAGGGTCACCTGGGAGCGGTGGGACTGAGCCCCAACCGCGCGGCTCAAGCGCCGCACCGAGAAACCAACAACAGATCCTGCCAAGCCACTCTTAGTGCCTTGCATTGAAAACTAATTTTGTCAATTAAAATAGAACGATGAATGCTCATTCATTTAAAACAAGAAATGAATTATTCATGCTTCGAACATTCCTTTTTCCAGTCTCTTCTCATCTCGAATGGTTAGAAGCAGCCTCAACTCCCAAGTGAAACAYGGCCTTGTGTGGAGTTATTCTTTTGGTATTCCTCATGGAAAATAACATTTTTGAAATTACCTGCATGATTTAGGAGAAGAAACCACATCTGCAATTGAAATAGACACACAGAGCCTGGAACGATTATATACTCTGGGTTATTATGTTCCTTGTCAAAAACAGTTCTGGAAAAGAATAATGCATCAAAAAAGTTATGCCCTACCTTGAATCCCTCCCCAATTTGGCAATTTTCATGCCAATAACCAAAAATTAATGTACTGAGAAGTTTTGAATCCTGCTGTAAGACAGTTTGACATTTCTGTATTTTTTAATAACTGCAGGAAAAATTATCATCATAGTTACTTCCAAGTAGGATAAATCAATTAGTAACTAAAAATAAAAAATCAGATTCAGAATTTATCAACTGATGCCTCTGTGGAACCCACACACTCTGCAGCATCAGCTGCTTTTATGCATGTTCTGGTAAAGCAACTAGATTTCTCTGCATATGCTTCAGCTGACAACATAGCTTCTTTTTTATGTCCTCCTATACAAGTTCGGCATAGGACTAAAAAAACCCACTGTGAATAGCTTTCAGCTGGCAAATTCTCTGATGTGAGAAGAAAACATTGTTCAACCTTAGGCTGCCCCTAATTCACAACAAAATTTATACTTCAGATTTTTTAAAAATGATGCTATGACTGCATCTCATCAGAGCAAGCCGAGAAATCTGTTATGACACTCTTGGGCAATGCCACTGGAGATTTATGCTTTATCTAAAAGCCATTACAGCATAGGAACAATCACCTTCTTAAACACTGAAGACTGAATACTGTAATAAATTCATCTTGGAGCCACCAAAGTGACTTAGAAATTGTAAAGGTATAAGAGCAGTTATGGTTTGAACTATGTGTACTGTAGAAGTACTGTTGGTACTTATAAAACAGTTGTGCGCAATGATTCTTTGTTGCAGACTTCTTCCAACCGATTAACATCAGTAAAACTACTCCTACTTTTCAAGCCTTACTGCAGACTAATTATTTTATTCATCCCAATTAGTTCTGGGCTCTTCTAAAAGCCTGCAAAACTTGTCAATTCTGACTGTGCAGCTTAAATACCAGGAACTATCACTACAAATTAAGCGCTTGTAAAAGCARTATTTCAGAACCAGGAAGGTTGGAATTACATTACAGAGAGTTCTATACTGGGACARGAATAGTACAATATTAAATGGAGGGGAATATAAAGGAAGTGGCAGAGGCTTGCCACTTGGTAAAAATAAACCACCAAGAAGCCAAGCTATGGTAATAACAATTTTGTCTGCATACTTGCAGYTTCATTAGGAGTTCTGTGAGGATGGCAATATTGCTCATGATGTAGTGTTTCCCTAGGGAGCAGAAATCAAAGATTGGAGCATCATTGCTCTCCCAGCATCATTCACATGTGCAGATAGCTCTCTTGGCTGAAGGGATAGCTGTTACTGCAGAACTCACAGCAGCAGTTTCATGTAAGGAGGCCTGCTGACCTCTTGCATTCCCCTCTGAGTCTCAATGAGATGTCCTAAGAACAACTTTTTCAGCCCTGAGCTCTAAGACCCCAAGGCCATGCAAGAGGTGAAACCTGTACCTCTTATACACAACAGCCCGGCAAAACAGAGCTTGCACTGTTTTCAAGGAAGAATATTTCAACCTTTACAAAGCTGTGTGAATRAAGTTTCTGCAAAATGACTTAATTTCTTAGCATATGGATTTCCTTTCCCAGCACAATACCGAGATTCAAGTTCCTTAAAAAACCCAWCAAAAAAGCACCACCCCCAAAAAATCCAAACAAACCCACATTGCATAAAAGCAATGAGCTGCGTCAAGGGAGCTTTGGATTAGATGCTATAACAAATTTCTATTTCCAGAGGGTAGTGGGACACTGGAGCAGGGTCCACAGGGAAGGGTAGCACCGAGTCTGCCAGAGCTGAAGGAGCTTTTGGATGGCACTCAGGTGCATGGTGTGATTCTGGGGGCTGTCCTGTGCACGGCCAGGAGCTGGACTCYAATGATCTCTGATGCTCCTTCCAACTCAGGGTTGGATTCATCTCACCACCAGTCCCATTTTGCAGTCTGCCTTCTATCATATATTCAAATAATAACTTTTATAACCTGCTGGAAGTGAGCTGATGGCTGCAGTACACTCTGCCTGACACATCCATGGCTGACTGCTCTGGGACAGCCTTAGGGAGCTGCAGGCTCCTGTGCTGCAAGCCCACAGAGGTACACCAAGAGCTCTTAAAATGTGCAAGAAGTTTTCATTTAAGCAGTAATTATCCCAGAAATCTTTCTGCTCAATGACTCCCTTGCATACTGGAGGTGCTACCTGAAACTTTTTAACCTGAAGTTTCCACTCCAAGAAAAATTGTTCAATCTATGATGCATGGGGAAAAGGACCACTATAATGGATGAACACGTGGTGATTATTCTTTGCTCTTTTTTTTATTAAGGGGTTTATAGAAGTATGAGATGGATACTTTAGAAAGTGGGGAATGTAAAGGAGATCTAATGATGCCAAATACCAACCTCTTGACTGCAGCCCTACTCTGTGTAAGAGTCTCAACCATAAGGCAACGTTCAGAAAGCACTCAGTTACAGTGTGATAGGAAAAAAAGTGAGTAAAATTTAGAGACCTCAGTCTTCCAATATATTCTCTAATATTGACATTTTCCATAGTATTTGTTCCACCAGCATAGGGCTTACTTTCCCAATAAATAACTGTTGTGTTCCTAATCCTTCTCTGGCACCATAGTCAGACAAGCAAATGTGGTTAGTTGTCATAAACAGAGAGGACTGCAGTCTTTGGCAGCAAGTAATCACTATTTTAAACATTTGCTCAATATCCAAATCAAGAATAAGGTATATAACAAGGCAAGTGTCAAAGAAGCATGAAACATTAATTAAGTTCGAAAAAAATTCCTTAGAAGTTATTAATATCTGGCCTCTTCCTATGTATCTGAAAAATCTAAATTGCTCATTAACCTTGACTGGTCTGGACACAGATAGGTTAAGGATATCCACATAAGTTAGGTTTGCTCAATTTTTGTCACTGACAGCTGTGGTGAGGAGAGATTACTGGGGAGATTCAGAAAGAAGTGAGGAGATACYCTGAAAAAACCAGGAAATTATTACATCTTTCCATAGATTACCTTTTACATYGTAAATAAAGTCTTTCCAATGCAGAGTACCACAGGAAAATCACATTACTGCCAGGTCCACAAATTCCATTAATTAAGACAGCCATTACTTTACATTAGTAGTCCTTTTTCAGAGAAATAAGTACGTGGATAATGGATGAGAACAGCCGTAAATTACACTGAAGGTTTTTTTTATAGAGCTGTGATTTGCAATAGTAATTAAATTTTAAAGGAAAACATGCTACATTTTACAACAACTAGATGGCACTGTCCAAATAAACTGCTCTGTTCATGCTCATTTATCTGCTCATTAGACTGAGTTTTCTGTTTAAGMAATTAGTTATATTTAGAATAACAATTGCCAGTCTTCACAAGAAGAATTTAAAATAGGGTTTGCTTTTTGTAAAAAGAGATGCTTTGCTAAAACAAAGCCTCAAACAAATTTTCTCTAATTTCAAGTATTGACAGAAATCCCAGCCTGACAGAACTCAATGGCAAAATTCCCAGGTGACTCAGGAAAATGTGGGGTTTGACTCATGATGCCAGCATTCATTGGTGGGATTATATAAGTTTCCTCAAACTTTGGCTTCTTTTAGTGCCTCTCCCCACTATACTAGCACAAATAAATAATTATAATATGCAGAGCAAGGAAMTTATTGATATTGCCCGCAGCATAGGGGAGTCTGATCATGTTCTCTTTCCAGCAGAAGTAGGCAAGGGTTTCAGGTACTTTATTGGCAGTGATTCCCAGCATCTTGGGAACTGATTGTTAGTGAGAGAGAAGACAACACAATGAATGGACCACCAGAGTCACTTTTCAAAACCCTCCTAGCAGTGATCTGCACAATGGGATGGAATAAAGAAAAGCTGGCACTTCTGAAAGGGCTGAAGTTAGCTCATGTTAGAGGYATTTTTGAAGAAGGATTTGCTATTATTTTTCGTGCTTTGCTTCTGTTTTATATACATATGCACTTATGCATCATTTCAATCATTGCCTAGTGAGTAACACAGCTGATATAAAGGAGAGCATTTGGTGCCTACACACAGGATTTGGGAGAGCATTCAAGAGTAGATGGTGCTCCTCAGAGGCTGGCTGACTTCTTTAGTGTCCATCCTGTTAAATTGACAACTTATACCCTTTATTAGCTTCCAGCTTATGTGCTTCAAACCACAAAATGCACATGAGATAACTTGTCCTGTGTATTACAATGACATGCTAAAAAAGGTAAACTCCAGTTTAAGAATCAAAAAAAAAGTCAGGACAAAGCCTACACAAGTAAATAAGGCCTTGATCCAGTCTGTGTTGCTTGCTTAACTTTATCTCCTGCCACAAGGCTCTGCAGAGGTGCACAAAGCAGGTTCCCAGAACAAGAGACAAACAAATGGGCTTTGCTGACAGCCCTGACTCTCAAGCACAGGGACAAGCCCCTGCAGCAGCAGGGAAGTGCCCATTGCACAGTCCCTACCCTGCAGGAGAGCATGGGCACAAAGTGCACCTAAATTCAGCGAGATAAAGCAAGCAGGGAAAAAACACCCAAGGCATTATACTGGCACTGTTATAACTGTATGATAGATTCATTTGCTCCACAGACAAATATTTTGAAGTAATTTTGAAGTAGGCAGTGGTCAATTTTGAGCAGAAAGCCCTTGCTCACCGTAATCCTGCACAGATCACTGCCAGTGGCAAGCCCCAAACACAAGGGGCTGCTTTTTCCCCAGAGGACAGCAGGAACAGGGCCATCCCCAGGTGCAGGGAGGTCCATTGAGTGAGGCAGTCGTGCATGATTGATAGAGGYGCAAGCTCAGTTCCTTCCTGCATTTGGCTGGATTTTGTCCCATGCCTTGCTTATCCTAGCAAGCCCTGAGTGCAGTGAAGTGTCCTGGCAGAATATCCTTTCCATTTCAATGCTTTGCCTTTATTTTTGTTTGCCTTCTCCAAACATATACAATATAGTTCAATGAGAAACGTTTCTCCTGTACACAAGCCAAGGTCTATAGAGAAAGAATGAAATAAGTAATAAAATTACTGGAGCAGAGAATAAAAGCTCTGTGTCCTAGCTGAAGAGCACATCCTTGCCGGCAGGCTGCAAAACTATTCTTTTCTTCCATCTGATTGCATATTTAATTTTTTTGGTACAAGACAGAACAGGTCTAACAGGAAGGTAGGGCATCCTCCCAGGCAGTGGAAGACCACAGCTTCAAATCTCCTACTTGTCAGGTAGTCACCTTCACTACCAGATTATTATAAAACAGAGCAGCCTGTTCCTCCAGCCTCGCAAACACAGATTTTCATTGTCTTTTCTTGCAAATGCAACAGCATAAATTGTCCCACATCCTATAAAACGTGTTTTTCTCACCAGCTCTGGACACCTGTGTAGATTGATTAAAATCTATTTTGAGTGACTGCCTTTGATTCCTTTTTCTTCACCCCACAACAGACCTAGGGGTGCTGATAGGATTGGAAAATAAATTAATTTATTCCCATGGACGCACTCACAGGACCTGCAGAGATTCCCCAGCTGGGTCTGCTGAGGTCTCACAGGAGTGCTCTGAGCCAAGGACTGCAAGCACAGTGAATAGAATTTTTTGTAAAAGGCACAAGCCTGTGAGCTAAAAAGTTCTGTCCACAGAGAGGCTACACAAAGGCTCACAGAAACACTTGCCCTCTACCAGACAAACCACRTCACACTGCTTTGGTTCACTAATCCTTTTACAAACCACAAGCTTTCAAATGCAMACAGTGAATGTTTTAGGGGAACTTTGCTAGAAGTATCCATAAAATGAATACTTCAAAATATTATGCAGATTGCAAATTACTTGCATTTTGATTGACTAATCAGCTTCCTGAAAAAGAGCCCGCTATATGCCATGATTACTGTCCTGATTGGAATTCARCTTTGCCAACCTCCCCTATTTTAGCAAATCCATACATTTATCTTCACTAACAAAGATACTGGAGCTTTTTCTTTTGTCGTGATTGCTGTGATTTTTCTTCCCTTAAAYTCAGTTTAAAAAAACCCCAAATGTTGTCCAAGATCAGTAAAACTTTTATGTGATTGTGTTTAAAAAGAAACATGGTCATATTGAGACTGACAACTCCTGCAACACATTCACAGTTTGCAAAGCATCTGAAAGATTTTATTTAAGAAGAGTAAATTTTCACTCCATGCTTGCTTCTGCTCACAGCCTGATTCTGAGGCTCAGCTGAGGCTCTTTGGCTCAGCTCTTCTCAGAAGGAAGGAAGTGTTAATCTAGAAGAACTGTTGTTTTCAAATTACTTTCTCTCCTTGAAAAGGAGGCAAAGCTWACAAGACAGAAATTTCAGGGTTCCCCCCGCTTCCTTTTTTGTGGGAAATACTGAAAAACATGGGCAAATATGTAAAAAATATGGATCATTATCAAAAATATATATATACTGAGATCAATTCTCCCTGTGTCACCTGTTTCAAGTCACATTATAAATGCTTCATTTTCTGCACGAGAGCCACGCCACCCTTGAGGTAGAGGATCAAAAGTTRCATGCTAGGAGACAATTCAAAAGGGGAAAATATACATGTAAGGAAAGACCAATTAAGGAAAAACTGGGAAAAATTGAAAAATGGTCCATTCTCAGCAATTTGAAATATTACACATGATATTGAAGAAATTATTCACAGAATTTAAATGACATTTTTTTGTTTCAAAAGAGCTTTGAAAAGCCATCTCAACCATCTGTTGTCATTATGTGATCACTTAAGCTGTAGAAAACACTTCTAGAATAGTTTTGCTACATGCAAGTTGAATTCTAGGTGATATTTTAATTTTGACAGAATATCTGGATTCTAACAAGAATGAAGATGTTTCTGAACTCATTTGTATTTGGGTTTTTTGCTTTTTTCCTATGCTTTTAGTTTCACTATTAACATTTAAGTCTTTTCCCTTCCAAAAATTGAGGAAAGTTTTCATAACATTTACACAACAGGTCTGCAAAAGACCATTGCAAATTAAGTACAAAAAGCCTTTTTGGATGACACCAATAATGGCATGGAACAAAGCAGCCAAGAAGGCAAACAGAACACTGATTGTGGAAGTGTAACTTGTGTGAACAACATGTCAGACTTGTATTTATTTACACTTGTCTACCCTTGGAATCCTATCAGAATAGTTATCCCAGAATAACAGCTTTGATTGAAACCAAAATGACTGCTCCAGAATAATTACCAAGAAGGTTTATTCAGCATTGGAAATAGTTTAGCATGATAAAGGAGATACACTTCTAAAATTGATTTTTTTTTTAATTCAATGGATGTGTTTTCACATCTCCCAGTCCATGACCCCCATTCTATCACAGCCTAATTCTGTCCTAAAATGCACCATGGGCAGTGGTGGGGACCATTGCAGCCAAAGAGGTAAGAACAACACACCTTCTGCCATAACAATTAATGGCAGAATCTCCAGACAAAACCAAGGGATGGACCAAGCAAGGAAAGGTTCCACAGTAAATTAATCTGAGCCCTGAAAATGCAGGTGAAGGGAAAAGAGTAGAAGAAATTTGGGGTTCATCTGTCTAGGCTGAAAATCCTGACTTGTTATCACAGGGTCAAACAAAGCATATTGAAATGGCCCTTGGGGAATGTCACCTGTGTGAGGAGTCATTAGCTCTGTCACTACTGGTCTGCAGCTCCTATGTCTGCTCCCAGAAAAGGGTCCAGACACTCATCTGGGATTCCATAACTGATGACAGAAACAGCAGGAGGAGGAAGGCAAAATTTCATCAACAAATATCCAGAATATCCATTAATAATTGAGAAATTCAAAATTATTTAAGCAGAAATACAAGTCTACTTAATAGATTTACAGAGCCAGCAGGGCTTCTCTTGTGTCCTCACTGAGGTCTTGGCCTACTTTGAATACAAATATTCAGTTCCAGTCTAGTGGCAGTAGGCAGACAGGTTATTTCAGGCTTCAAGGCCAGGCTGAATTTGTCTGGGGCACTGGTGAAAGCCAGCTGGCAATCTCCCTTGCCTATTGTCATGCTTCCCTTTGCAGCTCCCCTTCACAGAGGGGGATWAAAAAAAAAAAAGAAACAGAGGCACGCTCAGTCTAATCAAGTATCTTGCCTTTGCTTCCCTCCAAAGCCCTGAATTACAAAAAAATTGAGATCACTGTGACTGGAACAGACCAACACACTCAGCAAACAGCGCCCTGAGCAACTGGGGCCACTGCTGCTTAAAGCAGAGAGAAAYGCAGGCAAAGTGTACATGAATGCTTGAGCATCTCTGATTTTGTCTGCCTGTTTGTTTTGCTCACACCTGAGGCTGCTCTTGCTCTTATAAAATTTTCTCCAGGTTGAACCTACACATTTTAGAGCTGCAGCCTTGGAGAAGTGTGAAGCACTGTGCAGCTGGGGTAGAAAACAGAAACAAATCTCCCAGCAACAAAAGTAGAAATAATCTGCAGTTATGTCAGGGCAAAGTTCAAAATGGAAAAGCAGCAAGAGATACTTTATTTTTGCAGACTCAGCAGAAGTATTTGAACACTACCATAGAAAATACATTCTCAGAAAAGTAACAAAAACGTTAGAAATCTAAAAAGCTCATAAGAAAACATTTMTCTGATAAAGCACGGCTATGAAAAGTAGTTTAAAAATTTAGAACTAAGAGACAAGTGAAAGTATTTTGGAAGAGTCTGGTGTATTTTGTTTAGAGGGCAAGGGCATGATTGGGTTCAGCACAGTAAAGATACACATTTTATCTAATTTTTCCCCTCTCACATCCACTTAACTTCATTGTCTCTGTAGTTCTCTCTAAAAGGTAAACTTTATTCAAGTCCAACTACATTTTTGCTGCCTCTTACTGCTACTTTTCATTTCTACTTCAAGAGGGACAAGGCATCAACCCCAAACAGAACTCTATTGGGCAAGGCATCACAGACAGAGCAGCAGGTAATATTTAAGTGCTCTCAGTACAAGCATTTGGGAGGAATAGATGGAAAGAAAGGAACTCAGAGCAACAAATACAATGAAAAATGACACGTGCAAGACTGGAGTTTGCTAGGGGCTAGATGTGGCTGAGAGGTATAATAGTARTCACAGGAAATGAATACAGCTGGGTGGAAATGGGGAGCCAGGGAAACACAAAGTGAAGCCAAGGTGAGGTGTTCAACTCCTGGCAGTTCTTCAGCTCATAAACATACAGGCTGTAAAACTGCAAATAGTGGCTATAAAACTTGATTGCATACAGAGGCTAAATCTCAGTTGATCCAGAGTTCACATTAATCTCACCTCACTCCACATCCATGTGAGCCCACCTCTGCTGAGCTGCCACTGAGAGTCCACTGATGTGTTTATTCACAGCATCTGGGACTGCTTGGTAAATTTGTTCAAACCAGGAATCTTTGAGAACCAATTTAAACACCAATCTAGCAATTATTTTTGCTAGAGTTTCCACAGATTTTTCCCTTATGAAGACTCATTTGTTATCTGAAGTGAACTGCTGGCCTCTCASTGTTACAGCTGCAGAAGTGTAAACAGGTTATAGCCTATAGTACTAAATAGAGACAAAGATTCATTTGTGCCTAAATTATGAAACCCCAAACATTGTTTTACTGTCTTTGCTGAGAAAGATACAAAATAAAATAGAGAATGAAAATTAAAAACCCTACACACGCACAAGAGCTAGAGAATGGAAGTGGTGATTAAAGTATTTTCTATGCCAATTTTAAAGCTTGAATGAGAATGGTAAAAAATTCTTCCTGCAATCAACCTGCTATTCTACAGCTCCCGGTGGAGGGACTGGAATAATCCAACCAATTTCACATCTGTGAGCAAGACCTGCTTGCCTGCATTAGCCTTTCCTCAGAAATAACAGTTATCAGACAAGTCAGGAAAAAGTCATCCAAGGACATAAGTTTTGCTCTGCCTRCTTGGAACATATATCATTCTGTTTGGTGCTTYCCATTTCAGAGGAATGCCATCTACATGAAGTTACTGTCCACATTTAAAGGAGGGAAGTTTTATAACTTAGAGTTAACTGCTCTTCACACACATGCACAAAAATGAGTAAGAGGAAAAGGCCAGATCATTCTCATGCAGAACACACTAAAGCTGGAATATAAATCAAGGAAGCAAAAGAGAAAGCAAAGCAACAAGCTACTTTTTGAACCAAAGAAATAATTTGAAAGACCAGATTTGCATCAGCTAACTCTGAAGCTTGTTTCTCTTGCTTTAAGCAAACTGGACTCACCCAGGTTTACCTTACTAAGGTGCACAAGCTCAGCTGAAGCCTTCAGAGTTAGTATTTTGCTGTTTGTTTCAGTATTGGGTTGTTTTGTTTGGTTCTTTAGATTTTATTGCTGCTGTTGTTTTTACATATGCATTATTTATGTACCATTAAAATATCAAAGATAYATATCCTGTTAAAATCCTCTAAGTCTACAACTACGAAAAGTCAATTTCTTCACAATCAAAAGCGTGAACAAATGGTGTTCCAAATGCCTCAGCTGAATCTGACTTAATCAAAAAACTCACTCAGTAATAGCCCTATGTAATAAAGTTTGAGATTATAAATTAATTTCACCGTGAGACTTAGTAGAGAACTTGAACCAGAAAAGGAAGAATAATTTTCCAGTGAGTTGTTTATATAGTGCATATCCTGACCAGACAGCCAGGCACGATAGCAAGTGATATTTGCTATTACAATCCCATCTCCTCAGAGACAATCCCAATAGAGCAGAAAATAACTTATTCTTATTTAGGCAACACAGGTTAACTTTAACTACTAATTAATCCCACAAGAACTTTCCTTCTTCTGCTCCATGAATTGATAATCCACCATCATTTATCATTTTTCACCTGAACAAATGAAAGGCTTAGTATAAACCAGGGTGAAATACTTCATGTAAGATTTTTCCAGGACGGTATGACTGAAAATGTTGATTATGAAGTTAAAACTTCTCRTTCTATTTTTTAGTTTTGTAATATTTTTTGAGGTTTTTTTGATGATTTTATGAAAGTTTAAAGTCGGCCATTTTACAGTTTGTCATACTCTTGCCTTGCCACAGAACAATTACTTAGAACATGTTTAAAAGTTGATCATATTCTAAAATTATTATATATAATAATTATGATATAATAAACTCAAATTAATTGTTTTGTTTGTTTTTTAAACAGTATTACTACTGATTATATCTCTTTTTAGATGCTCTGCTGTTCAACCCAAAGCTTTCCTTAAAATAATTTCTTCTTGATGAACATCTGCTATTACTTTTTATATATTCATTTTGCAAATTGCAAAGCCTTTTATACATGGGCACCTGTTGTCCTCAAACAGGTGAAAAGCAAAGGCCACATCCAGCCCCACAAAGTCTTTTCATTTACATCAGGAAGCGCAATTGCTTTTTGGTTAAATAAAAGGAAAGTGAAGCAAAATAAAACCACCGCATGAAAACACACACTGACCAGAAAAGCCAACAAAATAATTCCAGAACTGACCGCAAAATGTCTGCCCAGGACAAACACATAATCAGTCTTCACATTCAAAGGTAGAAAATACATCCCTACATGGAATTAAGATTTCTGTTCATCAGTGAATCGGGTCCCAGGAAAAAAAAAATGATCTATAGGTTATAATCCCCCTTATTTTTCTTTTCTTCAAATTCTTTATACAGATTTGACTCATTTTCCCAATATGTTTCCAAAGCACTTTGTCCTCCATTGTTGGAAGGGATATAACTGTGAAACCATTTATCCAGCTCAGCTGTGTGCAAATCTATTGTATTTCACTGGTTTAATTTCAGCAACAGAAATATTCTGTGTTTGTCGTCATACCTCCAGATAAGAGGCTTGGAAGTGTTTGGTAAAGAATATTTGTCAAGATGATGAAAAGCATAGCATGGTCTTGGTTCCACCTCCCAAATATTGAGCATTAAGCTTTCATCCAATAYCACAGATAATGAAAATCTTAAGTGTATTTCCCATTTACTTCCAAGGAAAAAACTTCATTTGCTAAAACATCCTGAGCCATCACGTTTAACCAATCAGAGGGTATATCCTGACACTTTCCAGGTGACTGTAGTAATCTGACACTAAGACACCTGAGGTAAATGTGACATAATATTTCTGCACAAATTGTTTGAAAATTCAGAGTTAAAGACAAAAGAGATACCTATATCAAAACAGCCATAAAAAGCAGGATAATAACACAGTAGCTTTGAAAATTATTTCAGTGGGCAATAGATTACAATTTTCTATACTCATAAAGTTGCAAAGTTTTCCCTTACAGCATTGAGAACCTGCTCTCCAATAGCCATTGGTTCCACTSTGAAGGAGGTAAGAAGAAACACAGAAGTGACTTTACTGCTGCTATCCATAGCAGTGCACACATTTATTCACTGCCCAGAGACCTCAGAACGACTGACATCTCACCTGCAGACTATAAACTACAGGCACCAGCCCACTGACAGCAGGTTCAGTTTGCTACACCCCATGGAATASAGATGGCATCACACTCTGTTCCTGAATAACTGATGGAAAGGAAAGCCAACAATAAAAAAGCTAAGCCAAAAYTCACCACAAAAACCTCACACCACCACAAGCCAGGCAGAAAGATACACTTTTTTCGTTGTTCTTGAAAGAGAAGTTCATTTTAGGCAACCTGTAACAGCAGACAAACTTTCTCTATATTTTTTCATGAACAATAACTTCAGAGACCTTTGATCTCTTGTTATATTGTTCCCAGRGGATGAAGGCAGAAAGATTTAAGGCAAGGCTTAAACTTTCAGATTTTAACACTCACTCTGAGTAGGTTCACTTGGAAAGGTCCTGTTATTGGGTTCTTAATACAGCCAACCAAAACCAGGAGATTAGAGCAGATRTAATTTTAATTTCACTCCCTCCTGAAAAGGTGTATTTTCAGGCCTACTTTAAATATAAGTACTGAAAAAGTGAAACTAGCAAGTCTTTGAAATTCTTCCGTGCTTTCAGCTATTGTTTCCAAGGAAACATAAAACTAWCTGTCCAGGTAAATAATGTCTCACTCAGAACTACCAAAATGCAACAAGGGAGAGTGAGCAATGGCAAAAAATAAAAACACCTTGTTTCATAGAATCACAGAATATTCTGGGTAGGAGACAAGCCTTGCCAAGAGACAAAGGGAGGAGAACAGGAGGAGAGAGGTGAAAGAACAGATGACAGAACCCAACAACTGAGAAGGYAAAGACAATGACATAATGGGAAAAATAGGGCTGGCACAGAGGTGGAACAGTAAGAMTGATCCCAAATGGCAATTGTAGGACCATTTCCACTTACAGGAGCTCCACAAATTTGCTGAAGGCAGGCAGGAGAACATTAGCAGACCCTCTATTTTAAGATGGATTACTGAGACATCCAATACTGCCTGTTGTWTATGGAGCTCCATTGGTTGAATGT
The DNA here is from genome assembly GCA_014549065.1 of Cardinalis cardinalis. Taxonomy (NCBI): domain Eukaryota; kingdom Metazoa; phylum Chordata; class Aves; order Passeriformes; family Cardinalidae; genus Cardinalis; species Cardinalis cardinalis. The sequence goes on from JACDOX010000029.1 coordinate 1,611,517, forward strand.
TTTCTTTCTCATGTTTAACYTTTCCATTCATCATGTGATTTTTTTACAAAATAGTCTCTGTAACTAGAAAACTTCATAAAAAGCTCAGCCCCAATATCTGTGTCATGTGCTTGGGAAAAAGGGTCCATTTTCCCCACAACAGAGACGTTACTTCCCTGAACTCMAGCAGCACAGAGAGGTGCACCTTTCCCTTTAATTTCTGAGGAGAATCAGAGAGCTAGAGGTTTGACCACTGCACCAGAAAGCTTTTTCCCTGTTRCTGTTAGTATTCTGGTTCATACCTATTTACATTACAATTCTACCGGACACAGCCAGCTGGCTCTGGACTCGTCTACAGCAGAAAAAATTCTGTAGTAGCTTCCTATCTCAGTGTGATTACTCACACAAGTTTTGGCCCCATTACTTTACTCWTCTTTGATAGTATGCTTCTACCTAATTATTTTGCACTCATTTTCCCATTTTCATGGATGTAGCCTGTTTGTCCTTGAAGTGATAGAGCTGTACCAAAGAGTTAACTCTCACTGCCAGGATTTAAGACTTAAAATAATAAGATGTGTAGGAGGGAGCTAAAAAAAAAAAGGAGTCTGGAACAGCAATATGACAAATGCTTTAGAACATCTTTGTGCAATTGATACCTAAAAATTATTAAAAATAGGTAACACAACAACTTATTTTCATTTCTACTTTTTATAGGTACATACAAAAATGGAAGTTTTTGGGTTATGATTTTATGACTTATTTATTGAGTCACAGAGGYCCTCTAATAACTGCTTCAGAACAAGCCGAAAGAACAAAATAWATGAGTATTCACATTTAATGGTAATTATGCAAGTTGGCTCTTTTTGCTATTATCTCCTACACAAAGATGGAGCAGAGGTGGTGGAAATTTCTGTTAAGGTTAAGACTGGAAAACATTGACRAAGTGGCAAAATGTTGAAATTTCTGCATGCAGAGTGTCACATCTTGGTGCCAACAACGTCACATCCCCACAGTCTCTTGACAGGGCATTGGCAGCACAGGAGCAGCATGCCCCATTCAAGTGGGGCAACGTAGTGGATCAAATTACTCCGAGGCAAAACAGTTTTGAAAAGGATATTTTTAGGCTAATTTTCCCCCCCATTCCTTTCTTTCTCAGAGAAGTTGAAAACAAAGCTCAGCAAGAAATGTACAAACCGACRAGCCTGCTGGAAATGGCCACAAAGCCCCAGGCTGAGTCAGATCTGTGTTTGCAGTGTTACTTTTCCAGCTTGTGGGTCTTGCAGAGTAAAGTAAACAGCAATAATTTTATTGGCRTGACAAAGGCACGAGTCATTACAGGGCTAAGGAAAAAAAAAAACAAACAGGACTCTCCAGTGCTTCATCTTACATATGCAAATTTTTGCATTTTCTATCTGAATAACATAAAATTTACATACAATAGTAGTAACTCATCATTTACAGTCTCCTGACTGGGGCTAACATTCCCACCCTTGCCATGGCATTGGAGCAATGGATTTAAAGGTGAGTTTCAGACTGACAGGATTGTCACAGGACACAGGATTGTGAGTAATGTTCAATACAGCAAAGACTGGGTATAAATTGGGGAGGACAGAATAGAAATTCCAGGCCAAAAGAAAATTGAACCACCATGTTATAAATTGGTATTACTTGGCTGACAGAGCTGCTCTTACTCAACAGGGCTAAAATCCAGAGCTATGATAGGAAATTGCTTAATTGAAAGCTTGACATGAGTCAAGTTAATATGTTACACAATTATACAGAGCACCCTTCACAGGAAGAGGAGATGAATATCACTGCAGAGTCCCTTGGCAGGACATGTCTGGAGCCCAAGGATTGTAAGCAAACACTGGGCACTGGCAGGTAAAGCAGCACTTGCTCACACATGCAGGGGTCCTGAGATTAAGAACGCCTGGAAATACAGAGCAGAATGTTGGTGAGACAAACACCCAAGGAAGTGAGCTCTGGACACTGACAGGGAACATGGGGTCATCATTTTACCTAACTCTACAGCCTCAGCCCTTCAGCTGCTTCCCTTTTCACCACCCCACCACTTTCTCCTGATAAGCACAGGATCTTAAGCAGAAGTCCCTAAGGATATGAGGTAAAGCTATTCCTGGCATGAAATAAAAAGGAAGTATCTTATTTCATCACTCACTTTAAGACCAAAATCCCACTCTGTTTAATAAAAATTAATTAAAAACTTATCAAGTAAGACTCAGTTGAAAATCTGTGATGATTGAGTTCAAGGCTAGAGTATTCATTGCATAAACTACTCTTGTGCAAAACTGCCAGCTATTTTAGCCATGCTCCAAATTTCATTTGGGCCTTTTAGTTTTTACTTCAGCACTTTTCATGATACACCCCAAATTTTTATTTTTTTCATAGCCAGTTAAATMATTATACATAATTTTATTTTATATTACATTTTATTAATGTAAATTAAGACCAGCTGTGTTGCTTACACCAGATCCATTAGGGAACATAAGATTACTTAGGAGGAAGAGAACACAAAAAACAACTGGAGTTTTTGCCTAACCTCTAGACCAGAAATATATCAAGCTGATAAAACTCAGTTTTGAGAGGTAAATTTCAGGGGAAGAACAAATGCCCAATGAGGAAGTTTCCAGGGCAGTACAGAGCTGTGCACCTCAAAATCTGKCAGACCAAGGCTCTCAGCAGAAAGGTGCAGGAGGACCAGGGGCACAATCACAGTGGTGGGACACCTACAAGTTCTTCCACAGACTAACACACACGTGCTGCCATCTTTGCTGTTGAGAGGACCAGGAGATTTTGGCAAGGCACGAGCAGGAGAAACAAAGCAACCCCCTCTTCCCCTCTGCATTGCTCCTCCTCATTTGGAAAGTTTCAGACTTGCCCCATTTTAGATTTTTACTACCAGCTGCTTGGCATTCTAGCTCCCTGTACCTCACACAGCTGATAAACTTTGTAGCTTTTTTCCCAGTTTTATTGCAAATGGTGCTAGTGATGAAAAGTGAGTGCTCTTACACCGCACTAATTTGCAGACAGAAAGAGGCAAGCAAGGCGTTACTGATATGGATGTGAGCAACTCCATCCCAAGAGGAAATGCAWTCAATATAATTCCATTTCCTAAACTTAATTAGATTCATTTTGTGTTCAGTAGTAATATTTTTRAAGTGCACCTGCTTAATTCTCACTACCAATCCCCAGCAAAACCATAGCTGCATTAGATACATGCATTGTGACAACCAGAAAACGTTCTGTGTCTTCCAGCCCACCAGCACACTTGAAGATGCCTTTCTTTAGCCCATCAGTCATTKTAGCACTCCTGTCACACGTGTTTAGATGCTTATGGGCATCCAGGTGAGGAGGAAAGGACACAGGCAGAAAGCTCAGGCCAACTGCAATGTTAAAAAAAAATCCAAACCCAAGCCAAACCAGAAACATTATAATTTATACTTCTCATTGTCTCCTAAAGTTAAGTAGCTACAGTAAGGTCAAGTATCCTTTAGAGTCAGAGCTGTGAGTGCTGCAGTTACCTAGGCAACATCTGCTGTTTCTATTTAGGATTTCATCCATGTACAGGGACAGGAAAAACAAATGAGAGTTTTCAGAAATTATTCAGGTCCCTTTAATCAAAGCCATATTATAACTGTGACTAGAGGTCTATGAGTTAGGTGTTGTCTTAAAGGGCAAATGCCAGATTTTATATACGAAAATATGATTTTAAAAAACCTCAAACAATATTTCATGTATTAAGAATGACAAAATGTTTAAGGCACCTGAAATTAATGTCTGGGCTGAAAGAGGCATCACAATTATTTCAATACAGTGAATGACATTTGAATGGTTTATGTCTTGTATACCTAAAGCCAGTTGGTGAATGAGTTTTATTCATGTCAGCATTTTAGATTTCTCTGAAAACAAAGAAAACTCAAAACAAGAAATAAAAATCCCACATCATGAAAACCTGTTAAGAGCATTGAGGAGCTTGTCAAATTGATGGAGACTATTCAGCTTAAAAATCCAATGGAGTATGCACTGAAATATTTCAGAGTTAATGGAAGAGTTAAATCAATCACCTCTTGCAGCTTGTGTAATGGAGTACTCCAGGCAGAGAAATAATATGATTGAATTTGGATTCCTTCAACACTAATATTTACTACTGTTAAAATCCTTCAGCCTAAAAAGAAAATCCTCAAAGGCAAATCTGTATTCAGGAAGACAAATTGCTGCATTAACTGAAATTCGCTAATTCGCTCTTACTGCAAAATGAAAGTAGAAGTTATCAGATTGGAGAACAGAACAAAATGACATTTCTGAGACATTAATCTTTACAAGATGTGAAATTACTTGTAAAAATCTCAAGAAAAACAAAGGAATTAGTCAGACTATCATTTTCTTAAGAAATGAGAGTGACTGAGCTAATTGGATCATGTAACACATTGAGGACATAATTCTTCMCTAAGTTTGGTGAGTTAGTCAGTGAGGTTCAGTAAGGACAGCTGGCTTGCCATGGACAAGCAATGAAAATAAAAACCAGAAGGTTTCTGTCACCTGTTAATTTTGGCTTTTTTACTTGCAACCTTGTCTGAAGCAGTACCTTGTGACCCTGAAGAGAATATTAATGGGACAGGGTACAGGCTTTTGGAGTCRGGTGAGAGAAAGGTTTGCCTACTTAAACTTCTAGAAAAGTCYCCCTAATTGTGCAGAAAATAGAAGCAAATAATTCCACAGATATTAAAAATGGAGAAAAACTTGTCTCACACCTATTTGTCATGCCTTGGTATGACCTATACCTGGTCACATCAATTTAATTGAATGATCATTGCACTTAAGCTAAATCCCAGATAATCAATTTCATTGTCTGGCTCTCTGCCTAAACCTTATTTATTTAGAACATTAAAATTAAAGCCTATTAAAAGCTTCACCCAATCACTACAATCTGGTTTTATTTTCCCATTACAAAGGGAGGACACACCTATCCTTTTTAACTCTTTCAGAAGCTGCCTAGTTTGTTRCTACCCAAATGCACATTACAGCTTTGAAACTGGCTTGTAATCATTTTCCAGGAGTCCTGTTTGAGTTTGCTGAACATTGAATGATTTTTCTTGTTGCCTTTTTTTGGATGYGCTTGGGTAGCCTTTTCTCACCAGGTCTGTTTTTTAAATGGAGACCTTTTGTTAAGAAGYTCCCTCTGGTAATGCTGTCACTCTCAGCCACAGCAGTGAGTTCTGAATAGAAGAAACTGGTGGCTTTAACAGTGGACTGGAGAGTGGAGGTAGAGAGGGACAATTCTCCCAAGTGACCAAAACCCTGTGTACAAGGAAAGCTGAGCCAGGTGGKGAAGGGGTCACAGCTGACAGCACAACCACCCCTCCCAAGCACRGCTGAGACTAAAGACAGACACTTGGTGCCCTTCCTAACCCTCCTTGCTACTCTACTTTGTTCCCTAGCATTCAAAAGCTCTATCATGCCAGCCTCCATGGTGATTTCCACAGAAAACTCAGTGCTCCAACTTGGAAAAATTGTTAACATTTCAGAGACACAAATTATGTCTCTACAGACCAAACACCAGCTCTCAAATTGCAGCTGCATCTAAAATGCTTTTTGCTTACACAGAAAATTGTTTGGCCCTTGAGAATAAAGCAGGCAGCCCTCAGGACCAGCAGGCACAGCCCACACTGCAGTGCAGTGTAGCCATTAAATGAGAATGTGCAATTGTCACYGCAGGGAGGAGATGGTGTCAGTCTCTGCAGTTAGAGAGGGAACTGTGCACGAGCAAGGTGGGATATTCATGAATCACATAAAACCCACATTCTAGCCTTTGCATTTTAGACTCACAGAGAGCAATGATCTACTGGATGTATTTTCTTAGAAGAGCTTAAGATCTTACACTTTTCAGGGGGAAAAAAAAAAAGTACTTTAAAAGGTATTTAAACAGCTTTACTGACTAAAAATTAAGAGTGCCAAATGATTTTTAGTATTGCTCCAGGATGGCAAGTTAAGCAGTACGTGAGTAGAAAAACCACATTTCCCTCTCTGAACTCCGGTCTCTTCAAGCAAGATCCAACATTTCCAGTGCCCACGTCCCCCACCCACAGAAAGAAGCCTCTGTACAAAAAGCTTCCAAGTTCTGTTGGTTCCCACAGTGCCATCAGCCCACTTTGTAGTAATTASCTGTCATTACCTCTGGAGTCCCACTGATCCCCACTTTCCCACCTGAGGAGGATCTCCAGGAGGCTCACCTGCACACCCCTGCAGAGAGGAGCTGCAGCTGGTGCTCCAGCAAAGCCARCTGGGTCTTCTCAGGGGCAAAGCACAGTAGCACAAAAGCAGYAGCTGAGACCCTAAGGCACCTCATTTGCTGCAAGTCTCACAGCACTTCCATACAGCCCCAGCTAATCTGGCAGCACAGTTACACCCAGTGCACCCAGAAGGACTTGCAGCCATCCTCTTTGGCTACCACCACCTTCAGAGTGYAGGCAAAGTTGTGCAAATCCCTGCATATGTTTGCATTTTCAGATGTTTGGTTCTTGCTGAAACCATTATTGTGAATAAATTTAAGCTTTTATCAAACCTTACTGCATTTGATGAGAGAATTAAAATAGATCTAAGCAAACACCAAAGCCTTTTGTACTGACCTGTAGATAGAAACAACACCCTTCTGCCAGAGTCAGTTCTGTCCCTCCACAGGGAGGCAGGGATCTCAGGGAAAATGCCACTGCTTGTGGCTGTACTTGCTCCTCTTGGTACCGCTTAATATTTCAGACAGGTTTTGCTTTAGCCACCTGCTGAAAGTACCATCCACAGGTGTCACAAACGAGACACAGCTGACACAGATCAGAACCCAAACAGAAACACCTGATTTTGTATTGGCAGGGCACAAACTGACACCAACCAGACCTGTAGAAAGCAATCATGGCTTATTGAACACAGCTGACCTCAGAGGAGCTGTCCTTCCTTCCYCACCCACCAAAGGCTTTGATTCCAGTTCTTTGCTGTTTATTCTTTTACAATTGYGTTTTTATGACAAGTAATGAAGAATTGTGAGAGGAATCATACACTTCATGAGAACTCCTCATGTTCTGGCTAACATGGTATTTCAGACTGTCACATTCCAAGAGAGCCTGTTGTTACTCCCAGCCTGGACTGCTTGCCATGAGAGTCAAAGGAATTACAAAATCAAACTGGTTTGACAGAACTCTTAACAGAAAACCACATTCAAAGTCAGCTTTGAAACCTCAAACCCCCAAATCATTTAAACATCATGCAGTTGTTTCCAGCCTACTTCTTTAACAGAGCATTTGCTTCAGGTGTTACTCCAATTCGTTTTTCTGAGGCAGTCTTCATACAAGCAAAGACATGAAGTGATTTGTCAGTTCAAACTCCCCACTAGGTTGGTCAGCAAAACTCAGGGTTTGCACTCACAATTAARGGACAAAAAGCAAAACAAAACACTTCTGTTTAATATTTAGCTACATTCAAATGCTTTATGCCTTAACAGCACCATAACATTTACCTACACACTCATTTGAACATCTGTTAGCTAAAACACAGGAAAAAACCAACATAGTGCACTTTTGAAAGCCCAAAGATGATCACAAACTTAATGGAATTCTTAGTAAAGTATTCACTTCCCCAGCACTGAGCACACAGCCTAACACACCAGAAAAAGCACAATCTTTTCAACTGCTGCAGAAATAACTGTTCTTTAAAACATTTACTTCAGTTCTTATGTAAGCACAACAGAACTCTTTGAAGTGAAATAAAGTATTACAAAACACAGGCTAAATCAAGATCAGAGGATCTGAAACACCTTMAGTATTTTTATCTCTTTCTGCACCRCAGAAGATAAAGCCAACATCAGAAGTCTTCCTCAATAACCTCTCAAACAGCAGAAACACTTTTCAGATGAGGGAAAGTATTAACCTCTTTAGATTTGATAAAAGATGGAAAGAAGAACATAAACATCCAGCTCTTACCTATCAGAGAMCTGAAGCTACAGGATTTTGCTCCATGTCTTCAGCAGGCAGAGCTCCAAACTTGTGCTCAGTCGAGCAAACCAGCATCTGCTCCTCAAAGTCCTCCTTTTCTACCCTCCAGTTCCATGTACCTCCTGAGCACACATCCCTTCTCTCCAGCCCCAGAACATCTCTCCCTGCTGCTTTCAGCTGTCCTTAATACAGCTCATGATCACCAATGCCTGAACAACTCCTCAGGCAGCAAATTACCCCTGCAGAGGTGAGCGCTCACACCTTGAATCAATTCACCCCAGTAAATAATTCTGCTGAGCTCGCACACCTTGAATCAATTTACCTCAATGAATAATTCTGCTGAGARTCAACAAGTAGTAGTAGACCCTAGCTCTTGTGTTTCTCCCTAGAAATTTGTGCCATGAAAGGGACATTTTCAACTTTATATGATTTTCTGTAGTCAACACTGCTCCACAGGCACTAAGATATTTGCCTTTCCAGTCCTCAGCCTGAGCAAACCAGCAACCATCAATGGCTGGAGAGAGAGGACCTCTGAGCAGGGCCACACAGGCTCTTCAGTTGCCCTTTCCACATCCCAGCCAACAGCTCGTGCAACCTAGGAGAAGCAAAACCTGGAAGCAGGAGGAAAAAGGGGTGTCTATCCCACCCCCAAACACTGTAAGAAAGCAGCCTCTCACCCCAGAGTTATCAGGCAGCATCAGCAAGGGTTTCCTTGCTTTGTAGGTACTTCATCTAAAGCAAAAACTGCATTTGAAGGAAAGGCTTTTCATTGCAGAATWTAGTGCAATTTCTCCCTCTTTTTGCATTGCTGTGGTGAAGGAAGCACAAGAGAAAGCTCTTGATTTATGGCCAGTGTAAATCTATGAAGGGACCAATGATGGGCTGCACAGAAACTTATTTGTCTGGGAGCCCCAGAAGAGTTTGCCAAGCGCTGGGAGATCAGCAGTTCTCACTTACCCCAGAGACAAGAATGCGCCTTCAGCACTGATAAATACTCAGAGACTGTCAGCTGCTGGCTGCTTGCTGTGTTTTCACAGAACTGCTCAGATTATCTCCACAGGGAGGCCAAGAGGGACAGAAGTTTAAGCTGTGTGAATTCTGAGATTCCAGCATGCTGCAGGAACTGAGCAAACCACAGGCTCAAAAATTCTGTGAGACTTCTCCCCAAAACAGTGTTATAAAGGGCAGTGCAAATGCTGTACTCACATAATAAAYTGTCTGAAGCTATTCAGAGGTATTCTTTACCACAAATCTAGTTCTCATTGTTTTATAATTACATTCCTACGTTTCTAGTGTTTCTATAACCTATCACTATATCAGTGTTTACCTGAAGATTGTAAGCACACATGCTGTTGTGTACCTTCACCTCCAAAAGAGTATTGCAGTTCCAAGTATGCCACAAGCACATTAGCTCTTCAGAAACATTTATTTATTAACCTTTTCTGCGCTTCAACATCCTGTTGGGATTCTTTTCCACAGCTCCAACTCTTCCCATAACATCTGAGGTGCCAAGGGCACAAATAGCCATCTACCACCAAGAAATTAAGAGCAAAAAATTTTATTGCCCTTTTTATATGAAACTGGCAGTGAAATTCTAGTGTGAGTCAATTCAGATATCAAGATAGAGACACARAAAAATAAATCCAGGAATTTAACTCAAGCTAAGGAAAAGGTGGAAGAAAAGGCATAATGGGACAGCCTTGTAATAACTCAGGGCAATATTCCTTCCACTGTGTTTGATACACCATGCTGAGAAAAGTCTGGTGACACTGGAGGGGCACGTTATTTTTTACTGAAAATATGACTGGTACAGGGTGACCCCCACATTCCTGCTCACCTCTGRCTTTTTCATCCTGTTTGCATTTCACACCACTTGCTGCCCCAACAGACTGGATGAATTTGGCTGGATGTGCCTCTGACTACACTGGTCTCTGTGAAATGGCAGCTTTAGCTGAAGAAGCAGAGCACATTACTACCAGACATTAGAAGACATCCATCCCTCCATCCATCCATCCATCCATCCATCCATCCATCCATCCATCCATCCGTCCGTCCGTCCGTCCGTCCATCCATCCATCCATCCATCCATCCCTGCACCCACTGTTGTGTCCCTTGTTCTCAAATCACCTGGGGGCCCTGCGCCACTGGAGCCTCCTCCCTAAGTCAGCAGGACGCCCCTCCTGCAGCAGTGCCCACAGCACCCTGAGATGAAACCTCCTGAATCTCAGGACAAGCCAGGATTGTCTCTGGAGGACACCCTGCAGCTGCTGAGACACAGCCATAGTGCTCACTCTGTGTTTGAAAGCAGAAATTAGAATCTTGTAGTGCTGCTCCACCACTTGTCTTCAGCTGTTCATTGAGGTGGAATATTGTGGATAAAGACTAACATTAGTAAGACAAGTGGCTGGAACTATAATTAACAGAATAACCTTGCTCTGTCCTAGAGGAGTCTGATGACAGCATTTCCTGACAATTGATCTTTTTTTCTAATGAAAAAAATTACCTTAAGTTTTAAGTGCCAACACAGGAAAACTACAGGTGGAGCACATCTTGCAACAATTCTTTTTCATTCTCCCTACAGGGCAAAATTATGGTCCAGTTTACACAAAGTAAAAATCCATCTCTTGATAGAGAGAATTTTTATGTTCATTTATGTATTTTATTTACTGTTATTTATCCCTGGAGAGCCTGAAGCCTCATAGTTAAAAGCAGATGAAAATTATTTTGTTAGCTTTTTCCTTACAAGCACATAAATCTCATTACATACAGCAAATATTTGTCTCTAGAGAAAACAGATTTAAACCTCCCCTGAGATTATGAAAGCTCCACTAAAGCAAGAAGCTACACAGAGCCAAAATGACATCTAAGCTAAATCACATCTACCCCAGTCCCCTGTGAAGTGGCCAATTCTTCTCAYGCGCTCCAGGTTTGGGCAGTGTCCCTGCCGCAGCCCAGGGCAGGACAGCGACAGCCCCAGGCCCAAAGACCCTGACCCTCCTGACCCCTTCCAGCCCAGCATGTCAGGGTTACTCAGGGTCTCGGTACCCTGGGGAGAAACCTGCTGGAAGGCACCTCCAAATCAGCCTCCAGCCAGAGCCAGGCAGCAGCTGGAGAGGCAGTGGGAGCTGGGGCAGGGGGTGACCAGGAGAGCCCCCCACAATGGGGACAAAAGGAGAGAGCAGGGAATGAGYAGACATCTGGGATATGTGGCCTTTCAAGAAAGCCTGAACATCACAGGRCACAAAAGATGATCTTTAAATGCACTGAAGTAGTTATAAAGGGGTTGTGTCCTGTGAGGGCAGAACAAGGAATAATGAACTGATAATGCAGCAAAGAGATCCAGAGGGCAAGGAGACCTGAGGGTAAAGAGTTCCTGGACTAGATTTCCAGAAGGGTCTGGACTCCAGTTTTTAAAGGCTTTGATACCAAATTGRACTACTGTCTGTTATGCAGAGAAACCTGATTCATGAAAAACCCATCTGATCYAACCCTATTCCAGTCTCTTATTCCTATGACTTTTTTTTTTTTCCCCCTTTATTCAAGATATCTTGATTCCACTCACTAATCCTTTCCCTAACTTTTTGTGGAGGTAATCCACTCTATTTTCCCCTTAATTTTTGGTTGCAAATCTTACTGAAACAGTCAAAATAAAAAAAAAGTACATAAAAGGCATTTGAAGTCAGCAAGATCAAAACAAATGTGAAATGTTTATGCCTGGATATTTTCTGAAGTTTATATCATTTAAAAGGGAAAAWGAAATCTCACAGGGATATGCAATGTAGGGCATTTTCTGAGGATTGTTTCCAAAACTTGACTGYAGCTACTGTTGAAATTAAGAACTAGCTCTATCCTTTCCAGAGATATGTTATTATTTTGTACTTTTGTTGTACCCCTCTACCAGAGACAGCACCTGACAGCCTGCAGACACTGCTAATCTCTRTTACAGGAAAATTACATCACTGACTCTTGAAAGTCTTTTTGCTGATGGGCACCTTAGATAAATACCATCTCAGATGTATAGCCCCACATTTTTATCTTTCYTAGCTTCACGGATAAATTCACAGCTTTCAGGGAATGTTTTTGACAGAATACAGATCAAACTGGGGAGAAGTGGAAATTCAGATTTCTGCCATGATGGTTTTTGTTCTCACTGGCTACTGATGGAGCTCTGTGAGGTTTCTGTGCTCCTAAAGGCACTGACACCATAGCTGTATGCAAGAGAAGGTTGATGCTAARTTGTGGAGACAGACTTGCAGAACTGCTTTTTGTCAAAGGTTTGTGGYGTTCACTAAGGGCAGAAGGCTGGAAATGTGGCAGTTTAGATTCATTTGTTTGGTTTTCATCCCTTCATTGTTTGGAGTTCTACAAAGAAGTACTGAAGAGACTAAGCATCATCAATGAAAAACTATTTAAAATATCTGAGGTAGTCTAAGCTTTGTGCTTCTGTTGGATTGAGGCTCTGCTAATCATAGCAGCTGCCAACAGCTTCTCCAGCTCCCTGTTTAAGTAAAATCACTTTGTCAGCACTTGCCTGCCAATGAATCTCTGGTAACACCAGCAAGTAACTCAGTACTTCAGGAGTCRTTTTTTGATCAGCATCCATGAAACTGTAACTTTTTGTTATTTTGGCATATTCCAAGCCACACAATTTTTACTTTTTATTCAGAACTCATAGGCTGTGTCTCCTAAAGTATTTTCTTCTTAATACAATCCCTCATGAAACCACAGGGATAAATTCTGCTTGCAGGCAAATGTCCATGGAAGCCAACACAACTACATAAAGTTGCACTGAAGGACAGATTTTGGCACGCTGTGAGAAGTCAGTCAGGACAGCTGGAGTAATATAGCAGCTAAAACAGACATTTTATTTACCACACAGCAAATTGTTCCAATTTGATTTACAAATGAAATCAATTTCCAGGCTGGGATAGGATTTTCTAACAAGAGGGGATGTATGTTCCCAACACAATGATGCGGCTCCTCTTTCTGCTTTAGTCCTTCATGTGTGCTGACATGAATGGCAGCAGTGGAAAGCAAAGTTGTGAGGTATGAAAGAATGACTCCTTTATCTAAAGTTTTACRATTGCTACATTCTCAATCAGTATTCTCTGCCAACCCAGGGTGCTTGGCTGACATCCAAGTACCCAGGATATCCAAGTACACAGARCAAGAGGCAACAGGCAGGAACTGATGCTCAGGCTGTTCCACCTGAATAGGAAAAAGAACTTTTTTACTGTGCAGGTGACAGATTGCCCAGAAAGGGTGTGGAGTCTCCCTCACTGGAGATATCCAAGAACCATCTGGACACAATCCTGTGCTGTGTGCTCCGGGATGACCCTGCTTGGACACAGGGAGTGGCCCTCTGTGGTCCTTTCCATCCTGATCCGTTCTGTAATTCTGTCATAACTGGTTCTCAGTTCTGAATGTAGTTTTAGTGGGTTGTCCAACRCTGCATCTATCATGACCTGTTCCCAACCATTTGTGCTTAGTTTTAGTATTTGCTGTGCCTTTACTTAATGAAAAAAAACCCCAAAAAACACCTGACAGCAACAAAGAGAAAAATCTATCTAAAGAAAGAAAAAGTAAAAGGTAGTTTTGAAGTTCACTGCCTACTCTTTTAATTCAATTCAGTGCTGTGCATGTGGTAATAAATTAATCAGCTTTCAGTCATTTGTGTGTTGACATTAAAAAAATACTATTTAAGGGCTCATTGGATCTGGAACCTGGTTTTTTAATTAAACAACAAAATAATTTTGTTAAATAACACAATCTTCAAACTTTCAAGCATTAGATGTTAAAAAAAAAAGTGAGAGGTGTTATTATGCTTTAGCAATGAAATCTCTCTCAGTAAAGTTAAAAACAAAACCAGGATTGATATTTTGATTCTGCACGTAGGCTGGGAGAAAAGGAGTGAAGTGAAATAATGTTAGATCAAAAGGGAACTGAGAATATTCAGCCCATTCCAACCGTATTAAAATGGACCCTCAAGTGCTGTTTTACTGTAGATGATACTTTATTGAACTGTAAAACCAAAATACTGATAAAGAACATAAATCTTCCTMAGAGAACAGATAAACAGCAGAATAACACTGCTTCTATTTCAAACACTGTGACAGAAAATGAGCAAGAGAGGAGAAGGAGGAAGGGTAGAGAAGATGTGCACTGAGACTTGTGTGCTCTGAGGATGGCGCCGCTTCAGCACTTCACAGGCATCTACAGGAGCAGGAGAGCCTCAGCATGGAGCGAGCGGTTTCAGGTGCCAGTCAGGAGACACCAGCCCAGGCTGGGCTCTGTGTTGGTGACACACCTGCACCTGAGCCCAGGACAGCTCTGCCGGCAGAGGCTCAGCCCAGCTCAGCCCAGCTCAGCTCGGCTCAGCTCAGCTCAGCTCAGCTCAGCCCAGCTCAGCTCGGCTCAGCTCAGCCACGGCGTTATTGAGACCAGCCAGGCTCAGGGCTCCAGGAGCTGCTGCCACCCAGAGCAGACAGCAGGATTGCTCAGAGGCTCAGCTCAGCAGTGCAGCCATAGCCTGGCTGAATGSGGACTGGCCCCTCTGATGCTCCAAAATCAGCCCCGTGATCTCACAAACCAAAGGTTCACCTGGCAAAACTTCAGCTGCTGACCATGCTGTAGCAGATTTAATTTACACTTTCCCTAGTAGCTATAATGCTAAGCAATGAAGAGGTGAGAAAAGTCATTTAAATCAGGTTTTTGAAAATTTCCTTGTAACTAAAAATAAAATTCCAACATCTTTTGTTGCTCTAGGACACGAAATAAAATGACGCGGACGCTGGAATGTCCAAGGTAAAAAAGGGACCCTTATTTTACTGTCTCCAGCATTTATAGATTTYCAAAAGTGACAGAGGATTGGAGGGTGAGAGTGCCACCTCTCCAATGACATTGGTCAAAACAACAGTCCATCAAATTTCTCCTTCTCCACAAAAGAATGCAAAACAATAAGTTATTTACATAAAGTGTGTGAGAAAGTTYGTTACAAGAATGCAAACATCATAAGGCTTAGAAAATCTTATAAAATCAGGGCGAATCTTTGAGGATTAAATATTATGAATGTGTTTGAATCAAGCAGGACATTTAATGCCTGTGAATTGCAAATGATAAACAAGTACAGTTTCCGTGAAGTATGGCTTGCCTGWCTTTTACTGGAACAGAGATTTCTACCTCCCACAAGACTGAAATGTTTAAGTTACGAAGAACTTTGTATTTTGGCAATATCTGTATAACAGATATTTCTTTCATCAGTTATGTTTACTGCATTAGAAAACAAGAGTTMCTCCTTAAGGGAAATTCAGCTCCAGGATTTTTCTTTCAAAAGCTGTCATGAGAATCAAAGAGACTGACTGTACTTGCTATTTAATTTTTTATTACTTATTTGCATCACTAGAGTCTGACTATGAAATTTAATCTACAAGGAAGAGAGAACTCACTTTGTGTGATACTGTCCGAGGGATTTCCTGCTGGGAAATCAGTGTTCCAGCTTTGCATTAGCAGTGTCTGCAGGAGTCAGCATTTCACTGGGTGCTTTTTCATAAGCAGGAAGTTTAACAGTCAATATTAGTGATGAGAACATCTGTCTGATCATCTCGACATTACCAAGAGATGCTAGTGGAAATAAATACCATGTGGTATTTCACACATGGACACTGGATGCTTAAAAAGATGAAATAAACTAAGCTCAAAGCATAATCTCCTTTTTTTTAAAAAAAAACAGTTAAAATTGTTGTTTGGAAAGCAAGGATCATTCAAATTTATTATTTGGATAATAGGTTTTAGCTAGATAAACTACTTGTAAAGAAAGACATCCAGAACATCCTGCTCACAGGATTTCCACAAAGCCTTCATTTCCCTAATTTCAAAATTCTTCTTTGAACCACCCAAAGCAAGCAGCCCCAGACTGCTTCTTGGTGGCTGCAGAAAGCCCAGTGCTCTGCAGTCTGAGTCCTGGGTGATTCACACTTCAGAACAYGAAACCTTAAATGCTGACTAAAAGAGAGAATCTTTCTCCTGACCTCTCAGCACAACTGAGGAAGGACAGAAACGCTTTAACAAGTGAAGCATTTCCTGGGACAGCCAACAGGCACAGCTATGTGCTTTTCCAAAGAGGAACACATCTTATTCAAGTACTCACAAGAGTATCACATTTAATGCTATCAGATCAGGCCCACTGACATTCTTTCTTCCCAAAAGAGGAATAAGTGACTTTTTCAAATATCTGGGAGCACAGAGGTGTAAAGCTACTTTCCTCAGGAATTCAGTCACTGCCTCTATTTCAAAACTCAGAAATGCTCAAAGCATAAGATTCCTTCAAAGCCACTTTTCAAAGACTTGGCTATTACAGAAGCAGCATGCTACTACAGAGAGTAAAGGCATGGTCTTTTTTTATCTCTTCCTCATGAAGATCTTAAATTCCAGATACAAAGATAGAGATAAAACATGTCCAAATCATCACGGTGATAAAGCCAGAGCTTCTTGGGGGAGGAAGGGAGAATGTCAACCTGTGCAGCAGCATCTCAACAATCATTGAAACCTCATTTCCCACAGATGATCATAAAAAGTTTCTTCCAATAAGGAAATACTTGGACTGTGATTGTAATGTTTCTTTTAGAGACAGAAGTTGGGACCTCATATATGTTGAGCAAAGGCTGAGACCTCCAAACACTTCTTGCATTTAGATGCAAAATCTCAGTTCCAATGAAATCATGGTCTAAATAATTCATCAAAACCTGAAAAGTAACATCATGTTAAATGTCAGGAGGCTGTTGTATCTGGGAATAAATGTGGGTAATTTTWTTCCACTTATCATAAGGCAATAGAGACCTCAGAGACTTTGTAGAAATGACAGGCCAGCCAGTTTATCTGATCCTCGGCCAACTGCTCTGCAGTGCCCACAGCCTGGCTCTGGCTGAGAACCCTGCAGCAGGCCAGAGGAAGGGAGAGAGAGGGGAGCCAGTACTGGGGTTTGCTAGGGACTTCTGCTACCAAAAGAGCAGTGCTGAAATTTGTGYAGTGAGAAGGCCTCTTGCTCTCATCACCTCACAAAGAATCGGCCTCGATGGAACTCACTGAACACAATTTTGTCTCACAAAATTACCAATAACTTTGGATGATACCCTATTGTCACAGCAGTGAAGTGTCAGAGGGTGTCAGACTGATAAAACTGCTGTGTTAAATCTCCAATCACTCTTTTAAGTAGATGAACTGATCTTCCCTGCCAGTTGTGCATTATGAAAATGCACACAAATAAGCCTGGTAATCACCAAACACTGGCCTTYCAAAAGCTCAATTTTGTAGCAGCAAACCATACATAAATACACTACTGGRGGGGAGGAGAGGTGTTACACAGCGGAAAAGAGTAGTTAGGCTGTTCTCATGATGAAAATGGGGTTACAAAAAAAAAAAAGCTCTTCTGTGACAAAATCACATATAAATATTAGATATAGGTGAAACCCAACTAGCCTGTCCTGTTCTAGATTGCTCACTACTATGCCCCTGCCTCCAATGTCACAYAGTCAATAACTTTCAGATTTCTGGAATGGAAAAATCAGCTTAAGTAATTCACAGAGTGCAGTTAATCAGAGTCAGTCTCAATGGCCTTGTGATCACTTCAAGTTGCAGTGTTTGATTTTGCAATCTGGTCCTGAGTCACACTGCTGTTTCCTGGAAGCATTTGTCTAGGTCTCATTAACTCTGGATGGAGATAGCAGCTTTTATCTGATCAGATTATTTTTTCCTAGGTACTTCTGCCTCCCATGTTAGTATTTTTCCCCCCTTTTCAGCACTGTCCTAAAACTCAAATAAAAGTAAGTAATATAGGATAGAAGCAGCASATACTTTTCACAGTGGAATAAAACATTGATGCATCCTCTTACAGTATTCAAACTTCTGAAATCTGTTTTTCATAAAGTTCAAACAGTGTTATATTGTAACTGTTGTACGTGGAACAGGTTAAAAAACCTCCAGTATGGCTAATTTCAAATGCATCTACTTCTATAAATTCCTTGGTTTGGTACTTGTGCAGTAGCTGCCTGTCTCTCCTGGGAACATGATTGATTCTGTGATCCCTCTTGAGATCAGTGCTAACTTCCACATTGGCATCTGCATGCAGAAATATCTGATTAACATCAAGCAGTTAAACTTAATGAGGTATTTAAATATAAATTTATTACTTCTCTTTTCCTTCACCAATCCTTTCCCCTTGGAACACAAACCTCGATATCACAAGTCTACAAGCAAGGAAAAACTAATTTGTACAGCAACTGTGATTCTCTTCTCTTCAGAAAATAAAACCATATTCTATTTGCAGCTGCCTTTAAGGCTCCTGTCGGACACTCTCAAGTAACGCGCTCTGTCAGCGGCCGCACGGCAAAGCTACGAGGCCGGGCCAGCCCCGCAGCTCGTCCCTGGTGTCCCGGCGCCACCTCCCGGGCACCGACCCCGCGGCCACCTCTGCCTAAAGCACTTCAGTGTYTCCTCTCCCACAGCACCAGTCAGGTGTCAATCATGTTCAAATACGTGCATTATATACGGCAAACTGTCCTATTACTGAACGATCATCCCAAAAATATTCTGTTCCCTCTTTCACACTTTAACTCAAGAAAGTCACCCCCTCTCAGATCAAATGGTGCCACTGYTCCTCCTTGTTTTCTTTAGCCAAAGATACAGGCTTGACCTCTATGAAGTAGTGTCCTCACATTTTCCTTCCAGAAGCCTTCACTTTGTCTGTAACTGGAGTGCCATAAGGATGAAAAAATGAAGTTCACCAAAAAGGAGCTGAAGTTGAGGCAAGCAATTTTTTCAACATTTTAGAAGAATTTAAGGCTATACAAGTATCAATGTGTACTCATTTCTTTCCACTCAAAGTCAAGGTAGATAGGCTGCCTTAAAAAAAGAAATTTACACCATTCCACACAGGCACATCTCTTATTGCACAATCAGTAAGTTATGAACACTTCCAAAGATGCTGTTTCAAGTAAACAAAAAAAGTTTCACACACAAGGTTTTTTGAACTTCATAATTTTAATCGAGTCAGAACAATTCTATACAACTATATACAGATTTTGAAGCATGACTAAGTATCTATTTCTTCCTAMATAGAACAAGCTGGAATAATACAATGGGAATAGGGCCTAGCTAAGAAATATAAACACACTTTTGCAAGGTTATTTTGCTATTCTTGATCGCAGCCGTCGCTTGATGATTAGATGATCACTTTCCTTCTCTTTTTGTTCTACAAGGATCTGAAAAAGATGGATTAAAGGATAGTTACTCAGCATTCTTYAGAGACAAATGACATTAAACTTTTAGACTTTTATGCCCAACAGAATAATTTTTCCCAGAATTTGGTTCCAGAGTTTTGCCTGASTCACACTGGTGAAATTTACCCACTCACTGAGAGGGCAGTCAGTCAGCAGAACAGGCTGGCCAGGGAAGTRGTGTAAACACCATTCCTGGAAGTGTTCAAAAAWTGTGTGGATGTAGACCTTGGGAATATGGTTTTGTGGAGTTAACCTGGTGGTGCTGGGTTAATATTCATTTTCTGATACAGGAAGTGTCCAGAAAACATTTTAAGCTTAAATTTCTCTAGCTTTCTCTGACTTCCCCAGGATTCAGTCTTGCACTTTTTCTTTCACTTCCAAGCTTCTTAGCTCATTTTTCTCAGCACTTCTGACATTTACTTCCTCCTCCTATGGACAGCATTGTGGGTTCTGCTGAATCCATTCATACAATTTACAGAAAAATCAGTATGGGCAAATGCTTACCATAGCATAGGGAAGAAAAGATGGAACAGAGCAGAAGAATGCTCACCACTGCAGTTACTGCCTAAACCATAAAGTTGGATTTCTGAAACAACACATCAAACTCTGGCCTTCAAGACTCTTAGACAGAGCCACAAAATTAAAACATAGCCAGAAGGCTATTTAGACTGTGCTGTGAAAAGCATGGATGTATCTACATGCTATTATGCCCAAAAATGACCTGGGCATAAATGGAATTGAAAAATACATTTGGTGCTCACCTGTGAAATTAATTGTACATGCAGACCTTTACTGTGTTTCWATCATGTCATTCCAAATCTGTGGATGCCTTCCTGGTCCCTATTTCTATTCTCCCTCTATGCTACTTATTTATATATATATATRTATRTAYAYACACAYAYATATATAYAYACACACACACACATAAATATAATAATACCTATATATATTTTATTACACACTTAGATGAACTGCAACTACTGGAAAAACAAATTAAGTCTTCACTGCTGTAGCAGAGAAAAAGTAATCCTGCACACACTACAAGACATCTGTGAATTCAGATGAGAAGGTATCTGTATCATTGCTGTATCACCTATACAGTTGGTCAGCAGTCAAAGACAGGTGAGAAAACAGAAAAAAATGAGTAAAACAGCAGACAGAAAAGACCAAAAGGAATGGTTAGGCAGAAAAAATATGTAAGTTGGTATTTTCAAACCTCTTCTGCAACTTGATTAGACCTTCAGATTTGTCTTTTTCTCCTAATAGTTAATTTTAATTTAAGATTACAGAAAAACACTACAGTGGGGAAAACARGAACCTTAATCACTTACTGAAGAACTAGGGATATCCAGAGGGCAAGAAATGTCAGTTGTATACAGCTTTCTCTTAGCTCGTTTTGGCTTGAGCTCATTTTCTTTGACATTTTCTTGTTCTGCAGACTTGGGAGAGCTTATWGTCTCAATAAGCTTCTTTGCTAGAAGACAAATTTTATCATAAATACATGTCATGTTTTTGTGAGCCTCAAAATTAATGAATAAAGTAGGCTTTATTAAAACAGTTTAAAAATTAAACCAGTGTAGACCAAAGTTCAAGTATAAAAATTCAGAACTGGTATTTGACTACCAGTTTTCTGTAGCTGGAAGCAATTTTCTGTAGCTTCAGGTGCAAAAGCTTAAAGGACACATTTAAATAGCAAACTAAAAATCAATTAGGATTCAGACCTCACTTAAAGACTACTAAGTTAAACAACAGGCTTAACTTCAGTGCTGACAAAAGCACAGTGTACAGTCAATTTCTTCTATACCTTTTTATAATTTAATCAAACAAGTACTAGCTCTATAAAGAGAGGARTATATGTACTAGAAAAAAAAGAAAAATAAGAAATATGCAATACTGTTATAAAAAGAAGGAAACCATAGTAATAAAGGTTACAAAGCAGAACTCATTTGCTCAAATTGAGTATTCAAATTAAGGATGATATTTTTATTAGTCTRAGTTTGGCTTCCATTTATAATAATACATACTATGCTCCTGGAACCAATATGACAAACAGAAATTCTAAAAAATTTCACACAGTTATTATCTAGACTGTATTATGTCAGATAATTTAAGATGTACTCTGTAGCAGGACAAGCATTCATGTTGGTACAGGAATTTATTTTAGTTGTCCACATTAAAAATGACCAACTTTGTTTTAAATAAATAATAGTGCATTTTAGAATCAAACACTGGTGATTCCTTGTGGCCCCTGCTAATTTTAATCTTTTTTACAAGCACAGTGACCCAGAGA
Organism: Cardinalis cardinalis; assembly: GCA_014549065.1. Lineage (NCBI taxonomy): Eukaryota > Metazoa > Chordata > Aves > Passeriformes > Cardinalidae > Cardinalis > Cardinalis cardinalis. Next base: position 1,633,056 of record JACDOX010000029.1, read on the forward strand.
TCATTCTTACTGTAGGAAAGAATAAGAACATATCCTTCAACGGAAAGTCCAAGCAATTCATCTCCCCAAGGCTATACCTAAACTTAACAAAATCCATTAATTGCTCTATATTCAATTTAATGAAATCTTCYAAATATTTTCATCAGTCACTGGCTTTCAGATTTCATTAAATTAACATACATCAAAAAACATTAATAAAGTTTTCACAGCAACAACAGACTGCTTATAGAATGARGTAAGATTTGGAGTTTGGATTCAATCCTTGATTTTTTCACAGCAGCTGGGCAAGTTCCTAAAACTGCCTTTACATGTAAATAAGTACAGAGTAACTCCRAGATTTTGGGCCCAAAAGTTATCATTGATTTGATGAGAAATATGCACATTTTTCACACTGCATCTTTCATTCCACCTGGTTTATATTTCACACTTAACCTAAGTTTTAGAATTACGTGGTCCTCACAACCAAGACAATCTTTTCTTCTCTGCCATTCTATAGTAGCCAGAGAAKAGGAAATAAGCCTTATTTATACTGTACAAACCTTTAGAGTGAATAATAGTAGGAGAACTTTGGAAAAAATCACCAATTTTCTGTAGTGTCCCATCTTTCTTCTTAGATGACTTTTTATTTAGAGTGGATTCTTGCCTTCTTAAGGAGTATTCTTTTCTAAGAGATTGTGCAGTAGACATCTGTACAGAAATACAGGATCATTGTTTAAGCTGAAATCCTCAAGTTTCATTTCATTTTACTTCAATGTTATTTTCAAGCTAACACACTGAACTTTGCTACTGACACCTTTGTTCAATTTAGTAATGATATCACTACAGCAAGTAATGTAGACAACCTCATTTTACACCTAGAAGAAAAAAAATAACCAAATTTGCACAGAATACACTTAAGAGCATGAGTCATACAGGAAACAGTGGAGTTTTTTTTAAAGGCAGATTAAAACTTATAGAGTATTTTACTTGACAGCTAATTATAATTCTRTTGTATTAATTATAAACAAAAAATCTGATGGGGCAAATAAATGTCTCACCCTCTGAACCTGCCCAGGTTACTACTATGGCCTAAAATACTCTTTATATAGTTGCCATATATGTGGATAAACTTTAGTTTTACTTTAAAGGCATTGCCTATAACATCACACKTTATAACATGCTCAAACTAGTCTTTTTAACTACTCAATATGCAACATCCTTCCCCTTTGAATCACTGCAGCTGGGACACTACACATKCTTGGCAAATACAGACTCTTTGGCTGATAAGAGTTTAGTAGAAAGACACCATAAATGTTGAAGAATCCTGCTGAAATACATAGATAAGAATAAGATATTTTTGCATAAGAATATTTGCTCTTTTCACAAGTCTACCTTTACAGAAAAGGCTAAACTGACTTCAAAAATGGAACAAAACCAAACCATTTTTTTGTTGCTTGTAGACGGTGAGTCAGCAATAGCAGGTTTTGCATTTCTTTTGTTCTCACTCTTCACAAAATCCTAAAGAAAATTAGAAGAAATTATAATTGATACCAATGACCACCTAAACCAAAAGAAACTATTTTATAGAACTGATCTGYAATCTCACAGATCAGAGCTGGAGACAGTAAGAAATGGCACTATCTGGGAGAGAGAAATCTRCAAGGTAAAGAGGGAGTGCAAATCAGGCACAAGGAGACAGAGTCTGGATCAGCTGAAGTCTATGACCTTATTCGACACAGGCCAGAGATCCAGCACTTGGGAGACATGGGGTTTAAATAATACCCTATGTATATCCCTGGGATCTCAGCAGAAAATAAGAAGTTAGAATTTTAATAAATGATCAGAGTAATAAAGTGAAAAGCTGCACAACAGATTTTGTCAGTTGGTTGAGTTCACACCTCATTCATCTCTACACTCTTCCTTTTCCTTCTTGGCTTGAGCATTTTAACTGTAACTGGTGAGGTGCTGCCCTGGTGCTTCACCTCCATCTTATGGGGTTGCARTGGTGTGAACTGGATTTCCATCTCTGGTTCTGGGAACCGACTCGTTTTTCCATCCTCTGTGGACACTTCAGTAGAATCAAGGACAATTTCAGAATGGTCCTGCAGGTATGTGGAAAATGTATGAAAACAACATTTAAACTGAGTTAAATACTATATAATACATATCATCCCCCACCTCCCAGTGGATTGCAAAGTAGGTGCTCTATTTYCCAGCTGTAAGTTTCTTCACTTAAAACAAAAGTGAAGAAACCAACTACAGCAGAGTTGAAGCCTTATTATCTAAAACCTTTTTTGCTAAATTTTGAACTTTTTTGTATCTATGATCACAGAATTTTTCTCTGCCTGATACTTGTTTCCAAGGTTTTTTTCATCAAGGGCAGAAGCTCTTGTTGATTGTCCCCATCTTAACTCTGCTGCTCCTTAGGAACTCGGCAGTAATAGCAACTTTTGTGAGAAAAGTATAATATTTCTGTAGCTTATCTTTAAGGAGCTTTCTTTTCCTTCTACAGAATTTCAGCTGTTCATCCTTAAATTGGTTCACCCTGAAGGGTGAACCTACTTCCTYTTAAAAAGGAAAATTATAAAAGCTCATGGAAAGCCAGAAGGTAGTTTTCCAACAGGCTCTGCTGGGATTCTGAGAGGGAATCCCACTCAGAATCCCAGCAGCACTGCATTCCCAGGAATTTTCAGAACTATATACAGAAATATATACTGAAAAAAACAACAGAATTATTAACACATCATTAATACATAAACAAGCATACCTCTTTGTTTACAGACTGATCAATTTTATCTTGTCCTTCTTCAGGTAAAGGTACTTCTGCCAAAGACTGAGGATTTTCATGGTTAATCTGCTGCTTCATTTCCTTTATAAAGTCATGTTTCTCTGCCAGCTGTTTTTTTAGATCCTCTATGTCAGTTTCCTTATCCTAATAAACATAGCAAAAATTGCCACAAATTTCAGGACTGTTAAGAGAAAGTAATATATCACGAGCATCATTATGATTACTTGGTCATGACAGTTTTATACCTGCAGGCTAAATCAGTCAGGTATCCAATACAAAGCCAGTAATTTAATGTCTTTATGTAAAGTGAAGAAAAGCCTTGTACGAGTCTGAGGAAACATAACAAAACTTTTAATTTTACTATGCTTTTTTAGAATTCTAAGTTCACCTCCCATTTGCTCATGAAGTTCTTGGTGCTGTGAAAAAGACAACATATGGGAGAATTTCAGATATCCAGTCCACATTCACAAGAGTGTTCACTTGAACTACTTAAATACTTTCAAACTCCAATTACCATTACAAATTCAGTTGCAGACAAACATAAARCTTTTCTTTTTAAATTAGCTGCAAATGGTTTCAATATGAGAGTGTTTTAAGAACAAAAAATAGAGCCACAATGCAAAGAGCAACTATAATATCAATGGRTAACAAAAAACTCAAAACTCCATGCAGAAAAAAGAGAAAACGGACCTTTTCTGAAGCCATTAGTGCAGCCTGTTTTAGCCTTTCGATTTCTTTATCTTTTTCTATGGTTYTAGAAGCCAAAGTCTTGAGCTGTGCTTCCAAAGCTTCTACTAGCTCATCTCTTTCCTCACRCCACTTTTGAAGATTGCTGTCCTTCTCTACGAGCTGTGCAGCAAGTCTTTCCTAAACATTAAAAAAGGTAGGTTAGAATAGAACACCACTTCTACACAGTATCTGAACTCTTCTGCTAGTTTTGTTTTGCAGTTCGTACTGTTTTATAGCTTTAGTAAGCTTAAGAGCCTATGCAGATCTCATAAAGCCCACACAGAACTAGTTTCAGTACAAATATGCAAAAGTAAGCCATGTTTCAACTAGAACATCTGTATTGGTCCTCTTTGTGAAGAGCATTTTCTTTTTGAGAACCACAGCTCCTGCTTGCTTGCAGATTTTATTAATTACAGTTCTCACTCAAGAAAAGTCACAGATAAAGTAAAATTACTTGTAAACTCCTAGAATCCTTCTGTACTGATTGCATGTCCACAAAGGCATTGCTAACTACTTCTAGATGCAAATGTAGTTTTAGATTGCAGAAGTTCATATAATAATTTCATCTGATTAAAAAATTGCAACCTTGCTRCAGTCCAGTAAACAAGTAAGGTGCCTTAGTAACTATCAGTCTCCCCAATGCTAGCATATACTACCACAGCATACTCACTAAGTCTTTTCYAAAGAAAGCTTTCTAAGCTTTTTAGGAGCAATTAATTTAAGTGTGGGTTATTTATTGATGTTTTACACACAATATGAACTTTGAAGACTTCATAATGTGATGGAATAGGAAGGAACAGGCATGTTAACTTCCATTATGTGTTAAGATTTTTTTTTATGAGCCTCCTATTCTTCCTTTTTCATATTGAGAACCTCTCATCTAGGATTTGTCATGTGAGAAAGTAAGGGAACTGACAAAGGCCAGCTATTCTCAAGTGTCCCCACTGTTCAATACTTGCCATGTGATTTACTCTGCACAAAAGACACTACAGGACACTGCTGAGACAAAGTCACTCACAATTTCTGCTTGTTGCTTCACATGATGCTCTCTATCCTCCACAAACTTTCTCATTTCCCTGTTGCGATGGTTCTCAGCTTCTTTTACTTGATTTATGAGTCCCATTTTTTCCTCAAGCCACTTTTTCCTATCAGTTTGATACTTTGCCTCATTTTCCTAATTTGATGAAACCAGAAATAAAACCATAAGTAGACAGAGAAAAAAAAAAGACTTAAAATTCAGAATACCATTGAATGGATAATTTCAAAAACATAACAGAAACAGGAACACAGTTTTACTCTAGCATACTCCCAGGTACAAGTATTATACTCATGGTATAATACTTGTTCTTCTGTATTGCAAAAAATTATCAATTTTCAGCATTTCTTATTCAGACTGGCACATCTTCATGGAATAGAATTTTTTTCCTCAAAGCACTCTGGGTCAATCACAGACACGTATGTAAAAGTAATGACAGCCCTACTTTACAAATTCCCAAGCTTTTATGCTGCCTTAAAGACATGCTAGAAAACTAATCTCTGCTTCAAGACTGAAACAACGCAGGACAGTTTGAATGGTAKGCAGAGACAGCATGTACCTAAGAATGTCACTTCAATCCACAGCAASTTCATCTCCTTTTCTATCACAATCAAACCTCTTGTCAGACATTTTACCACATAAGGCAGGAAGCACTTGAAAAGTTGCTTGGAAAATAAGTCTGCTTTCTAATCCAAAGGGAGTTAGAGGAAAGACCTCAGCCTTGCAGAAAGGGCTTACAGGCCAGCACAAGATCTTGAGAGAGTTTGATTTAGCAACTGACAGGAGAGATCCTTGGAACTGGTATCAGGAATTGCATTAAGACAGCTGTAAGAGGAAAGCAGCTACAGAAGCCCTGTGCACAGCAGCAGCAAAAAGGAGGGCAGGGTGCAGTCTGTTATGGGCCATCAATGATGCTGTATGGAAAAGATGCTTCCAAGGAGGTTTCCTTTACCAGTGTAATCACTTGCCATATCGTGCCCTGGCCTCTAGAAGACAGTGACACTAAAAATACTTAAGACTCCTTAAATRGGTGTTGTGGCCTTAGATTTAAGTATGAATCATATCATTATGTTTTACCTCCAGTTCTTTCTGCAGCTTTATAAATTCCTCATCTTCATTTATGGTTTTCTCCTCATTTTTGCTCATCTTTTCCTGCCAGTCACTATTGCACTGGTTATTCAGCTCTCTATATTTCTGCTTCCAGGCTTCCAGTTCTAGGAAGAACACAAAATGAGTTTACATAATGTATTATTTTAAACATGTATTTGAACATGTTCCCATCCTTTTACTAAAGTTGCTTGGATTTATCAGCTATGATCACAGACAACAGAAGCCTTTTAGGAAATTGCTATTTGTTATGTAAAAGTAACACCTAAATAGCAATTGATAAGTAAAACCAGAAATGTAAAGCAGCTATCACAATACACATTCAAAACTATTTTCCTTCCCTGTTCCCTCTCCATGGAGAGATTACCCAAAAGCAATCTGTTGATCTCTTCTAATTTGGCTTCAAGCACTTCATCTTGTTCAGTCTGAGTCTGTTCTTGTTCTTCTAATGTCATCCGCATATCTTCAATTATTTTTTCCTTTGCACACAGATCTGAAAATTTCAAAATTAATTTACAGATGAGCCTTCTCCTAGTTCCCACCATTCTCCCAAACTGCCTTCGTTACAAGTAATTTCTCCACTCCCCGAGATCAAAAGCTCTAATACAAGGAAATAGAACATCTATRCTGAACTTTCCAGATTCCAAATTCTTAAGTAATTCTATTTTCACCAGTTTAACTTAGATGTGTGTTTTGGTGTTAAAACATCAAAACACGGCTTGTAYGGCTATGAGAAATTAACTACTTTTCAACGCCTAAATGTTTATCAAATCTGCAGGATCTTTGTGCTACCATACACAATAGTGTGGTAGTTCATGCTTTTGCTAAAATGGACAATAAAATAAAACCAAATAAATCCCAGTATTGATKAAATGAACACTAAGATTTTCTCCGCTGACGTTTCTTAATCTGAGACTGTTTACTTCCTTACAAATATATCTAGTTACAATTCAAAGAAAATTATTTTCTGACTGTGAGATTTTCACATCCAAGTTGAAGTGCCTCTACTCTAAAATACAAGTATATAAGACTTTTCAAATTTGTTATTGACATGATTACTCATTATGTTGTCATTGCACACACACACAAAAAATYGGAACAATTATAGTTCTTTCTGACCKTTATGTGTTTTCTCATACTGTTTGGAGATTTCTTCCAGCTTTTCTTTGTCCAACTGCTCCTGAATATCACATTGAAAGCAAATTAAARAAATTAGAACATGCTGAAAGAAACAAATACATATGCTAGAAATTAATAGCTTTTCATTTTGAGTTTAATAAATAATAAATAAGGCATTTAAGACAAATAGTCYCAATGAATAAGTACTTCATATAGTATAAAGTAGCACTCCAGCTGTTTAAAAATAAAGAGACATTAGYACTAACATGTCATTAATCAGAAACTCTGCAGGTATTAAGTATTTATTTACTAGACCAATTGTCAAATTGTTTTAAATAAGTCCTGCATGAGAATTTCTTTAAACATTTTTCGTTCACCTGTTAAAACTTATTTCAGCTGGCTAGTCCTATTTTTACCCCAGCTTTTGCAAGCTTTCTCCWGTTGCTTTGAAAACTTGTCTCATTAGTAGATGAGCTAAAAAAATTAAGAGGAAGTAAAATTTTATTTTAAAAATACCTTTTTAAGTTGCAAGATTGTGCGCTGTTTGAACTCTAATTCATCACTAAACTGCTTTTTAATTTTCTCAAGTTCATCAACTTGTTTCCTCAGGGATTTCTCCTGAGTTTGCATTGTACACACCTGCAACAAGAGAGCAAGMGAAACTTACATTTAGTTATAAGCCCTTTACAAACTCTGTAATTTATCTAGGTAATCAACTACTTAAATTAAATTTTTGCAARCATCTTCATTAAATTTCAGGGGCTGGTAGTGCAAAAGGGAAGATACTTGAAATGTATCACTCAAAATAGCCTTATTATGAATCGCTTTTAACATCCATAGATTGAGGTTTGTGAAAACAGGTTTTAMTAACAGAAGCCCAAACTTGCAGAAGGAATATTTTGCCTATGGTTACTAACCTCTTTTTGTACTTGCTGAATTTGTTTCTTGGCATCAGAARACTTCTCTTTCAAATCTGTGTAATCTTCCTCTTTCCTCTGCAAATCTTTTTTCAAACTTTGTACAAGGGCAGAGCTTTCAGAAAGATCTTTACGTAGCCTTGGGTTAGAAATTAAGAGACATAAATTACACTAGTCTTACATGTTAGCTCAGGCTCTTTGCTGGTTTTACTAGCAAATAGAATTTCAGCTYTATCAGATCAATAACAAGCTTTCGAATTTTACATTTGGATTTCAATGTCTTACTATATGAGCCTGAAGTAAAAAACTGCTCAGATTCACTTCTGAACACTCAATTTTTAAAAATATTATCTTTTTAAGCACTGCAGAGCAACCACTTTTATCATTASGTGACCTTATAAATTAGAAAAGCCCAAGGTTAAAAGCAAGTAAGTTTAAATTTAATAACTACATCTCAGTGCTTGTAASTATAAAGATGAATAAAAAGTGGAAAGAAACCAAGTAACACTGCAATAAATCCTGCCATCACAAGTTCTGCAAAGTAAATAATAAGTTTGATGGGTTTATTTTTAAGTGATCACATTTATTTCAAGGAGTTTCCAGTAGGACATTTTGGACTTTTAAACTAACTAAAGGCAGGTTTTGACACAAGTTACAGGATAATATTGCACTGTGTAATTTCTTTTAGAAAGGGTCTGCGACAAAATTATTAGAAATCCCCAAATAATTAATTTTATTGCATGCTCCTACTTCAATGTAAAATTTGAGCAGTGTATAGAAATTTCTCCAAGAAGCAGTTTGGTTAATCAAGTTTATAAGCATACAAATGTGATACGTCAAACCGATGTTGATATAAGGGAATTTTAACTTAATTTGATTCTTAAAGGGTTAGGAATAATTTCTTTATTTACTTACAGTTCTATAGACTGTATTTGCTCACACTCATTTTTCTCCTTTTCCTGAAGAACATGTTTCATGGTCTCCAGATTGTTCATCAACTGCACAACTTCATCCTTCAAATTTGCTTCTCGATCACTSAGCTCTTTTAGTTTTTTGTCCACACTGGTACATTTCTCTTGCAGAGCTACTGTATGACTTTCTAGATTTAAAATAGTAGATTCTTTTTCTTTTAGTTCTTCTTCTAACTCTTTTATCCTGTCATCTTTAGTCCTAGAAGCCTCCAGTAGGGATTTAAGATCTCTTATTTCTCCCTCATAGTTGGCAACTTTCTCCTGAAACTGTGCAATTACTCTCTGATTTTCTGCAGCCTGTTTTTCAAAGTCCTGGGTTTTCTTCTGGATTTGCTCTTGTAACTGATTCATGAGATCTTTTTCCTTTACAGACCGATGCTCTTGATTTGTAATTTCATTTAATTTTACTTTTAGTTGATTATTGTAATTGTCACTATCATGAAGTCTCTTCTCTAAGTCTTCAACTTGCTGACGCAGTTGCTGAATCTGATGACTTTTTTGTGAGGAAGCCTTAATCATAATTTTGCATTCTTCCCAAATGCTTTCAATGCTGCGGTGAAAGGAGCTCTCCTGTCTCAGATCTGCTGYAGAAGCAGTTTGGAACTGCATGGATGGAGGACTCACTTGAGCWGTCTCTGGTTCATCTTTTCGAGGGTCTAAGGAATCCTTTACATTAACTAAATCAATATCCACAGCATAAGATTCTGAGTGACATTTATACAATTCATCTACCTGGGACTGCATTGTTTTAATTTGTGACACTTTGTCAATTATATTTTGTTTAGCATCAGTTACTTCGTTATTTAGCTGAGTAATCTTTTCCTCTTGTTCCTTATTTATAGTTTTCTGTTTGTCCAATTCAGAAACAGTCTTCTGATATTCAGCTTGACATTGTTGAAGTTCTCCACTTAAGCCAGAAGCCTTTTCTTCAGAAGCAGAGAGTTTCAGATGCAAGTTTGCTATCCGCTGATTTAATTCTTCTTTTTCAGTTTTTTCTCTTTGGCATTGCTCTTCAAGTGCAGCTATCTGACCTTCCAAGGCTTCAGATCTTTCCCTTAGTTCTAGTATCTCCATGTAGGTCTCAGAATTACTAGTTCTCCTTTGATCMAGACAGTAGTTTTCCCAACTCTCTCTCTTATCTCCTAAAAGCAAAACCAAAACAACATCAAGAACAAATAAATCCCCATACAGCTCAGGTTAATTAAAATCAACAAGTCACTAGGCAACACCAAACTGTAATTGCTGTGTGGAAAGTTAGCATCACCTGAAAGCCACACTTTCATAGCATTTTAGAGTCTTGAAGTTGTTAGAATCCTCTAAGACATTTTATATGCACAGAAATGCCTCTTAGGCTTCTAGGCATAATTTGCAGAAAAAGGTGTTCAAAAGACTTTAAAAAAAGTTTGCTACAGTTTTATTCCAACCTTCCATTCTGTCCCACTAGCAGAAAAATCTAGCTAATTTCACTAGTATTTGCAACGCCTATAAGCTAGGTAACATTCACAGAGATAACCAGTTTCCACCTCCACTGATTCAACAACCCCTTTAAATACAGCCAGCAATTTACCAATCCTCAATTTAGGAGGTCATGCTGTCATACACCCTTCTGAGAAGTTTTATGCATGCTCTATATCACCTTACTTTTAAAACAATTCTACAAGTCCAGCACTGGTTTGTTGTTTTTTGCTTTGTGTCTGGAACCTTCCTCTCTTCTGTATTCAATACGTTTCTAAACTAGATAAAAGGATATATTACTGCCCATACCTAATACATTACATGCAAAGTTCTCCAAGAAAGATTTAAAACATCATTCCAACCCAAAATTTCCATGTTTTATTAACATAAGACTCTTTTCCTGAATTAATGAGCCATTTTAACTAAAATCACACGGATTTCATCACCTTCAAAACTGACTCCATCGGTATTTCACACAAGTGTTTCAGAATCCAATTGGGTTTCATAGTAACATGCRTGCTATATTTTACTATTAAATCAAGCCTGACTATCTCTAAGGATTAGATTATCTCAACAATGTACTGCAGGGAGATACTATGGATTCTTGTGAGTACTGTACCTACAGTAAGGTAGAGTTAGGCAGTCTCACACTGGACCATTAATTTAAGCACAGGTGTACTGCATGGAAACATCCTCTGAACAGACCCAACAAGTTGTACAGTCAATTTCAGTCACTAACAAACGGTCATTCTGAAGCATTAGCAATAGTGTTTTGGTTTTTGAAAGTCAACAGGACACTTTTCTCCTGCTTGACCATTGTTTTCCTATTACAAGATACATCAAGTGCTTCTGCTAGCTCAACCACAACAGCAGCCTTACTGTAGCAKATAAGGCCATATTTTTAAATCCTACAAGATTAAAAATTTTGTATTTGGAAACAGTTTTCACTGAAAGCCCAGTTGTCTAGTCCTAAGAAAACTTATCAGACAAAATACAACACATTCCTCTCCCTGGACTGGAGTTTTGCAAGCTTCACTAAAAGCAAGATGTGCTGAGGTATCTTAATACAGGCTTTGTCCAAGTCCTAGTCTTGGTTTCAAATGACACTTGATGTTTTACAAAACCCTACTGCGTCATCCAGTAGGGCATTTTAGAAATGCCCTACTGGATGACACAGCCTCAGCTGACCTAGCCTAATACTTTTACCTCCGTTTGCTACTACTGGCAGGCCCAGCCATTTTCTATAGACCTTTCTTGACAGTGAAGAATTGAGACAATACAACCCTGCTGAAGTCTTTCAGTAGCCATATACACACCTGTTGGCTGTTAGCTTATCTACCTGTGTCTGCCATCTGAGAATTTGAATACCTATGCCTCTCCCACCTTCTAGGGCAGCAAACATCAGAAGTTCAATAGYCTCTTCATGAAGTGGTTTGTTCACGGAATCATAGTAGATCCTTAGTTCAAAGGGACCCTCAAGGATCAGCAAGAGCAGGGCTGCTCTCCAGCCTCTCACTCCCCAGTCTGTACTTAGAGCCAGTTTCCTGTCCCAGGTGCAATCAGGCACTTGTCTTTGTTAACTTCAAGGGACTGGCGATTGCTCAGCTCTGTAACTTGTCTAGATCTCTCTGCAGGGCTTCCCACCCTTTGAGTGAGTCAACAGCTATCATTGGCAACTTAAGATAGTTTTGTGTCCTGCATCAAAGTTATTTATGAAGATGTTGAAGAGAACTGGGCCCATTATGGAGCTCTGGGGAGCCCCACAGCAGGGCCTGGATGCCAGCCTAATGTTACCCCACCCACTAGAACTCTTTGCACCATAAACTTAAAACTGATCTACCACAGTGAGTGCTGCCTTGTTCTTTAACTGCACAATGTAATGAATGATAGTTTAATATTCAGTTTATTCACTGTATCCTCATTTTTCTGTGATCATGTGAATTTGATAATTCTCTAACAGAAAGGAAAGGCCTCTCACCCTCTTTTTGCATATGCTTTCCATAGTTCTATGAGAAATTAAAGCTAAGCTGGGTCCTGAAGTCAAGTTAGAGGCAGACAACTCTTACAAATACCATTTTGCACAAGTCCCATATAGCTCAGTCTCACTTATTAATATTTTATTCACCTGATAAGCTCACAGATAAAGCAAGAACAGCGAAAAGACTGAAAGCGCAAGCATGAGAGCTGCAAAAAAACCACCATTTGTGGACTTCAGCTTTCCACTTGAATGGGAGTAAAATTGATTTTTCTCCTTTGCCAGCACTGTCACCTTGAGCAGAGCTGGTGTGTTCACAGCACACACAGAGAACAAAATGTCAAGGTTCAGAGCACAGACTGTATGACTGAACAATCAGTAAGTCGTTGACACCTTTGACGGTTGCTTAGGAAATTTTCAAACACTTAAGCAGGAGATGTTACTTTCTCAGAAGTCCAGCAACAGAAAATTTAGTACTGCAACTGTTAAGCAATTGCCTAAGAACTACAGCTGGGTATGCAGGAACATACACAGATAAGGAAAGGCAGTAGAAAGGAAAGTCTAAAAGCTAAAATTTTATTTCAATCATTTGGGAGCAAACGATATAGGGCTGGGCCTCTGTAAAAGGGATTACATTTAGAGAACAGTTACTTCCTTCTACAGTGTAACATAGCAGATCTCCTCCTCAAAGCATAATGTTTACACTTCCCAGCTTTTTTCTTCTGTTCTGGAATAGTAACCAAGCTTTTTTTGAAGACCCCCTGTTGCGTGATGGCAGAAATTGTACCTTTCTTTGTAGGTGGTTCTTCTTCTACAGTAGGCTTATTTTCCAAGCAACGTTTTCTTCCCACTTCCAATACAGTTTCCTCACAATCCTTGAACTGGCTGCTTTCAATCACTTGGTTAGAGCTCTTTTCTGCTAATTTTCTCTTACTGGTAGTCAAAGTGTTCTCCTGTGTTGAAATACGATCAATTGCTTAGAAGTTGTACGAACTGAACACTTAAAATGCTTAGTAGCTTTTTCATACAAATATTTTTATAGAACCTTTATGGGTAAGGTGCACAGGGGTTATCAGAGGAAAAGTCACTAACAGATCAGTTAGTTAAATCAAGAGCTCCTGCAACTTCAGATGCTAAGAAACACAGTACTTTGCATTGTACAGGAATCAGAGCAAGAGGCTAGACAACTACAAAATGCACAACTTTCATTAAGAGGACTTAATTTACCATCCAAAAACTATTTCCAGTGTCAAAAGAGTTGAAGAAATTTCCAATTTGTAAAAAGGGCACACAGTCAATTCAAATCAAATTCATCACATTCTGATCATAGTTGGTAGAGTTGAGAGCTTTAATAGCCTTCAGCAAAGCAAAAATCATTTTTGTCATGACATGTTTGATGCAACTTGAAAGCCTAGTCAGTTCTGCTACACATACTTCAGTTATCTATTTGACTAAGAAAAAAGTTGGTTACTTTCAATATGTCAAGTGACAAGCCATGTGGTTGTCAAGGACAAGTCATCTATAAGTAGACACAACAGACTATAGAGTTGAGGTTTGTGGTCATGTTTAATATTTCATGCCACATAGTCTCCTGGAATCACTGGATAGTTAAAGCCTTGCTCTTGGAAGGAGCACTAACAGTAAGCCATCACACTCCACTCACTCTTGGAGCATTCCATACTATTGACAAGTTAAGCAGCTGTGAGGCAGAGACAGAACACAAGATAAACTATGGCCAAAGCTTTGAGTTTACAGTGTAAGAGAAATGGATCAGAGTGCTGACCAAGTTTCACTTAAAGTGTTCTCAAAACTACGTCAGGTTACTGGATATCAGGCTCAAATAAAATCCCCAAAAACCCTCTTTCTGTGCATTTTGATTTTGTTTTTTAACCCATACATATTTAGCCAAGTTAGCTTCCAGCATTCAGCAGATATCATTAGACTATACAAGTTCAAGTTTTATTAATCACACCAAAAACAGACATACCCATGTCATACCTTCTTAATTCAAACTCTGCTCAAAATGTTCACATTAACACTCTTCCCTTGAAAGTGTGCAAGCATGTTGGGGATGGGTGGAACACACTAATTTTTTTTCCCCTCTAATTTATATAATCATTGTCTTTTGTAACATTCTTAAATTCTAACTTAAACTAAAATTGACCTTTTGTTGTACCAAAATTTCATTTTCTTCCTCTTTAATTCAGACAGTGACGCACTTCCTCTATTCCCACTGTTTTAAGTCCTCACAGTTTCAGGTCTTCTTATGTTTTTTTTAATGGCTCTTCAGAGTCTCATCTAGAGTCCTCCAACAATAAATCCAGATCAGTACTTCTGAAAGTCTCATTATTCACACACACCCCTGCTAACATTTTGCTGTGGCTTTAGTTTCAATGCCAACTGACCTGCTATCATTTGAAGAAAATAGCAATTATTTAAAGAAATGCCAATTTTCCAAAGTCAAGTCAATTGTAAACACATATTAAGATTGTTTTTGGCATCAATTAARACATCTAAGACTTACATAGTCCTTTATGGTTTCTTCTGAACGGGCTATCTGACCTTGTAGTTTCACGATCATTTCATCTTTTTGCTTCACAATGTCAATCAGTTCTTGAATCCTTTCATTTTGTATATTCATTTTCTTGAAAAAGAAAAAAGTTCAGTGTTAAATTGAACTCTATCATGGTTTTTAGAAGCAAGATCACTTAAACTATGCTTGATATTTAAAAAAGGGCTAGACGCATAGTCTAATAGCATTTTAAGCCATTTGAATTTTGTATTAAAGCAAACAATTCTGCACAAGTTTTTTTTGAGAAAGTTACCTCAGTTGCTTCTTTAAGTTGTTCAGCAGACTCATCCAACTTGATCCTCTGTGTTTCAAAACCTGTAACAGGAAAAAAGCCCGCATAACAATCAGCCATCAGTTTACTCAGTAATCCATGTCTTTGTGGTACTTCAGTAGTTTTTGAATACATTTATTTTCAAGTTGACTTCTACTAAGACATTTCAAAAGTTCTTTACATTTTCTGAACTGGACAACTGAGACTTGCAACCCATTCAAAATACAGATCACATCACAAGATCTCTGCTTAGACCATTATGAGGTACTGCTAGTTTTTCCTCCAAAGTTCCACATGATGCCTGAATACACTGCATCAGCAAAACATGAAGTACAGAGATTACAATACAACAAGGAAATCAATAACCTTAATGTTTTACCCCACAGTTCTTAAGTCTGCAGTTGACAATTTTAAGTTTCATCTTAAAAATGAAATAAGCAAGGCCTATAGAATTGTTTAACCTGAACATACACAAAACAATGGATTAGCACCATTATACAYATGATTTGGTTACACAATCCCATACAATGAGATTAATATTTCTATTTTACAGTACATAATTTCTTTTTTTGCGTCTTTCATATCACACTTAGAACCAGCCTACCTTTGGTTTTCTTTTCCAGCTCTTCCTTGATCTCAACTAGTTCAGCAGTTACTTTTTCCAGCTGTTTTTCAAGACAACCAATTGTTTCCTGTGGGTCTTCTAAGGACACAATGTACTGATGTGCTGCTTCTGCCTGATTTTTGATATCAGTGATATCATTTTGCAGAGAATCAATAACACCCCCAAAATCAAGGCAGACATCTATGCCTGTGCTGTTTTCTTCATTCTGAAAGAATTTAGATTCATTTAGTAGTGTCAAATAACTATACAAAAGCCATTATTTCTACAGAAAATATGGAAGATTGTTAGGAATTCTAATATATAAGTACAGTTATAATTCTGACTTCAAAACCATCTTGTGGGTTCATATGCACTGACTGTCAGTTTGTCTACCTTCATACATCAGTTTCCAGTATCAAGCTAGAGCTGCTTTATTTTCGTGTCATTTAATTACCTACCGTTACATTTCCCCTTATATTTCCACATAAACATCCCCTCCAAGTCTACTATGAAAGTTAGTGTATTTTAAACCAATRAGAATATTGGATCAACAGAGCAAACTCTTTTAGAAGGAATACATCTGAAATTTTCATATGACAGGAAAAGTTTGTAAGGCAAATACGTCTGTGGTAACTTACTAGTAAGTTATACCCAAAAGACTGACTTTACATCTCGCCTCTCTTTTTTAAAAAAAGGGTTTCAAACTTTCAAGAGACAGACTCAAGAGTCTAGGTATGGTTTAAGTGGATGAATAATTCTCATAGGGCAGTAGTAGCTACAACTGAAGCAAAGACGGAAGTCTCTGTGACTACTCCAGCACAGTCCATATCTGGGGCCTAAAGTCAGCCTCAAAGATTTTAAATAGGCACTAAATGCAATGGATTTTATAGCATAAAAAATTTGCAGATTTTCTCCCAATTTCTTCGTATAGAATAATTGTCACTTTTGTGCTGGAGAAATGCAGAAAACCCCAAAAATTCCTGAATCCCAAGGCTCAGCAGCCTCATTTATTAAATAAGATAAATTTATTGTGCTGAGAACACAGTCACATTGTGTGCAATTCCTTGAAACCATCCCTGGTATTTCTTAAGAAATACCATGACCATAACAGGTAGTTAGTAAAAGGGACATTTGGAGCAGACAGATAAAAATACCAGAGGTCCAGCTTGCTCACTGCAAGGCTGATCTTGTAATTCACATTTTTCATCTGCATTTTTAGCACAACTATTTACAAGTTCCTTGAAGATTTCCAGGCGTTTTTCAGCATTCTCCTCAAGCTGCTCTCGTTCATTAGAAAGGCGCTTACTAGAGTAGAGAAAAAACAAAGTCAGCTGAAATCTAGCCATGAGAGAGGCTACAAAGTTATTAGCACAGTTGCCTACTAACAAAGATGCTTTCTTCTTTATTTTGGCACAACAAAACAATACACAAAACAACGCTGCTACCCTAAACCAGAAGTATTTTTCACATACACCAGAAGACTAAGAGGGATACAAATACATAGGTTATGAATAGCACTAAACAAAAAGCATTTTTTCTAAGCTGCTTGAGACAGCAATGTTTGGAGTACCACTAAAACAAAAATGAACCCAAGAATTTGTAAATACTACTCTTTCTTCAACTTACCAAAGCAGCTCTTCCCTTAGAAAGTTCTACAGGAAGAAAACACTATTTAAAAATTATACACAAACACATTCCTATCCATCCCACAGAAAAATCAAAGCCTTTTCTAAAGAGCATTTTTCCTGAGCTCATAATCCAAACAGAAACCAACACATTAAGTGATGCAGTAGAAGATCAGTTCTAGCAGAAGATCGTGGTCTCTTACAACAAAGAGATTTATGAAATAAGTAAATTCACTTCCACTTTCTTAACAAGTAACTTTAAAAACCCTTAAAGCCAGCTTACTTGAAATTTATTTCCCGTTGAGCAAAATAATCTGTAAATTCTTGTACCACTTCTTCACGGATTTTTATTTCCAGCAGTAACTTATTTTTCTCTTCAGTAATAAGTCTGTTCCTCAGCTCTTCTACCAGATTCACCAGCATCTAGAATTAGAAGTAGCATTATGCTTTTTATAAAGAAATATTTTACCACAAGTGAGATTTTCCCCATTCCTCAAACACCACAACACTTGACTCTGCAGCTGGGAATAGTTTTTCTGGTTCTTTTATTAGCTTATTCATAAACAGAAGGATTTATGAGTAGATTGTACTACCTGTTTGGTACTAACACAGCAATTTAGGTTAGCACAGAGTGGGTATTTCCAAAGAACACCAAGTTTAAAACAAAAATTCTTAAAGTAATCTTTAAAGAGACTCAAGATCCACAGAATTTGGCCTTCTTCTTCCAGATGCCCCTTTTTGGGTATTAATGAAACCTCTACTAAATGGTCTCTAGTCCTCTGTTCTCCTGCTCCTTGTCTTCCCCATAAGTGACTAAAATTGCTGTTTCTTAAAGAACAGTGTCCAGAGTTTTCTTGTGTATGAAATAACAAAGGAACCATTTTGTGTTGCTCAAAAATAAGTAGTATCTTCTGTGTATTGACCACAGGATACCACAAGAAGAGAAAGCCAAATCTGCGATTCTTACTGCTCAGGTTGCACTTTGACTCATTTCGTATTTTTCCCACAATAAGCACCAAGTAATCCCACTTGTAGCTCCAAACATTGGATTTAGGTAGAATAAAGTAATGAGGGGGGAAGAAAAAAAGGTGAGACAGAGGAAACCACAAGAACACATTGCTTCAAGGCTCCRTGGTAAAATTATTCATAAAGTACCCCTGGCACATACCATATATTTTTCTTTTGCAATAACAACTTCATTTCCTTCATTTTCCTGCACTGCTTCTTCTCTTGACACACTGGGCTGTTCCTCCATCTCACCATCATCATCTTCAAACACATCTTCCAAGGTTCTGTCCCACAGGATAGTAGCTCTTTTCCTTGGGATTGGCATTCTAGTAACATTAAGCAGTGATGATTCTCCTGCCAATTTCTGGCCCAATGACTGATCTTGGGAAAGAATAGATGTGTCCATAACTAAAACCTACCCAGAAAAATCAAGAACAAAAAGTTATTGGTATTTTTTGAAGATCCATTGGCACTGTGAAGACCTGCTACAGTCTCCTAAAGGTCTCCTGAGCAGAGCACTCCCCCAGCTTATCTATCCTCTGTTCAGAGTCACTCTTAGACCAGTTTCCAGCTAGAGTACAAAGTTGTCACATTATAGCCTAACCCTTCTTTGGATCCCAGGAACACCAAGTCTCCCTAACTGGATAACCTACAAGAGGCAGCAACAGATTGTTCATTTCCTGTACTTTGAGTTTCCAGTTGCATTACGARCACCATCCCACAAAAATCTATTTCTTTCACAGCTCTATAACCACTACAGTCTGCTCCTTCTGGTATTGTACTTAACCTGCCCAAATTCCAAAGACATGGACTTAACTGTCAACACAACCTTTCCATGGCTTTCATTAAAGCTACAGCACTGATCCTCCACACTTAAATCTTCCAACTTTGCCAAAGTTACATCGCTACACTTACTCCTTACTGACTCTGATTCCACCTTCCCACTGAAGCCTCTGTGAACAAGATGACCTTTCACATTCTTTGGTGCTCAATCTATTTTATCAGTACTTCAGACGAGCAATATTCCAAGTTAAGATAGCAATAGTATTATATATGACAGCTAGAAGTGAGAGCATGTTGTATCTGCAGAAGAAATTTACCCAGATCTCCGGAAAATTCTTCCAAATACAACAAGTTTCTTATTAGGCTGGATGTTTCATAGGAGTTACAAGTTTTCAGTAGATGCTTCCACCCCCACACTCCAAAGGAATATAAAGTCCCAATGAAGTCTTTTTAAAACCTACAGGAGATAAAGCTCAACCCAGTGTATGACTGCAGTACGAGACAAATCTAGTAACTAAATTCATATTCCTTAAAGTGAGAAAACCTGCTCTTTAAAGCAAATCAAAGTTACTGATCAACAAGACAGACTACAACACACTTACTTTTTGTGCAATGGCTGAGAACTTCAGCACATTGAGTGTTTCCTCGTATGCTGATGCACATTTGCTGATGTTTACTATCATGTACACCTTCCCCTTTCCACTGAAAAATCCTTGAAGGAAATGAGTTAACTTACTTTCCCGAAAAGGTATGTGCTGCTGCAACCTTTGAAAGACAAAAGAACAGGTGATCAGAAAGTGAGTAAATTCCAGTCAGTGTAAGGACTATCCATCCTGAAGACCTGAAAGCTTCACTCTTACTATGGCACTAGTGACAAAGGTGTTTTAAATATAAATTTTAAGTTTATATTTATTCCAAAGTTTGTTTGATAAGCCAAGCTCAGAACAAGTAAGTAAAATCACTAACATCTACRATAGCATGTTTAAAGGACGTTATAACTTAAGTGATTTAATCAAAAAGCAAAACAAGGTAAGTTTAAAGATAACCTTTGTACATCAACAAGACTCCAGTATAGATGTCAGAAATCTACATATTTTTTCTACCAAAAATTTAGGTGTTACTATTGTATATTTTAAACAATAGCTTTTAAACAATGCAGGCAACACCTAAAAAGCACAACCGGTTGGCAATTCATGCAAGGACTTACTTTGACTGCTGACAGTTCTTGAGTGCATTAATACACTTGCCCAGAGTCAGGAGAGAGGTATTTATATTTCCACTCTCCTTCAGTCTGTCACCCTCATTGCGGGTCTTGGTATATCTTTCAGAACCAGCAAGATCACACAATGACAATCTGAAAGCAGACAAGGAAAAATCACTGTATTTACCTTAAAGATGCACTAATTATTCACTTTTTAAAAAGATCATTTTTCCTCATCCTTCTCAAGTTTGCTTCCCTAAAAAAATTTCCTACTGTTTTCTGCTAAATATTTGCCCAACATGCTTCCTATTTCACCCCACCCACCACCTCTTAATCCTCTTCCTTCTGGGGACTTGCATGAGCTCARGAGTAAAGAAGTCTGGCAGAACCTTGTGCTGAGCAGAGGTGACAAGACACAACAGCACTGACACCTGATGGCTTGAGGGAAAGGGCCAAGTACTGCATGAGGGGGGAAGTGGGGAACAACCACACATGCAGGAGGCTCTGCTAGTGAGCACTGGGTGCAGCACCAACACACCAACATGGAGTAACTGACAMCTGCATCACGAGAGACTGTTCTGAACTTACTCGTTGACTCGGGTCACTCTTGGTATTCCTGAATCTTCAATTTTCAGTAGTTTAACTGTGAATATGCTGTGACTAAAAGGAGAAATTGAAATCAGCAGAGGAGTGACAAAGTAGATCAATACTTTGAAAGTCTTTTTAGACTCCACAACATCTGTTCAAAGTGTTGTTTGATCTGTCAACATATCTAAGGATACACAATCAGATACAAACTTTTAAAGAGATGTTTATGTAGCATGTATTTTGATTTTTCCTCAGATATTTAGATAAGTGCTTTTGTATAGTATTTGATAAAATGGTGTGAGCTTTAGTACACATTCACCCTACTGAAGAATTGAATCCCTTTGGCTTAAGCCATTGTGCCACTGTGCCACACACTACTAAAGGACACCAAATCTGAACCTAGAAATCTAGACCTTGTTAAAGCCTCTTCYCCTCCTAGAAACCATAAGCCATGTTGTAGTTTCTCCTTCCTCCCACCCATCATCCTATGCCCAATGCTATTCAAAATGTTTCTTACCTTCTGCTGGAGCAATTATTTAGTTTTGTGCTTGCAATGCTCTGGTGTTTCAATCCCAGTTTTAGAAGTCTAAAAGCTTCTTTAGAGTCAGAAATCTGAACCCACTGCAGATCTTCMGGAAGAAATACGATAGTTTTTTAGATAACATTACCAAAATAAGTATTATGGGGATAATGTATGCACAGCAAGGACACTACATTTACTTGAGGCATAGAAGCATTTTACTGCATCTGCTTCAGACAGAAGTTACATGATGACAAATCAGATCAAAATGCCTCCTCTCATAGGAAAGGAAGGGCAAGTACATCACATCATTTCATCATTCTATTAGCACATTAAGTATGTTCCATTCAAATTAAGTGAGCAACCTTAGCCTGAGCACAGACAAGTCAAAAAGTAAGGTCTAATATGAGTAGAAAGCTCTATAGTCATATTCAGCAAGGCAGAACTATACCCTTCCAAATCCTAAATAAAGAACAGCTTCTTCAATTTATACCACAGTTGAGGGGGGGAAAGGGAGGAAGGGGAAGTCATATGGATACCTTTCAGGACCATCAACTTAACTGAAAAAAATCAGAAGCATTTTGCCTGCAACATGATGACCATATGTATGAAGTCTGCTTCTCTACCAGGGAATACCGAAAAGATCCCAGAAACAAAACCTAAAAAACTTTTGAGCCAAATATAAATACCATTAAGAACTACTGACCTCTTCTTTTAAGAAAATGGAAAAAAAATCAAACCCCTAAAAGTTTGTCATTTGTTTCCAATATTTCTCCCATTTCAAAGAAATGCTGAGATAGTTGAGTGCAGAGGCTAACAGTTTCAGTCAAGAGAAAAGATAAAACAGTATTAAAAGCAGGAATACTTCTACTTATGTAGATTGTAATAATTTTGTTATTGAGTTTTCTAATCTAAAGATCATTACATGTAGACCAACTTTTCAAATTACATTTGGCAATTGGCAAGGTATTCTATTCACCTTTTACAAAAGAACATCCCTTGATGTCTTGAGCAAGGCGGAGTGTTTTTCTTTTCTTGTCATTTGACACAGGAATCAGCAGATCATAAAAACATTCGTTGTAAATCTCAAAAAATGAAACCCAGACAGAAAACTTGATGTAGTTTCTTGCAGTTGTGATAGATTGTTCCAAGTCTTGTGAGATATCTTCCAAATCTGCCAAGTACAAAACATTACAAACCAATATAAACCGAGTGAGTTTCATTAAAAAATTAATAAGTAAAAACTGTTATAACAAACTGTCTAAAAACCACTCAAAATCTAAAATCCATTCAAAAAATCCATCTAAGTTCCCACCCCAYTTCTTAAATATCTGGAACTCATATGCTTAACTTATATATTTTCAAGAGACACCTACTCTACTGCTTCCTTTTCCACTCTGAAATTCTATCAACCACATAAAGCTTGGTTAGAATTAATCAAATCTCTTCAACATCTTTAAAATAAACTAAACTGACAAGACACTTTATTTTGACTTTTTAAAGTAAACCTAGTATTTAGGTAGTTTTTTAAATGCTAGAATTAAGTTTATATAATTACATAGGGGTACTCCAAAATCCTGTCAGGATATACCACTAGGACCCACAGCATAAATGGTACTACTTTCTTTGCTAGAACTTCACCTCATTTAATGCCTGCTCAGATACTCTTCTAATCATTTTATCCTTGTTTTCTGCACAGATTATTTGCTCACTATCCAATTCATAAGCATATAAAATTGACAAGAAGTCATTTTATTGGCATACACCAGAAGTCAGTTACTGACCTTAAGAAGGCTTATTTGCCAGCTTTAACTGCAAAACTTTTATATAAAACATACCCTTAGAATCCATAGGTGCTTTGTCCCTAGTGTTAATCTGGTGGTCTACCTGCAAAAGAAAACAAACGTTGAAATACACTAACTTTGCCAGTAAAGTTATTTCTAACAGCTCTATAGTGTTACTAGATRGGAATACAGCTTGGGTGCAATATGCCAATGGCAAGGCCCTGGTTACATGCAGTCTAGTGCACCTGTACACTGCCACTGACAGGGCTGTTCTGACCTCACACCCAGCCCTGCCTCTCCCCTTACATCAGTATATAGCACTTCAGCTTGCTGACTGGGAAACACTCCAGCCACAGAAAACAAGAGGGGTAGGAATCCCTCACATAAACAGGGTGATTCAAGACTCCAGTTGCAATTTAAACATCAGTCTTAACCTTGTAAATCAGGGGGACCCTGAATTATTTTACTAATGGTATTTTGCTAATATTGGATTTCATATTTTCCCAGCTTACTTGGCTAACCCTGGGAAGTAAGAGGTAAATGTAGAACGCTCATTCACTTAAAAACTGAAATGAGCAACTTACTGCTTCATGATACATGTTYGAAATAAATGACAGAGTTGAAATAAAGCCAAGGTTTTACTAAGAGAAAGACAATTTTCTTTTGCTATTAAAAAAATAAACCAAATAACTATAGCTAGAGCTTTGGAGCTTCATACATACATTCCCTTCCCAGTCCTGGTTTTGGTCAGCTAGGTTTTTTTTAGACACCGAACTGCAAGTTAGATTTAATTTCATTAGGTACTTCATCTACTGAAATAAGTATGCTTAAGAGAACTAACACGAAATAAAAAACAGGTATGGTTTGGTTCAGGTTTGTTTAGAGTTCTGTCAAGGGTATTTTTCATAATAAATTTTTCAAATAAAAATTTTAGGTATTAGGTTTTTCACATATAAAACACCCACACAAACCTCTGTTGCAACAGATGCAAACTTTGCCAGCAAATTTGTAGGTTTAAGTGCTGCTCTTATGAACAATATCAGAAACTAGAACGTGCATTCAAACACACAAAAGGTTTTCCTCAAGTCCTTCTGAAGGCTGACAGAGTTACATTTAACTTACTCCTGTGCTTCTGAAGTGAACTCACAGAATTTTGCTGCCACCTACCTTCCACACTGGAGCTCAGTCAACCAATAGACAAAAACCAAGGCAAGAGATATATACATTCTTTTTTCTTTTCAACACTAGCTATTAAAACTTAGCATATCACAAGGGGAATGCTTAATTCTTTTTGTAAAGAAAAAAACAAAGAAAAGTGCTTTTCTAGTTCCAAATCCCCGTATATGCTGAGTTTTATTTTAGATTATTCCACTCATTTCAGAATTAAAAGACACTAAGAAAAAGGTATGGTTATAAAAAGTAAAAATTTCTCATAACTGTAGCTGGACTAAACAGCTTTAGAATTTCAGTCAGCTTCTAAAACTGGAGTGTATTTCTGGACTGCTCAACAGTGAGCTGTAAAAAAAAAAAGCCCAGGAGAAACCCATCTTTAATTCAAACCGTTAAGTCCACTAGCTTTATTTCTCTGCTGCTTCAAACAGATTTTTGCTTCCTTTAAGGATACTTGTCCAACTGAAAGGGGAACAACCGCAAAACTATTAATTTCTTCCAAGTATCCTGAAAGACAATATGTTCTTTAAAGGATCAGACYTACTAGCATTCCCACAGATAAGAACTGAATGTAAATAGTCCCTTATTTATTAAAGGACCAGTAATTCCAGAGGATAAATTATCAAATGCCCAAGGTACAGAAAAACAAAAAGCACTTAGTTTACATGCCCATGAAGTACTGAGCCACACGACAGAACTCCCCAGGAACAGGGGCCATGAGCTCTACTGCTCACTTTACTGCTGGTCTCAATGGTTGGCTGCCAGCAAATAGACATATCCATGGTTAAATACAGCCARTATTCTACTCCCACAAATGAAGAACATGGAGCTATCTAAAGATGCATGTACTCATCAATATAGAAAGAAGGGCTCCTCTACCTCTTTWATTAGACGAAGTAATGAATTTTTAATAGCAGTTTCTTCTCTCACTTGGTTTTCAGTCAGCTTTATATAATCTCTACACCGATAAGGTTTGAGATCCATTGCTGTGTACAACTTTCCTTCAATACTTTTAAACAACATATCCATAGTCCTTGGCAGAATACCACCATCATCTTCTGTCCCTGAAAGAACAGACAAAAGAAAAATCCAGTTATTACAAGGTATACAGATAAATGAGGACAGAAAGRATATAAATCTCAAGGCATACACAGAGTTTGAAGACAACTTACAGCATGAAGCAGTGGAGTTTTCTTTGTATTCTCAAGGTAACAGAAATATAATTAGAGAGTTTTAAAAAGTATTTGGCTTTCGGGAACAGTTCATGCTCTATATCAGTATTGGGTATAACATAAAAGAAAAACTACTGGAGTATTTTGCACAAGCTTAGCCTTAAGGGAAAACAAAACAAAAAAAAACCACCCATGACCACAGAGACATTTGATAAAGACKTGCAATTTTTCATATCTACTTTTACCTTGGAAAGTGTAAGTTTTCCCAGCATTTGTTACACCATATGTAAAAACYAGACGATTATATCCATCTAGGAAATCTTGTACTGGTTGCTTCATGGTACCTTCAAAGAATTCTTCTTGGGTTGTTTCAGGTCCAAACACCTGAGTATTACCAAGAAATAGTTCTACTTTGAGCAATTATTAGAGACTTCTAAAGAATCTTTTAAATTCTGTTAGTTTATAATCTTGAGGACTATAAAGTTAAAAAATACAGTTTGCTTGGTATTCAATACTGCAAGTTAAAATAATCTGTACTAGAAAGAATTTACAAACATTTAAAGGCAACTTATTTACTTGTGAAAAAGTGAACTTCTGCAAAGTTGGTCCTGAAGTTTTTTCACTTAGTCGACTCAAATAGTGTTGGGGGGGCTTCAGTACAATATTTGTTGAGTCTTCAAGTGAAACACAGTCCTGTTMAAAGAAAACAAGCAATCCAGGCATGAAGAGACTATAAAGCGCTCAGCCTACAGGAAAAACAAACAAAAAACCCCACAAAACAAATTTTAAGTATATTTAAACTAAATAAATGTCACACCTGGGATCCATTTTCTCTTTCCAATGATGTAAATGGTCTGATACGCAGGCAAACTTGTATGTGTTCCTTAGACTCCAAACTGCTCCTCTAGGAAAAAAAAAAAAAGGCAAAAAAACCCAGTTAGAAATTTGGTTATGTTCTTGATAATTAGCACATGAAACCAGTTTTATTGAATCAGACTGTTTTGGACAGACTTATTTGATAACATGGGAATCAAAACTACTTCACTAGATCAGCTTTGACAAGTACTTCAGCCCCTGCAGAAGCTTGCTGTGATAAGTAAATCTTGCAGCACATTTATGTAAACACTGCATTCAGACCAACAAAAACATTCTATAAACTGGCAATCAGCCTCATTCACAGAAAACTGATGTGCCCAATAGGGCATCAATGCACTGCCACACAACTTAGTCTAAATCCGATGCATCTCTTTCAAACTAAAAAATAACAAAGAAGCTTTTCATCTTCTCAGTAAAATTCTGACTATTCCTATCTATGAAAGGATTAAGCTTATGTTTTAAAAAAATAAATATCCAAACAGTAAAGTTTTCTTACCTGGCTTGTGTCTGAGCCTGAAGAAACCAAAGAAAATTCTGAGGAGAGATCTGTTTTAATATCTTCCACACTTACTGGTCCTGCTCTTGGAGATGGCTCAATGCTGGCAATATAGGATGGTCTGTAGTACTTCCCATTATCCAAAACCGGRTCCATTCTGCAAGATAAAATAAAACTATGTTGTGCCGTCTGATAATATAACATATAATATTGTTTATATATATTATATAATATACATTGCCATGTCTAGGCTACAGGAAAGCATATAAATTGTTTTACTAAATACTAACGGAGAACATGCAGTGTTCATTAAAGAAATGGGCAGAGTAGGATTAGTTCAAAACCCTTTTGCTCAGGAAAAGCGTTGGTCTCCTGCCTATAATACAGTCCCACTTCAATTTCCCCCAACAAAAAACCTGAGATGTGTCTGCATTTCAGTRCCAAAACACTTAAGGGCTCAGTTTTCCCATGTAGGCTGTAAAAGCCAGACACGACTTTAAGCAGTTAGACAAATGCCACCAGGCTGCAAATGAGATAAAACTATACATAAACTAAGCACCAATGTTTACTTTCTAATCTAATGTTTCTTCTAACCTAATTTATTTTTGGCCTTGCATCTGTGTCAAAACCAGCAAAAACTTGGCCTGAAATATCATCATGGCTTGAACAAAGACTGACCTGTGAATAAGCTACAGTTGGAAAGAAACATACCTGTGCTGTCACAATCTGGAGGTCTTATTCATCAGCTACACAATGGCACACTGCAAAACTCTTATCACTCCTTTACAGGAAACATATTTATTAGATGATTGCCACTTTAATTGCTTTCAATCTAAGCTTAAAGTGTGACTTGTCAAGATTATGCTCTCATTCTGAATCTTTTTCCTTAAGAAGTCCAA
The DNA here is from genome assembly GCA_014549065.1 of Cardinalis cardinalis. Lineage (NCBI taxonomy): Eukaryota > Metazoa > Chordata > Aves > Passeriformes > Cardinalidae > Cardinalis > Cardinalis cardinalis. The sequence goes on from JACDOX010000029.1 coordinate 1,660,701, forward strand.
GACAAACATTAAGCTGTGTACACAAAGCCAGAACTGTAAGTGTTCATACAGCCCAGCGGTCAGAACAGTGAGATTCGAGCCCTTACAGGGTGCCCAGCCCAAGGTGTAGAATTCCTGTAAATACTGCAGGTATTTACATGCGAACAACTGTACTGCCCAGCTGCAGGCACGAAAAGGTACTCATGTCCCGGGATGTGTTATTACAACCCTGCTAACCGTGGCGATAGAATTCAGAGCTGTAGAAGACCCCCTCAAAGAAGGGGAAGCCGAGAGGCCCACGCAGCAMAGCCACAGCTCGCACAGGGCCCGCGGTGCTGCCAGCACAACAAAAGGCAGAACGAGCTCCGAACCACACAGTGAGGCTAGCAGCTTACGTAAAAGCTAAAGCAACAGCCCTAATACCTAAAAAAAAAAAAAACAGGAAACTTTCTTCTCTTTAGGTATCAAGCTTTCACTTCCAGGTTCTATGCTATTTGCCTGTTCTTACGGGACACAGCCAGCGCGGCTTTGGCAGCAGCATAGCGGGAGTTACCCAGGCTCCACCGAAAACTGCTCACACGCCACAGCCCTCCCGCGTAACCGGGATGGCAGCGGTGCGAGCTGGGGGRACGGCCCCCGCGCCGCCGCCACAGGGACCACCCACGCCTCTTCAGGGCCCCACGACCCCCGTGTCACAAGCACCGCGACCCTTCTGCCGGCGATGGCCCCRGCCCCGCTCACCCGCCCGGCCCCKGCCGCTGCTGGGCTCGTGCTCCGTTCCGGCCGCGGCTTCTTTTCGAATCCGACCAATGGCAGCGCACGGTGCCGCGCGGCCTCCTGGGCGCACGGCTCTGCCGCGGCGCAGGGCTCGACGGGAAGTGTAGTCCCGGAGGGGCGGGGCCGCCTGTCCCGGCCTGCCCTCGCGCGGCGGCCGCGCCCCGCTGGGTCGCAGCGCCCGGGGCGGCTGTGCCGAGGCCGCGGCCACGCGGGGCCGCCAGCGCCCGGCCGCGCAGCGACAGCGGGASCTCGGCTGCCGCGGGAAGGCGCCCTGGCCCCGCCGGGCCTGCCTCACCTGCCTGCGGCGCCCGGCCTTGGCCTGTGTCAGGCGCGGCAGAAGGACGAGTGTAAGTTGGAGCTTGCCGGGGCTCCGGGTGATTGCAGCACTTCTCCGGGTGATTGCAGCTGGCTGTTTAAAAAACAGGATAATCATTCTTTGCAGGTGATGAGAGGGAAGAGGCCAGTGACCTGCTCGATCCCTTGTTCCAGAGCAGGGATCAGCCGAATTGGGAAACTCCCGGTTTAAGGTCAGGATATGCTGGTGCCCTGCCCTGGGTTCCAAGCCTGGCAGGTGACAGCTGTGGAAGACGCTTAGCGTGGTACCTTTGTTTAAAAGCTTCCCTAGGCAGAAATTGTTGCTGGGTGTCAGGTTTGCATGATGGGCATTTAATTTCTTAATCAGCAATGAGAGGAATTCTTTATTTTCGAAACAATGTTGTAATGCAAATGAGATCATCGGTTTCTGGAATGTCAGGGTATGGAAATRTACAGAATTTGGTAACAAAAATCAGCATGAGTTTCTCTTTAGAATCAGATGGAAATTCTTTGAACTTTAATAAGAAATGTCTGCCAGTTTTGAATTGAAATAAAAGGACAAGTAAGTTGAAAGTAGTCARTATCTGCCGAAATTAAATGTTTGTTGTTCATTTGAAGAAAAGACTGCCAGCAAAAGCAAGCAATTCTGTAAAGGAATAWTTCTACACAGATTTTGTATCAGCTGCTTTCATGAGGTTGTCTTTAATGTTAAATCCTATCTTTCTTTAAACTGAGGCTGTGTCATATCAGTAAAAGAGGTAWACTAAAGGATTTCAGTTGGGTTGTAGGCCACATTGTAACAGTTGGTTTGTTTTAACAGCAGAAAATGATGCAGTGTTGAATTTGAAATTGTTTGCTGGTAAAACTGAAAGGCTCTTGAAATCATACTGTAAAATTTTGGGTAACGTTTTAAGAATAATGTTGGTTTCTGTCTTAAATAGAATACAAACTACTGAACTTACCTAATGCCAAAACACCTTTTTCATACCAGGAGAGGACTAAGAATGCCTCTGAAAATAAGGTAAAAAATTAGCTCCTGGGAGAAAATATGAAAGTTGCTGTATTCTCCTTGTTGGAAAGGAAAACCAAAGACCTGGGAATATTTTGCAAGGTACATTCCTAAAAACATTGTGTCTATGACCTGCAGAACGTTATTTTGCTGAGTTGGGGCGTCACAAGGCTCCTTGCACAGGCAATATTTTGATTTTGTTTGAATTTTGGATTTCTAAAACTGTTTTTATGATACTGCATAAGTTAAACTAGAATCTCAAAGGACTCCCATGAGGATACTGAAAGGGCAGACTAAACCACAGCCTGACATGTGTTCCCAGCCTCACGCAAGCCATGGTAAAGAAAACATTAGGTCAGCCTGCTTTGGAGTGAGAGATGGTGAAACTCCATCTATGTAAATAAGCTTTATGGCTTTCTACCAAAATATTCTTCTTAATTGGTTTCTGCAAGAACACCAGTTGCGACAAAAATATCTGCTGCTAAAACAGCATTCAGTAACTTATTCACCCCTGAAATTTGATTATGTTTCTTTTCAAATTCTTTACAACTTGTAAAACGTGTAGCATGTTTGGCACTCACAAGAGGAAAAGATTTTTGTAAAGGACTTGTTAGAAACTTACATGCCTTGTATTTGAGACAGGATTCAAAAGTTGTGGATAGTCTACTCATGACAGTGAGATGATGCCCTATGAGACAGCACATCTCAGCTTGCTTTTACATTGCTGTCAGAAGTAATTAGAGACAGTCAACATTCCCCAGCATYCTTCAGCACATCTGAGTGGCAGCCAAACCAGAGGTGGGTTCAGTTTCTTTGTACTCAACTCACCTTCCCCAGGGAATTAGCCAAGTGCTTTTCTCTCATCACCCTTGGTTCTGCTGTGCTTCCCCATGCCCTGACAGTGCTGCCTCATCCTGGGTGCAGGCCAGGTCCTTCTCCAGGGGTCATTTGGAGCTGACTGCAAGAGCRGTCCTGTTCCTTGTCACTGAGATACCTTGGAGGAAAGTGGTGCACTGTGTAATCCTCCTGAGAGCCTGCCAGTCCTTTTGAATTCCTGTCTTTCAGAGCAGTACATGTCATTTATCCTGTTCCTGGCACAGTCTRGTGCATGCATTGCACACTTTCATTTGATCCTGTACCCTCATTGCCCCACTCTCATCAGTTGCCTTCAGGCTTCTAGTGCACGTACAGCTGATTTTATCGACTCATAACATTGCAGGCTGTTGATTCACATTTTTTTCTTTAGCAATGTTGGTGTGTTTCCCTTTATCATCTGTTTTAAGCAATGAGCTACTTCTTCAGTCTCATGGARGGCTTTGCCCCAGGGGACAGGTGGCATTGGGACAGAAATCTCTGGTGCTGGACTAAGAGGAGCAGTTGTCTGAGACCCCCCTCCCTGAGGGAGGCAGGAGCTTTCTGTCCTCAGTCTGCAAATACTGGTGCTGGTTTATAGCCAATGTTACAGCTGAGTAATTCTGGGGTTCCAGGGGGGATAGAAAGAAACCTTCTGGAAAGAGCTCACAGATGGTTATAAGGCTATTCCTTTGAGGTGCTCTAGGAATATAAAATACTCTTTGGAAAATGAATCATAGGCTCACTGCAAAAATGGACCTTCAGGGGCATATTCAAACATGAGAGAGCCAGTCAAGAGTCAAAGGCCTGGAAAGGAAGGAAGGGTCACCGATGGGCAGCTGGAGGTGCCTGTAACCTGCTGCTGGACTTAGGCCTTAATGCTTGTCCTCTGGACACTGCCATGCTTGTGCTTCTCACAGATGCAGAGAGGCCGCCTGGTCCCATGCTGGTGTTTTATGTAATGAAAATGTGCTACATGTGCTCAACATACCATTTTTAAATCTTCAGAGCTTCTCATGAAAATCTGTGCATGGCAAACAGAGTATGTCTCCTTCAGCAAGAGCTGGGTTGTCTTAGATAGGAGGAGATTTGAAATATATATTCTGAGATGTATTTCTTTCACTTTGCATAATTCAAGACTTAGTCTTTGGAAAGAGTGCAGTTGAGACAAGAAAAGTCATTGCTGTGTCTTCCTGTTTCTCTTCCCACCTTCTGGAATCTCTTACGTCCCTCTTTGAATTATTGCATAATTCTCTGATGAATCAAAGAGATCATTTCAGCTGTAACCAATCTTTAAATTTTGTAATTAAGCCAAAAACTTTCAGTTATTCTCTGTAATGCTTTAATTCAAGTAATCACTGCTTTGAAGGTCAGATCTTGCATTTTGAAATCAGAACCTTCTGCCTGTCATAAATGGTAAKAACTGTTTTCACATTGTGACACAGGTATTTGTCCTGTAAATGTATCAGCTGGTTTTTTTTGACTAATAGTCATATGGTGAAATGGTGCAGTTAGTTTTTAGGGGTTTTAGATATGTGCATTCAATAGTAAAATTATTTTTAATACAATAATATGTAATAGAATAATAAATAAGAATATAATTAATAAAATATACTGTCAAAAATTTATTCTGTGAAATTCTGTGTATTTTTATGAGAAAAGATGACTACTCCTTAATTGTGTACTGTGTGATTTTTAGGAGCAATTGTGCATAGATGGCTTTTCCATAGTCAGTGGGGCATTTGTTGTGCACCAGCCCAGCTAGTTGGGTTGAGATCATGCYGAGTCCTGTAAACGAGGCATTTTTGAGTTACTGGTAATCACATCATTGGAAATCCTTCCAGAGAATCCATGAGCAGAAAGACTGATGGCTGATATTGAATATTTGGTTAATGTTCTTGCCTCCAAGTCAGCATTATACCAATAGCCCAGGACATACTCTTAGAAATGGCTCTACAGGTGGAATAATAAATTGAATACTGTACTTAGAGTAAATCAGGATGAGCTTTGGCACTGTTTTCCCATAGTCTGGATCTTGCATCTTAGTTTTCCTGTGGATTTCAAGTTCTTATAACCTTTTGTCATAAAAATTAAGTTGTATTGTTGATACAGAAGATACAGTCCAGAAACACTGACTACTTCAGGAAGTTTATTTTTATGTATGTTGCTTATATTTCATACAGGGTATTTGAAATGTGCATCCAACTTTTCTTTGGTTTCTTGAAATGCCTAAGTGCCTCCTGCTTTTTTTAAATTTTATTATTATTATTATAATTTCTAAAGCTGTGCCTAAGTTCTGCAAAGATTTGCATAATGTATTTTTACCTTCCAGGTCCAGGTCTGAGCCCAGGTATGTTGCCACTTTTTTGTATACATGATGTTAACTATTTTATTTGCAGACAGCATGCTAGCTCCAGGTTAAGGGCTGGAGGTGCATTCCAAATCTTATTAATAAAACTTTATTTCTCCCCATGTGTTATTGATTCTTTTTCAATCATCTGCTGAGCTGTATAAATACGAACAAGRGTGACTATAATTTGAAGGTTAAATCTCAGGGTTGGCTTTCCCTAAAATGAAACATATGTTTGAGTTTTATTTTAATTGAGGTTTCAGAAATTTTACTTCAATTCCAAGCTACTTTTGGAAATTCTTCATGGCATTCTTCAAGCTTTAATCCCTAGTATTACTTTTTGAAGAATATTGCTAGGTTGTTTTTTTTTTTTGTAGTGCTATGTAAGATGCATGCTCTAAATAGCTGTCTAATGGTCCCAGAACCTTCTGAACAGCCCCAGAAAACTTTACCAAAGACATTCTGTTAAAAGTTACATTCTCAATTGTTACTCTATCATCTTATTAAAAGCTTAACAAGATAAATAAATTGGAACATGAATTCAATACTTATCTAGAGTAATGCAATTCTGAAATAGGAAAACTGGCYAAGATACCACTAAATATATATCAGATATATAGCTTTTGGGTGAAGGAGCTGAAAGAATTCCAGTAAAGGAATTCCAGTAAAGGAATGCATACAAACATCTGTAAGTTCTCTGTAGAAGCCAGAGGACTGGACAATTCTGTGTCTCAGAAGTATAAGGTGCCTCTAAAAGAAGTGGATCGAGAGCAAGAAGTTTACTGCTCAAATAACATGGGCTAAATCCAAGGAGCAGGCTGTGTTATAGTGTAGTATTACTCATCTTGCTGGCTCTGACACCCAAGACAGTCTCTTTTCTTCTTGCCAAATGTCAACCATCTGTCTTGATCTCAGGAATTAGTGCCATTCCCTGACATTATATACCTTCCCTTGGAATGTCCTGGCTTTGGGCACTCAGGACTTCTGCTCTAACTCACGTGAAGATGTGATTGGAGTGTGAAAGTCACACCACTGACCTTGAGATGTTTTAACTTGGGCTTCCTGTACAGCCTGTGCTCAGAGACACTCAGAATGGATTCAGGCCTAGGTTAAATTCTTGCTCGGGAAGTGCACTTGAACTACATGGTACAGCTAAGCTATGTAATTGTAACCCAGATTACCCTTTGGAGGAGCCTTGCTTTCTTCACTAGCCTCTTCACTTAGATGTCAAAATTAATGTCTAGTTTTGGGGAACATGGTTATCCTACAACATGATAAAAGGGCAAGGAATGAACATTGAGAAAACYAATTTCTTAACCAGTTTCATACCTTTAAAGGACTGGAAGATAATGATTCTTTGACAATAGTAAATGGCCAGGGCTTACATTTTACTGTATTACCAGCTGGGCATTGGCCATCCTGGAGGAAAAACAAACAGAAGGCCGAGAATAATACATGCTAGACATCTGCCCTGCATAGAACAAAATCACAGTCCTGAATAGAAGAGCCTGCATTTGTACCATGCAACTGGACTACRGTGCACTTTGCAGAGAAACACAGTCTTCTTCACTCAAAGTGGACCAGCAGATAAAAGGCTATGAAAACTCATGAAGTCTCAGTTCTTCTCAAAGGGTGGATTAATGAGCAGTTAGCTTTTTTTTTTTGCACATTCTTATGCCATTATTTTTAGCCAAATCGGCCAGTACATCTGTGTGGMAAAACAGATGCTGGGGCAGCAGAAGAGCAGGCAGAAATTCTGCTGGGACAGGAAGGCAGGGCTGCATCTCTTGTGTTAGGCATTCTTGGCAAGGCTAAACTGTAAAGTTGCATGTTTGGCAATTCTTCAGCAAGGACTCTAACATGCAGGTGCCTGCCTGGATTGCAGCCTTTGAGCGTATCCAGACTTGCAGAGTTGTTGAGTATTCCCAAAGGTGGTTTAACATCTCGTTCTCAATTTGATGCTGCCCTGCCTGATGTTGTCACAACATGCTGCAGCCAAAGATAARCGGAGTTTTGAAATGGGTCAGGCTTCCTTACTGAAACTTTACTCACAGCTGAAATCTGAAGAAACTGAAAGGTTGAGTGCTACTAAGTACTGGCTGATCTGACCATCAGTAGTCAGAATAAACCCTGGTTTGCAAAATTGAGAGGTAAATGGTGAAATTCCATTGTTCCTAATTCAGTTTTGTGCATCTGAATTTTCCTGTCTTGTCTTAACAAATTATGGAATCTGACTTCAGTTTCAGTCAGGTGCTTTGTACAGTGTTGCCAAGTACTGTCATACTGCCTCACTACATTGTCTATGTGGACCACTGAAGAACACACAATTGTTTAAAAATTACTGTGARATCCTTCTGGGTGACAGGCATTATAAAAATGAGATAATTCTTTCAACATTTKATCCAGATRTTCTATGTAAAGCACATTTTGGCATTATGAAAAGAACCAAAACATTTAAAAATTTGGGGGAAAGAGAGGAGTCCTTTTTGTTTTTAAGGATAATATTAGTATAAAATTAAAAATGAGTCATWCTCTAACTAATTTCTAACTTGGTGACTCATGCTCTTGGCAAACTAATTATCCAAGACAAGTGACTCAGGAATAGATGATATAGTTTTATGGCTATTGCTATTACAACTAAACATGAGGCCTGATTTTGGGTATATAAAATGTAGCTATATCCTGCAAGTTAGGCCACAGTGCTGGTTGAGGGTATATTACACATGCAGATTTCTTCAATCTGATGTGGTTTTTTCCTTTTGAGGTAGGATGTGTAGCTAGCTTCTGGGTGTCTGAAGAAGCCATGGACACCAAGAATCTCAGGAGTGTATTTGGACAAGGAAAATCTAATCTGGTATGTATTTCTTTCCATCCAGGAATGGGTAAAGCCTCATCACAGGAGCATTTCTCTGATTAAACTTTTCACTTCAGATTCTTAATAAATCGTTTAATGAATATTATTGATCTGGAGATGATGGTAAGATTCATGCCATGTTTTTTTGGGTTGAATATAGTACCAGGCTGTTATCTGTAATCCTCTCTCTGTTTTGTTTCTTTTTCTTCCATGCCCTCCCCGCTCCTCCTTGGCTGCAGTCTGTAAAGTACTAGCACAGTGCAGGTCTGATCTGCTGAAACCACAACTAATGCCACTGCCTGCCTCTGATGGGAAGAGAACCCAGACTATAAACTTGGGATTTCTGACCTCTTAATAGACAAGTCTRTTGCGTGTCTTTGTCTTTCCCCACCGTGGGTTCCTTTTGTTTCTGTTCTTCCTCTGTRTTATTAACTCCCATTGAAGTTCAGTGTTACTGTTTCCTGGGAGCCCAGTWCATTTGGGTGTTCATACAGTCCAAAGAAGTCACATGTTACCTCCATGGTGGGAGTTCATCCTGCAACAAAAATAGAAAACAATTTTGTTTTAATAGTTCTGAATGATTTTCAGCTGAAGCAATGAAAAGGAAAGTCAGGCATATTTTAGTGAAAATCATGTTTCTCAACTACGATTTTTTAATTGGGAATTTAAGTTTATAGTAACATTAGAAATTAATCATAAATATTGCAGATACCTATACAGGCTTATTCTCATAAAGTAGGCTGTTTTTTAGAATAGCTGAAATTATTCCTGTAGTGAGACAGGAGAATGTCTTAAGCAAGCTGCACTGAATAGTAGTTTGCATTCTCTTTCTCTTGTTTGGTTGTAAGTGTAGTGGACGACAGATGAAATAATTATTGACGCAGAGAATAACACAAATCATGTCAAACAGGGACTTCAAACATCGTGCTTTGGGGTCAATTACCTGTGTGCCTGGAACTTTGATCACGCTGGTACATGGCCACATGACATAATTTGGGTGGATGTACATGCAAAGATAAATAGGCAGATTTTCATTGAATTTTCAAGCAGAACACGAAATGTCAGTGAAGTGAAAACGTGTGTTTCTAATATGCTCAAGGAACTTCAACAAAGGAAGCTTATACTGATGAATTAATTTGCTGAAACTGCAAGCAAGGGGGTTTGTTTGTTTGGTRTTTAAACTTAAATGGATCCTGTTTCCAATAAGCAGCATGAAGGGGGAGTGTTTCCAGGGCACTGCCATGCCAAATGGAAGACAGCGTGTTCTCTGCCTGATGAAATGTAAGTTTGACTGCTAATCAGCCTGCCTAATGCACTGCTAGATTAATAGCCCATTTTCCTGAGAATTCAGCTTCTGGGGAACTTATGCTGTTTTCTAATTTTTGTTTAAAAGAAAATTAGGATAKTCTGATGTTTTTCAAATAGAAATCTTTCAGATTTCCATTTCAGCACTGACTCTGCCAAGGCAAATGAGTTAAAATCTAAGAATGACTGGAATTCTGCTACTAAATTTTTCATTTGAGGGGCATGGACATTTAAATTTCTGTTTTGGGTCAAACTGATCCAAATATAGCTTTCATTTTGGAAGTGAGACCTGTCTGCAAATTCTTTCTCAGCTCTCTTGCTACTTTTTATTTTAGCACTGTTGCTTTTTTTTTCTTTAAATGGAAGGTGAGAAGAGCAGTTATTCACAGTTTGTAAAGGGCTTGAAGAACTGTGTGCACAGAGCACTATGTAGGTGAAAATTATTTAAATTCAGAACTATGTTTTGTCTTCTTCGTTTTTTCCTTATGTCAGTCTATGCTGTAACTGAAGTCAATCTGCTTATAATCAAATCTAAACTTGGCTGGTGGTTAGAGGTGGTGACTTTGGGGATTTTTGTTTTAATCAGAGACTTTCTAGTTCACTGAAATTAGGGTTCCAGCCTGATTTCTCTCTGCAGGAAAAATAAGGATTTTGTTCTTAATGTTTTCGTTAATTGTTTGTCTTTGCCGTTCCTATGAAAATAGTCCTGATGAGTCCATCACTGGTGCTTTTTGCATTTGCTTCAAAATATGGGAATGAATCTGTTCTAAAAATTACTTTGTATATGTATGTCTGTATATGTTCTGGGAGTATCTAAGGTCTGAAAATTGTTGATGATTAGGAGGTCATAAATCAGACAACTTTATTTTTTGTTTAGGATTTTAGGTCACACATTGATTTCAGCTTGTATCAGATTGCGGTTCTGCCTATGAACGAAGACTAATGTCATATTTGTGGGCATTATGTTATGTGCAGTCCATGACCACTGATGCCTCATAACCACTGCATCAGTATTTTTCTTATACCTTTATCTGTTGTGGTATGTGTACCTTCCTTCCTGATCTGCTTGGTCTGCTTGTTCTCAATCTTTTTTTTTTTTTTGTATGTGTTTTGGGGTTTTATTTGGTTGGTTTTGTTTGATTGTTTTTGGTTTTTGGTTTGGTTCCCCCTTTCCTTCTAAGAGGAAATGGATTGAAGATACATGTCCCCTCTGATATATTATTTAAATTTGATAAATGAAGAAAAAGCAAATCAGTTGGTGCTTACTACTTTTAGAGCAGTCAGGATAAAAGGATGAGAGATAGATGTCTTTGCTGTATCAGTTCTGTTTTCAGTGGATATAAAAAGGTTTCGTAAACTGAAGAAAAAGTATCTTTGTCTCCTGTTTTACAGGAGATACACAAGGCTTTTGTTTCCTCATTCCATGTGTGAGATCACTGGCACCAAATGAACGGTAGCTTCTTTATCTGACATCCATGTCAAAATTAAGGATAAGTACAATAAATTTGGTTAGCAGTGTTCATGAGATCAAGGAGTCTGATTTATCATTTGGGAAAAGAACAATAAATGTGTATAATCAGAACTTTAAATGTGAGTGAGCGTCAAAGTAATGCCCCAGGGTGTTATGCCATTTGTTATGAGATACAAAATCTTTTGTGCTCCATGGTACTTGGTATATATTTCTTAGACACTTCCATGTTAATAATTGATCCAAAGAACTTGTTTTGTTCACCCATGTGGTATCTTTGAGTCTTAACTTCCCATTAGACCAAGCATGTGTTTGTATTAGATATGTTTTATTACAAGAAAACAAATATTTTGGTGGCACTAAGATCCCTGCAGTGAAATAGAAATTGCCTCTTATGCAGGAGAGACCCTGAAGTTGCTTTGAATGGTAGGGGTTTTTTCACAATATATCTAATGACAAAACAGAAGTCCGTAATTACAGTGTAATTTTTTTTTAGTGTATCCATAGTTTATATTGACCTTGTGAAARCCTGAAAGCTCTAAACTGGCCTCTTGAATATAATAAAATGCACAGCACAGAACATACTTACTTTAAGGTAAAGTTAGTAGTTCCAGAAATATTCAGAAGATAAAACTATAGCAGATCCATCCAATGCTAGCATAAGGTTCTTTCCCTTTTTTGTTACCAGGTAGTTGGAGCACTTAAGGACAAATTTGTCATTTGTAGCATAGCTCCTTCCTACACAAGACTTATTCTTTGTAAACATGGATTACAAAGGTATTTTTAAAAATAATAGCATTTGTGTATTATTGTCTGTGATTTCAACTTAAACTCCCAAGGACATACTAAATGTTTTTTTAGCCTAAACAGATCTTTGGTTTATCTGTCTGAAAGCACATATTCTACTAAATTTCTAGCTCCAGGTGAGTTGTGGTATTTGGACTTAAACCCTGTGCTTAAATGTTCTTTCAGACATAACCCTTCCTTGCCACTGGAGAAATACTGATGGTGTGGTGYGTTTCCATTTTAGACTAATTCCCATCCCTGGGCTAGTTTAGAAGAAGGAAAATTAAACCTCTGTGTCCTTTCTAGGCTCTGATGGACACTGTGTGTTCTCTCCTGAGTTAGAGGAGTAAGCCAGTTTTGTCTGCATTGGAGGTATGTGTGTGCAGAGAATAGTTTAAGGAGATGCCTTTTTTATCTCTTCCAAACACAGGCATAGGAAGTCAGATTTCCTGTTGTTACCTGATTAATTTTCATTCATGTCCATGGATGTGAATATCCATGGAAATTTCATAGATTTTCAGCATTTAAGCTTTGAGAGTAGAGACCAATGCAAGTAAAAAGTCTCTTGTGCAGCTGACTGTTGATAGGAGAACCAGTTTCTCTTCCTCTTTAGATGTGGCAGTGCTGAATAAGGATGAGGTAGTCTTTTGTACTTGGCAGCCATTCATTCTTTCAAAGTGCCTGTTTTGAAACTATCACTTACCTCCTGGTTGCATTGTGAAGGACCACATGAAAATGCTGAGTTGAAAAGAAAGTGAAGACATTGAGCTGAACAAAACCAGTATGTATACATACATGAGGGTAATTATCTATGGGGGAGCAGTCAGGAGCAAAGGCCATTGGTTTCTCTACTAAGTGTTCTGTCACTTGTTGCAATAATTTATTTTTTATGATGATGAACATTATTTCTCAATCAGTGGGTTGGGAACTTGCATGTTTTCCAATCACATTTTGTATATTTAAGTTTGATAGTTTAAGATAAGCAGCAGTACACTGAGCCAAATACTTGTGTACAAGGTAGACTTTATGGGGCAAAGGAGAAATGAGGCACTGGAAATGAGTTTTTTCGCATTTTAGATACCTAAGAGTTTGGATCCATTGCCTATTTGTTTTCTTTTTTAAAAAGTTCTCTGCAGAATAGAAACTGTGGCATGGGAAAAAAAAAAAAAGATTTTTCACCCCCACAGCTGCTTTATCTTCACTGTCTGGTACTAGTAAGAAGCAGCCAAGGACCCTAAATGCAACTAATGTGGGGGATTTGATTTGAAATGTCTGAACTAAGGCACTTACATTTTCTGTTTCCTGTAAAAGAAGAGCACCAGCAGCTCTTTAACTGCCAGGGATCAGTTAAAGTTGGAGAGGGTAAGTGTGAACTAAGTTATAATTGTCCAGTTGGACATAGAAACAGAGGTATTGGCAGGGAGGGCAAGATTATCGCTGCTTTGTGACTGCAGCATGCTTTTTTCCAGTTGGGATGAAAGACAGCAACCACAATCCCTAACCTCATCTCAGAACTGCCAGAGGAGAACTGTAGAAACCACTTGGACTGCTGCAAAGTCTGGCTGCAGGGATGGGCAAGATGGTAAGACCAGCCTACACCTATGTCCCCTTCTGACCCTTATTCCCTAGTTTGGCCATTGTTAGATGTGTAAGTCATCTATTACACAGGCACATGGTGATTGGAGAAGGGGGAACAGAGGAGAGAATTACATTAGATGCTGTTAGGAAGAAATTCTTTACTCAGAGGATAGTGGGGCACTGTAAAAGGCTGTCCAAAGAGGTTGTGGGTGCCCCATTCCTGGGAGCATYCAAGCCAGATTGGATGATCTGGTGGGTGGTATCCCTCTATGTGGCTGAGGTTTGGAGCTAAATGGTAGTTAAGGTCCCTTCCACCCCAAACAATTTTGTGTCCTAGTCCAAACAGCATTCCAGGTAGTGTTCATGCTGCCCTGCCTGGCCACTGAGCTTGGCACTTGGGCTAGGAGATCTATCTATGCCCTATTTGTCATCAACAAAGAGAAAGAAAATTCCTCTTCASGGCTGTTCAGGCTGCCAAAGCAATGTTCCAGCTTAGGCAAGTGCCTTTTCCCATGTTTCTCTCCCTTGATGGAAGTGAGGGGGAGATGAACTTCCCCTCTGTGCAGGGCTTTTCTTCATGACACCAGCAGGTTTTCTTTAAGTGCCACAGAAGGCATAATTGAAAGAAGCCTGTACTAATAGGTGGGTGAACAGGGAAGGAACTGATGGTCTCAATATCATCTTTCTTGGCTTCAAACTGACAAAGATTTAGGCATATGACTAAATTTATGCTATTCATTTTGTCTGTCATCTGCAGTCAGTTTCCCCTCTCAGATGCACTAGTGTTTGGGGGAAGCAGAATTCTCATGTGAGCTACCTGTTGTGATGGTAAGGCTTCCTTAGCTCTCCAGAGTCACACCAATAATTCCAGAGGTCCTTATGTTCATTTTAAATACTCTGACATTGCACTTTCCAGATAGGAATTTTACACACTTTCGAAGCTGTTCTGTCCCATTTCATTTACACATCTATCACTTGTCATTATATAGTTATGTTTGACAGTTAGTCTTCTAGCCCTGCAATTTATGAGAAAAAGAATTTGAAAAAAGCATGTCTACCAAAGGTATATACCAAAACACTATGGGTTTTTTCCGGTTCTGAAGAGAAATTGAGAAGAAATACCAGACTCTTAGACTTGGCACTTTCTATTTGATATGGGCAATATCAAATCAACAGTAAAACAAATCAACAGTATCTTTTTTTTTTTTGTGAGGAATATTCTAAATAGTTAATTTATTCTGCTTTACTGCATTCGCTTTATTTCAAAGAGGAAAATTGACTAAGAACTAGTATAACTGACCTGCAGTATAGAATCAGGATAAACATGGAAATAATTTGAATGGAAATATAAACAGGAATGGCAGAGTGCCAGCAACTGCTTGAATATAAATCCTCAGGCAGCTATAGTAGAAGCCTCTTTCCTTACATTCTTTGCATTGCATAAAACAGTCTGTGTAGTTTGAGAAGCTATGTTTATGTGTCTCGTTACTTCTCTCCAAAATATGACCAAACCTTTGTAGCTGGTTAGCTTTGAATTAGAATAACACCACTGGTGCTCTGTAAATTTTTTTTGTTGCTGTTTTTGGATAACAGATTTACATGTGGACTGCACCTGTTTGATACTTATTTTAGCTTAGCCTTAGGCCCTGGATTTGGAGTCCCATGCAATGAAGGAGGGAGATATAACCCTCAGAGGTTCCTAAAAAATTTCCAGGTTGCCTGCTGATAATATGCCTGAAAGGGTGGTGTGGTTGGTTTRTTTGTTTATTTGTTTGTTTTTTCCAGTTCCATTGGTTTTGAAACTGTCACACCTGGAGCACAGCGCTTGATCCATGGCAAAGTATCCTAACTGCAAGGGAGTCAGTAATTTGCTGAAACTGACAGAGTTAGAGAATTACAGACTTGCCCTCTGTGTTTATAAACAAATAAAAAGAAGTGAGAGAAAGCTGAGTGTCCGAAGCACAGGCAGATATGGAATAAACTATGATGTGTTGGCTGTGCAAATGTGTAATATTGAGTGAATCAGTATAGCAGACTTGTTCAGTGATCTAAGGTCATTTGTATCTTGGATTGTTCAGCATACAATGTATTTGTAGTCCTTTTCCTACCAGATTGCTGGCTTACAGTGAGATTTATAGAAAATATTTTAAAATATATACTAGGACCTTCCACCTGCTTCAGCTGAAGAAGAAAGACTGAAATGTGGAGTAAATGTTAATTGTGCAAGAACTGAAGTCATCCTTGACTTTGTTTGTCAATATTGCACCTAGATTCTATTTAGATTGTCTTACGAGTTTAACTGAAAACTGAACTGGCAAACAGGGTTTGTTTAGAAAGCTAGAGTAAAAGGAAGAGGAAAAATTTACTTTAGTTGGACCAAGGTTTTAGAAATTTCACTTGTAATACATGCCATTACTTCATTGACAGATTTTATATGTTCCAGTCAACTTCTGTCTGTGGCATAATTGTGCAAAATTAACAGCAAAATGTTAGAGGAATACTTAGCTGGAAATAAAGGATTGGAACGAACTTCAGAAAGGTGCCTTCTCCTTGCTTCAAGTCTGGATCAGTTCTACATAAACCATTTGTCCACAGATATTTAGTTTCTCCTAAAACCAGCAATGAACAGTCAGTCTTACAGTTCAGACTAATCCTTGTCTAAGTTCATGCTAGGAAGYGTCTGCCTCCAGTGGAAAGTAAATTTCCCTTCCTGCAGTTGGACTTAGGAATTTTCTTATTTCTCAACAACTGTGATGATTTCCTTTGCTGCTACCTGTTCCAGAATGTATACCCCTTCAAATCTTTCATTTCACAGACTAAAACTTGATGTTTTGATTTCATTCTGTTTGTTATTCCAAAAATTTTTTAGAAACCTAAAACTGGACACAGTACTTGAGTACAGTATTCCAGTGAATCAGTGGAAAGACTATTCTGCTAGCAAAAGGTGCTCTTGCTTTTGTTGGAGTAAGGTAAAAAGTTGCCACCTTGCAGCTGAGATACAGTAACTGCTCGTGTGTCTGCTCCCAGCAAATGCGGAGACAATCAACAGGTTTGATCTCCTGTTCCACGTGGGGCTGGCTGTGTGTGCAGTCAGTTTCTGTGAGAAGGGACAACTGTTACCAGCTGGGGACAGTAGCAGCAAGGATTCCTCATGCCCTAAGAGGTTAGACTTGACAATTTCATGAAGTGTACCCAGCCAGCTGCCTAGATCTGCTGTCAAATGGCATGAAGGTCCCTGCCAGTCCAGGCAGCAGCCTTCTGCTTTGTAGTTTMAACATAATCAGCTAAGTTAGGGACTTCTCAAGGAATTCTACAGTTTTGGAAGCCCTAAGCTCCCATGTAGCAGTAAATGTTTGTTGCCTGTCTTCCTTCTTACCCTCTTCAGGGCAATCACTTTTGGGCTGGTAATTGCCAGTGCTTATACATAAGAATATTAAGAAAACTCTAAGTATTTAAATCATCTTCAGAATATTATTTGCAGGTTTTTAGGAAGAAAATTTTACTTTGTTCTCAAACATTCTTTCTTCATTTTCCCAACTTGGTGTGCATGTTTTTCTATTGCTTGCTTCCAGTTACCTAAACAAAATGTTCTGGTCCCAGCCAAGAAGTGGAGAGAATGCCAGATTACCTCTCATGAAGCCATTTCTTAATGCAATGTTCCTTTCTGGAGGCAGTTATAATAGTTCTGAATTCTTGGTACGTGTTTTACCATGGAGGCCCCATGTCCTGTACTAATTCTAGGTGTAAGAAGGAGCCACTATGAGACACGTTTTTACTTTAAGGACAACCATGCATATCGTGACTGGCAGTCTGTATAAAGAAATGACCTTCATGTGCAGAGCAAAATTCAGTTAGTGTTTCTTTTCAGGCCTACACATGACACCAGAGTACAGTTCGCCCAGTTTCCATTCCAACCAGATAGTTGATATATTCCRTTTAGAAAATGCATTTTTGCACTTGGATATCTCAGCGGTCAGAGAATAAATCACAGTCACAAGATTATCAGTGCTGTGCAGGGAAGGCCAAGATAGTAAAAAAGCATGAGGTCAAACACATTCAAGGTCACACTAGTCCCTCTAAGCTGTTGAGTGACACGTGACAATGTAGACAAAAACTTGAACGTTCCTACCGGTGCATAAGTAACTTTGTGTGAGGTGCAAGGCGTACCTGGGGGCACACGCACCGAGGCCTCCGAGACACAGATACCTGAGTCGCTGAGTGTGCGCCATGGCGAAAATGACCTGGCCGCCGGTGCCGGGGGCAGCCTGCTCAGTGTGCCCCAGCGAGCAGGGTCGCGGGAGCGGGGCCACGCCGCAGYGGCACCGGGGGCAGCTGGCGGTGCCCGTGCCCGCCGCCCGCTCGGGCGCGCTCCCGGGGCCGCCGGCGGAGCCCGCAGGTGCGGGGCGCGGCACCGGGAGCGCGCACGTTGCCCGGGCGGGGGGGTCGCCGCGTCCCCGTCGAGGGCGGCGGCCGCCCCTCTGCAGCGCGCTGCGGGCAGGACGCCTGCGCCGTGCGGGGGGGCGGGCGCCGCATCCCAGCGCTCGGAGCTGCGGGCGCCGGCATGAGCGGAGGCTTCGCCGCGCCCAGCCGGACCTGAGCCGGGAGACAAAGGGAGAAGCTGCCGCCATGGGCGAGCAGCTCCGCGCCCAGCCCGCCGCCTCGGCAGGGCCGCCGCCGCCCGCCGCCGCCTCCTGCTCGCTGCTCGGCGGGCTGCTGCAGAACGGCTTCCACCCCTCGGGCCCGCCGCTCAGCAACGGCGGCTGCGGGGAGCCGCCGCACCCGCTGCTGCTACGCCCGGAGCTGCCGCCGCTCAGCCACGGCTCCCCGGCCAAGAAATGCAGGCTGCGCCGGAGGGTGGACTCGGGCCGGCGGCACAGGCCACGTAAGTGATGACCGCGGCGGCTCTGGGGAGCGGCGCCGGCCCGGCCCCCGCCGCGCGGCGCTGCCGCAGCCCGGCCCGGTGTCAGGCGGCCGCGGGTCCCGCGCCGCCTCCCTCCCTCCCTGAGGAGCGCCGCCCGGCAGGGGCTGACGGCCGCCCGGCTCCGCGCCGCGGGCGTTCCGCCCCCCAGCGCCGGCTGCCGGGCGGGCGGAGCGAGGGCCCCGTGCCGGCCAATGCGGCGGCGCCGCCCGGGCACGGCCCCGCTCCCGCGTGGGCCGGGCCCGCCCTGCGCCAATGGGGCGACGGCGGGCGGGGAGCGGCGGCCCGGCACAAACGCGGGCGGGCGGCGGGCGGCCGCTCCTCGCCCAGCAGCCGCTCCTCGCCGAGCAGCGCGTCGGGCGGTGCCCAGAGTCCTGCCCCGCTCGCCGCCTCCCGCCGCACGCATGAAGCTCATAGTGCCCAAGAAACACTGTGAGTAACGCCGGGGCGCTCTGGAGCGTGGGAAGGCTCCGCGGGCTTAGTGCGTGCTCCTTTCCCAAACCTTGTTAGAATGAAGGAAAAAGTGAATCTGGGAACCCGGCTCAAGTTATTCTGACTGGCGGGGAAAAATATTTGTAAACAGCTGAAATTTGTATTGTGCTTCTCATTTAGGAAGTGTTCGTGAACTGCTTGTCTATTTCAGGTTTGGTTTCAAGGCTGAGACTCAAACGTCCTGTTTGTTAATTCTCTATTTCCTTAATTCTCTATGGTTTATTGATAAGTAAGTAGTCTCGCTTACTTGGAGGTATTGAATAATTCTGTGGTAAACCCTGCAAGTAAAACAATCTWGGGGAAAAAGTTTCTTTTCACTCTCACTTTGCTAGCCCTTCACATAAACCCACAAATGTTTGGTTCTTTGTTGCAAGTTCAGCATGTTCCAAAGGGATAATAGGGATAGCCAGGATCACAGCTGCCTGCTGCCAAAATTTAAAGATGTTTCTACTCAGTAGGAAGTAGTGTCTATTCAGCTACTCTGGGTTTTGGGCTTTTTCCTTTGTTTTGAAGTGAATATTTAGAAAAAAACKTTTCTGGTTAAACAGAACAAAATATTCAGAAACAGCCTTAAAGAGCTGCACCTTTCACAGGACTGCGTATTAGCCAGTGCCTTTTCTGACTTTTACAACGCTTTTGGTGAGCTACTCATGCCACTTTCTCTTAGAATGTTCTCTGATTCATTAATCATGTAGTGCTTACAGTACCTGTTAATAGTTAATTTAGTCCTCTATCAAATTTAACCTATCAGTGWCCAAGTCATTCTATGTCACAAACTGTTTTTGTAGTCTTTGGCTTGCTTCATGTTTTCTTCATGAACAAAACCTGCAGAACTTGGTCTGGCTTACACTTTGAGTTGGTGTAACTAAGGAGAGTCAGCACTTGCATATCAAACTCTCCATAATAGTAAAAACTATTTTGAAGCAAAGAGTAAAGCTTTTAGGGATTCATGTAATCACTTGATAAAGAAAGAATGAGGGCTTTGGAATTTCCATCCTATCTTGAGGGGAAAAAAGTGCCCATCAAAGTAAAAAGCATAGGTGAGTGACTATATTGCCCAAGATGTATGACAACTGAATCTTCAGGTGTGGAGTTTTAGTGAAATGAGGCTTTAATGAAAACAGCAGCTGAGGCAAGTGCTTTGTAGAACTATTTTGTGGGCAATTTATTTGCTGATTAAAATACATTAATGCTTGCTGGTATACTTTTTAACATATATGGTTTATTTTGTACAAGAAGAGGTTTGAAATTTAGTATTAGTCATACAGGCAATAATGAATAGCACATTGTCGCCATCTTAAAAAATTCATTACATTATTATTCAAATTGTCCTGGTCCTGCATGCCTGTCCACTGCATCCTCTTCTAGTGAATACTACACAGTACCATTTTTCTGGTTTGTTTGGKGCTTTTAATCCTGACCTTTGTAGATGTTTGTTCTTTTCTTAAGGACAGATTGCAAAATGAAGTGCAGTTGCCACATTGCATGTGAGAACAGTATTGATTGCAGGGTTTGCTTTGTGTAGTGGAGAAGTTAATGAGCTAATTGGCATTTTCCAGTATTTCAACAAATGAAACCTATCTTTCTGCAGTAGTTATTCCTTTAAACCCTTATTTTCTTGATTGTTTTTACTTTCTGACAAAGTGAGGTAGAATTCTATGTTCACAGGTCTTTTTCCCCTCTCAGAAGGGAAGATTCCCCATGATACCAGTGTGCTTTGCTGATAAGCCTGCAGTGAGAGAGGACTCCTGGTACAGCCTCTGCTGGGAATCCTGCCTTGGCTTTCTTTCTTCCTTCATTTAACTAGATGGGTTGTCAGAGATATTAGGGTTCTGTCAGTTTTCTTTTTCAAATCAGTTTGTGATAATATAACTATATTTGTGTGCGTGGTCACATCTTTTTAACAAAAAGCTCTCTGCTTTTGGGTTTGAGCTCTTTGTGAGGTTGGTTCTAACTTTGGGGTTTTGTCTGTTTGTTCTTCTGGAGGAGGAAGAATTCAACATGCCCCTGCTACTGAAGATGAACTGGAAAGCTTCACCTGATATGTGTGCGTGATTTAGCTCTAGCTTTTTAAGGTTTGAGGAAACTTTAATTAGTAAGCAGATATAATACATTTTTTGAGCTACATATTCTAGCTTCGTTCAAAGAAAAAAAGATGCTTCCATTTTATTTTTTATAACTCTGTAAAACAGGAAGAAGTAATTGAAAAATTTGTGTAAGATATTATAGCTTTATTTTTTTAATAAAAATCAGCTTTTGGAAGCTGTAAGAATACTATGTCATGTTATGTGTGTGTTGTTTTGATTTTTTTCACCTGTTACTGTTTTTGGCTCTCTCACCTCTTCTGGACCAAATTAACACAGGAACTTCCTAGATCATCACAGTGTCAAACAATGCAAATGAAATGTAAATGAAGTAATAGGATTTCATCATATGTGTGTTCAGAAAGAAAAGCAGGAGAAACTAAGATACTAAGATAKTTAATCTGAGATACTTATGACTAAGATATCAGAGAATTGATACCATCATTCTTGATTAAAAAAATTGAAATATTGTGTCTGTCTTTGAGGAAATACAGGTATTTTAAGTTGAAACAGTTTTGGCAAGAGAAGAAACTGCTGCAAACTGCTCAGGAATAAATCCAGGGCTCAGATAGAGAGAAGAATGTTCTAACCAGCAGGATTCAAGCACAATCTCTTTCTAAATTTTGAGCAGCAGAAAGATTCAGCTAACCTTATGTGGTGGTTGGTGAAATGTATGAAGAGGATTACTCTTGGTTATCTCCTTTAATGGGGGTAAATGTTACTTGATGATCCAGGTGCTCCCTCTCATTCTTGTTTCTCCTGAGCTCTTGTCTGTGAGGAGAATGTTGTGATTTGATATTTACTTTCTACATGCCTTCATTATATTTTGTGTTAAGCATAAGATTTTTAAAAATACAAGGTGTTGAAATCTGCATATAATCATGCCTTGTAGGAATAGCCTGATAGTGCAGAGTTAATGSAGAAACTAGGTAAAATGTATAATGGAATTTCTCGTGAGTGAACCTTTGCCCCAGATACACAGCTGTTGGTGTGCATCAGATTACCTACTTATGCAATGCTGTAGATACCTTCTGTTTGCATTGTCACATGCTTCTGCAGCTAAATTTTGGACTAGTACAGATTTTTATCTCACAATAACAAACCACTAAGTAGTTGGCGCAGTTTATTAACATAAAGAGAATTATTTTTTTAATAGATAAGTAGAGTCTTTGATTTATGCTAGACTTTTAAGAACACATGATGCATTTTGATGCTTTCTGTATTGGTTCTATGGGACCTAAAACTAGATTTTACAGTATTATTTTTGACTTACTGCTGAGTACCAATGCAGTAGAATAGTTCTGGTTTTGCCACAGTGATAGATTCAACKGATCCAAAAGGTGGGTTACATACCTCCTGGAAAGAGAGCTGGTAAATCAGCTCATTAGCCTTATTAGACAATTTTAATTTAGAAGTGTGCTTTTTACATTGTGAGAACATTTCTGCAACACATCTGGTGTCTTTACTGCTCCTAGTAAATTACACAGTTTTGGCTAACTGTGATCAGCCTGAGACGTGGATGGGATGGATTTTACTTTCCCCTCCTTGCTTTCCTGTCTTTTTATAATTCAGGGCATCAATGAAATGCTGGACTTCCAGTTTAAAACAAATCAACAGAAAACCTCAAATACTGCTTCCCTCCACCCTCCCCCCCCAAAAAAAAATCTACCAAGCAAAAAAAAAAACCCAAAAAAACCCACAAAAACCTCCACAATTTTCTCCCCATTTTCCCTCAAGTCTGTGGAAAACTTATCTACACAAACACTTTTCTTCAATATCCCCTGGCTGTAGTCCTGGGCAGGCTCTGTTAATTTCATTGGCCTCTGAATGATCTTACTCTGTGTTCACAGAGGCAGCAAACCCCAGGAGCACCTTCAGTCTGTGTGCACATTTCCATTAGCATCACATTCAGTGGCACCAGGAAGGTTGAAGAGTATAGGTACCAGTTGAGATGAATTTTATATAGATATGGAAAAGAACTGATGGTGGGTCAGTGGTGCATTTTGATTTGGAACATAATGATAGTAACAAAAGATACAATGGATACATTTTAAAATAATCGCTGGAATGCAGAAGTGTTTCTACTCTCACTCCCATTGTGCAAAAGTTATATGAAGTTCAGTGTGACTCGTTAGAAACTTTGAGACTTACTTTAATTTCTGATTGGTCAACCAGTCAAGATGGTTGTTGAATTATTGCAAGTAATTCCAACAGAGAGCTGGTGTTAGAAGTTGAGAAGAAAACTAAGCTGTTTTTCTGCATAACTGAAATATCTGGTTTTGTTGTCTGATCTTGGGCTCTTTATTTGTGCTGAAGAAAACTGTTGGTGTTCTAAAAGCAAAGTTCCYTCCTTTCTGCAGCAGT
Organism: Cardinalis cardinalis; assembly: GCA_014549065.1. Taxonomy (NCBI): domain Eukaryota; kingdom Metazoa; phylum Chordata; class Aves; order Passeriformes; family Cardinalidae; genus Cardinalis; species Cardinalis cardinalis. The sequence continues at coordinate 1,683,832 of JACDOX010000029.1, forward strand.
CCATTTGGCTCACAACAAAATGAAAGGAACTTAGATTCACAGAGGGAATCAACTAAAAAAAAGTGTCCTGGTATTTCTGCTCACTTTATAAATGCAAGCATTATGTGTAGCTATCCCAAGAATTATGCAGAGTTGAAGAAACTTCATAGTTGTTTTCTACAACTATGTAGAAATTATGCAGTACTTATTTGTGAATTACTTGGTTATAACTCTTTAAAATGTTAAGATGTAAAGTGAAATGTCTTGGCAGTCATTTATGAATAACTCTCAGCTGTTAGTGCTTAAACACTTTTATWGCTGGGCTTGTGTTTGATAGGAGGATGAAACACTTCTTGCCTCTTAGAGATGAAATCTACACTATGGCTTTCAAACAAATGTTGGTGCAGGTAGAGTGGAGCAGGTTTTATGCCCTCAATGAAAAATAGTGGGAAATGGCTTATACTTAGCTACAGGCTGGTTCTGTATTGCATAGTCCATCCATGCTGCTTTTAAAATTAAAATTCCTGCTTGCATAGTTAAGATACATCTGAGGAAGAGAYTTACTGTTCCAGTGGGACAGTAAAGTTCTCAATAGCTTTATTAAAGATTTGTGTAGATCACTAATAGGATTGGCAGCCTGAGCTCCACTGCATTGCAATGTTGTGCAGTGTGGATGAGACAGCTTTCACATAAATATTTACCTTGTAGTTTCCCAAGTGTTTGAGTTGCAGCTTAGTCCATAACATATTTTTATGGACTTTTATTTTATTGTATTTTTCAATTTAGACTTCATTTCACTGTCTTTGTGCAGCTTGTATAGCATGGGAAAAAAATTAGACCTTACAACAGATAACAGCTACTTCATTGCAGTTTATGCATTATGCCTGCCTTGTCCATGGGGAACTGGGAGGAGAAACTGATGATTCAATTTCTTGGCATACAGCAATGAAGTGAAATAACTGTTTTAAATGTCTGACATGTAAGGATTGGTTTGGGCAGGGAGAGCATATTAAAAATTGGAGAATTTAGACTTTCAAATTATTCAGCCAGCTGATGCTGAGACAYTTAGGGTAAGAAAAAAAGACTAAGCCTTTTTCAGCCTGAAGATGAGTAACTTAATTGTGATCTGTGATCAAATGAGGAAGGACAGTGTGAGAAGTACTTCCTATGCTTATTAAAGTGTTTGCCCCGAGTTGGTTTTTTTTAGGTTCACTGGCAGAAAAATCAGCTATGCATATGGTATTTATGGTTTCAAGTTTGTAACAACACTAAATTGGGATGCTCTAGTTGGTAATATCATTTTTCTAGCAAGTCCACCTGATTCTCCCTGAAAAGCAGGAAGGTGACTGTGTGACTGCTATTTTAGAAATGTGTCTTAGATGTAAATCATATACTCAGTACTTTAAATTTTTATAAGAAACATTGCTAGCTCCCCCCATCTGCAGTGCCTGTGTATAGGTTTTGTATTCTCAATTCTTATTGTTTCATAAAGTTACCTGGCTTACTATTTAAAATGTGTATATATATATATATATATATATATATGGAACAGGTAGACCAGCTTGATTCAGTTACTGTCTTCTGCTGGCTGTTCTCCATAGTAATTTTCTTCTGCTATTAACAAAACAAAGATTTTGGAGGACCGAGGCCAGCTGTGGCAACCTGAAAAGCAAATAGTGGCATTTCTTATGTAATTATGTGATAGACTAACACATATACCAGCAAAGGGAGTCTGCACTCAAAGGACAGGTCTGGCAGTGGTAAACACTGAACATAAGCCAGCTCACTTTTGGCTGCTATATACAAGTGTTGCAGTCCAACAGAGCTGCTGGTTCTGGTGTCTTGGAGTCTGGAGGCCTCCAGCATAATGGGAGCTCTGTATTGCTCCTCTTCAGACACAGCCTTGTGATGGTGGAAATTCTGACTGATCTTGGAAAGGCAGTTGTAGATGTTACACAGATGGAATATGACTTGAGAAATCTCCTTCCCYTGTTTGTTTTGTTGTTTCTTCTTCCTCCTCATCCCCTTAATTCTCAGCAGAATTGGAGCCAATTGGGTGAAATACAGTTTCATTTCATTTCTCACCCATTGGTGCTGGTTGGGTGAAATGCAGTAAATGTGCTCTGTCAAGAGGTGGTGGCTGAAGAGTAAAATGATTTCCTGGGAAAAATGTTTTCATTTTATTAAAGCCTGCTTCTTCAGACAAGAATATTTTGAGGTTTTTCTTATTCTTTTTCTTAACTGAGATTTTATGAAAGCCTAACCTAGAGATGTGTTTAAAGCATATGAGTTGGGCATGACTCCCAGTTCTCAGGAATAGATACTGCTACTGTGACTGCACTGAATTGTCATTCAGCAAATGATTTAAGTGATTTGTCTACCCTGTCTATTTATAGTGACGTTCTCTTTTTTCCTCTCTAACCCCTTGTTCTTAGCGTTCCCATGGTTTGGAATGGATATCGGTGGAACGTTGGTTAAGCTGGTCTACTTTGAACCTAAGGACATTACTGCAGAGGAGGAGCAGGAGGAGGTGGAAAACCTGAAAAGCATTAGGAAATACTTGACCTCCAATACAGCCTATGGTAAAACTGGCATTCGCGATGTGCACCTGGAACTGAAAAATTTGACTATGTGTGGACGCAAAGGAAACCTGCACTTCATCCGCTTCCCCAGCTGTGCCATGCACAGGTTCATACAGATGGGCAGTGAAAAGAACTTCTCCAGCTTGCACACTACGCTCTGTGCCACGGGAGGTGGAGCTTACAAGTTTGAGGAAGACTTTAGAACGGTAYGTGAACAGTTCACATGGGTTCAGTGGAGGTACTTTGGAAAAACATCACGAGAGCCCATCTATTAAAACTTGCTGGGAAAATAACTTTTTTTTAGTCCATCCTAACTGATGGAACAACAGAATCAATTCACATTTGTTAATTGGTGACATTGCTTAGAACATGGAGAGGGGAGGGAAGGGTATTCTACTTGCTGGGTATTCTACTGAAGTATTGCTGTGCGGGATGTTTTTAGTAAAGGTAGAGATGTTTTAGACTATGTCTGTGATGATCAGATATTTCATAATCAACTGAGGGTATGTTATGACAACCTAGAAGCCTGACATTACAAGTACTTGCAAACTGGTTATCTATTGGAAACCAGATATGAAACCATACAGGCTGGAGATTTGACTCAGGTTCCCTTCCCTTTGTATTAACCTTCAAACAGACTGAAGTCAAGAGTCTGGAAGACTCTTGGAGCATGGGGGAGAGACAGTGTGTGGGAGCATAATAATGCCAGCAAGCTTTTGATTTCAATTGTGTGAGTGTGCCATTTAAAGAAAGGCAATTCATGAGATGAGTAGGTCTCAGATCCCCAAAGATTTAAAAATAGACTTTGCAGGGAACTCCATGCTAGTGAAGTTTTGCACTAGACTCTTCAAAAATTGGTTGTTGTGCAGAAGCATCAAAGAGCTGTTGTACAAACCATGTTGAAGAGAAAAAGCATTCAGGAGGCAGTTGTCTGTTGTGCATCTGTCTGTATTGGGACATATTTTCATTTATTTTCTGTGAAAAAGAGACTAATCTGATTGTCCCAGAACAGTGTCGCTAAGAACAATGTGAATGATTTACTTGACTGGTGGGTCTGGCACTTGTGTCCCTAACTTTTGACCTGATCTTGAGGGAGAGGGATGGCTACTGGATATGGCAGGTTACAGCTGCTTTTCTGTCTCTGCTTCAGTCCAGGGAGCTCTCATACTGAATCACCAACTGCTGTTGACTGCAGTCCTTGGCTCTGTGTGCTTAATTTTTAACTCCCAAGCATCCATTCCTGCTGTACAAGAGGGTTTTTTCTCTGTGAATACCCTCCCATCATCAGTATCTTTACATACCAGATGACCAGGATTCTAAGTGGGATAAAGAATTCTGTAAGAGCTCAACATGAATTCCAACTGTTGGGCTGTTGTGCAGTCACTTTCAGTGAATATTAGACTGTTTCCATGTCCAAAGAAGGATTATCAAGTTTCTGAATTGGTGTAGTAGTTCACTGCTAGTGCAAGATGCCTTGTTGTTTAGGCAGACTGCAAGTCCCTTACAAGGCAGAGTCCACTGATGATTCAAGTCCTCAAAAACATGTTTGCCTTGTGTTGTTTAAGGATGTTGGCACCACAGTAGGAGGTGAGTCTTAGTTCTAGTCAGTGTGGCCTCAGTTCAGGTGTTTTTGAGTATCTTATGTCCTGGGAATGGTTCAGGCCACATTCTTTAGTGACAATGGGAGGTCACTTCAGGACTTTCTGAAGWGGCTGACTATCCCCTTGGAATGGTCGGTCTCTCCAAATTCATTCTTCCTGCATCATGTAATAACAGCTACAGTTGCTTAGTAAGGAAGTTCACGTCCCTCGCTCCCACAGCTGTAGAACTGAACTGGAAGTTACCTGGTGGCTCTCAGAGCTGAACATTTCTCTCTGTAGCTTTGGCCTTACAGGCTGTAAATGTGCAATCCACAGTGAGGGATCAGTCTCATCTCAGCTGCAGTATAGTCAATATAGCAGGGGAAGCCATGGCTGGAGGAGTTGGGGCTATTTTGCCGACTATTGAACACAAATACAAGGCCACATGGCAAATGACTGGTTGACTTAGGCATGAAATTCCACATCTCTGCAGTGTTGTTAACATCCTGTGTGMTACAACACTTGTAGGTAGTTTAAGACAAACCCTATAAAGGCTGGCTGGGGAGTTTTCTGGCATAAAGCTATCAGTGAAGTGCACTTCCACTAAAGTGAGTGCTTTGGACACCTCTAACAGTTATCCAGTTCCTATTCCAGTTTCCTTTGTAGCAAGTGTTTCTTGGCTCAAACTGTAATATCCTTGGATAATCACAGAAGCAGAATATTATCCACTACATGGAGGTTTGCTTGCTTAATCTCTCTCAAAGGGCAGCGTGTTCCGGGTACTGGCTCTTAAATTGTCACACTTCATTAGCCATGGTAACAGCAGCTGGCTATCAGTGTGTTCTGCTSTGTATAAATTGACACTGGACAATAGCTTCAAGACTGCTCTGTCAAAGTTCTGAAATACCTGTTTCAAGTATTTGACCACTAATTCACCTCTAGAAGTAGGGAATATGTGCCAAGTCTAAATCTTGCTACTGCAGGTTTCAGTATTGTAAAATATCTTATATGGAGGAGACTTTAAATCTTCCTGTTTGCTACTTTAAAGCAGTGTGGAAAAACTAAGGWATGTTTGTGAATGTTGTTATTTTAATTTAAAAATCTGGCTAAATATTAGTAAATTMATTTGATCTAGCTAACATGCTTTTGTTCTGGCCGTTTATTTTCCTTTATATATGCTTTTAAATTACTTGTCTTTTTGCAGTATTTCTCAATCTGACTGTAAGATGGCATAGATTTAGGACAAAAGATCCAATACATTGCAAAACAACATTCAAATTGCAAGGAAGGAAGCTTTCTAAGTTTATAGAAGCTTTTTCTCCTTAAAATGGAGAGGCAAATACCCTGTTGTTACTTGTCTCTGTTCCTTTGTCTGCTTTTGAATCCCTAAATGAGTTAAATAGGTTTGATCTAGACATCTCTGTTGCTTTTGCGTATTAAAAAATAATATACAATGGTGAGACATATTCTGTTTACCTTAAGGCTGTTTATTTTTCTATAAAAAGGCAAATAAATCTACAAAGCAACCTAGGGTTAGCTATTTCACCTCCCTMATATGATCTGCAGTGTTGGAGAGGTGGATACTTGAAGAAGTCTCCATGGTCTGCTTGCTGATTGCTGGCAGTGTGTTGGATCTTTTGTCAGTCAGTAGCCTGGCAAATCATGTGACTCATTCTGAAGATGTGAGTGCTTACCCTAGAAGTAGGAAAWTTGACTCTATTCATTAAACTAGACCACAGAAAGTTTACCAACCATATGGTTATACTTAATGTTCATTGAAGAGAGCATCAGTAAGTAATTCACCAAAAGGACTGTTTCCAGCCTAGAGGGTTTTTTCTTGCATTTTTGTTCTTTTCTTATCTCYTCTCTGAATGATTCTGAATGGTCTTTGTAGCTGGCAGTCTTTATTTTCAGGTAACAGTGGTGTTAAGGCATGGATGAATCTGCAGCCTAATTCTGATAATCCTTCATCCTTTCCCCAGCTCTGTCACTTCACATATTCTGTAAATTCTCAGGTAACACTTCTGTGAAAGTTACTTGCTTGTGAGATGAATCTCTGTGCTCTGTGACTCCTCCATGATAGCACAGACACATTACTTGCACAGAAGTTTGCTGTTAATATAATGAGGAATAAATTTTTAGGCTGCCACTCAGTTTTGTAAAGCAACTCAATGTAAAGGATGGGCAGGATGAGGGGAGGAAGGACTATTCAGACTTTTGATTAAAACCTGCTCTGTTATAAAATTTCTGTTGATTGCAGTGGCTAAAGGTGGGATCTCTGTGTTCCTTTCCTGAACAGACACCTGCAGAACCTGACTTGTCTTAATAGAAATTTTACTGCTGTCTTCAGTGGGAGCAGCATCTGTGCTATAAACACTCAATCACTTAATCAAGAACATTTGGGACAGGGGAAGAAGGAAATCTCTTTACCAACACAGACTCAAACTCAGACCTTGACCTTCCCATAAAGGAAAATGATTTAAAAGTGAGTTTGGCTGTTGGATAGTGATTTTCTTGTGCCAGTTGTTAGCTAATTCCAAGGCTTGACTTTGTGGTATAAGCTGAATGCCTGAGGATGACTTATAGACTGTGTTCATCTTAAAACAAATAAACTCAACGTCCTGTGTTGTAGGATGAGTAAGCTGTGTAGCTGTTTCATAGTTAGTGTGAGACTCAAAAACCTCCAGCTGAGGAGGCTGGAGGCAGCTGTTCAGGCTGTAGGGCCTGGGCTGGAGTTGAAAGAGGCATCCAGAGAATGGGTAAAGTAACCTCTTCAGAGGGAATGGGAGAAACAATGTGCATGTCTTCCCTGCCAAGAGAGGGGAGAGATCCTTAGGGCTCCTGTGCAAGGGGGCAGAGCTCTGCACAGGATTCTTGATGAGTGCTTTTTTTGCCCAAAGCTGATATAGAGTGAATCTTCTACCTCAGTGAATGTTGGAATTGCAGTTTGTTTGCATTAGGCTTTGTTTTGTTTGAATGTGAGTAGTTATTTTCAGCTCCGTAAAGTAGCATGGTTGGGGTTTGAAGTGAAGATAATCAAAATATAAAGAAAGCAAAGTCTTTATGAAAGTAGAAGAGATGGAAGGAAAAGCTAGGTTGTAAGCTATTCTAAGAAATAAAAACTGGAGCAATGCCCAGCAGACATAAAAGCCACAGTGACATAGTAAATGAGGCTGTTGTAATTGATAATTAAAAACTTGCCAGATGCTATGTTCCTAACAGGTTTTTTTACAGAAAAAAAAATCATATTTCTCATTGAAAGTCTAAGCAAAAAATGAACTTGCAACTGCATCTGGGTTCAGACTTTGCTGTGTTTACCAGAATACAATAAAAGTGGGTGAAATGTTTCATGAGCTGGAGCTTCATTGAAAATATGTCTGCACACCAATGGTGATACATTAGATTTCAACCCCAGAGCATGTATGTCATGGCTGCCCTCAGCTCACTTCTAGAGGAGTGGGCTGTTTCATGTTTACCTTGCTGAAGTGGATGTATTTGCTCACCCATAATAAGAAACAAATGGGACCCAATCTTTGACATATGTGCTTCCATATTTGAAAGCAGAGACAAGCTGGTACCGTGTTTTTTCTTTTTATACTGCTTGGTGCTTGAATACAGATATATTTTTTTTAATGTTATGCTATTACACTATTTAAAAAACAAACAAGGCAAACAACAAAGAAATCCAAATCTAAATCTCATCAGGTAACACAATTTCCCAGCACTTTTTGCAAGAGTATAAGAGATGGTCTTTGATTTTTCTTGGAATAGCATCTGTACACAGTAGGAACAAACTTTTTGTATCCTTAAATCAGCTGTGTTGCAGGAGTGAGATGCTAAGGTCATGGGGGAATGTTGGCTGTTTTCTCTTGGTATGTTGCACCTGCTTGCAAGCATGGTTGAAGTCCTAAGTTACTTTTTTTGATGGTCCTGAAGAGTTTCTTGAGGTCTTAAGTGGTTTTTTCCATTCCCCAGTATTTAAAAAGCAGTCTTAAAAAAGAAGAGGAATAACTACAGTCTGGCTATAATGCAKAAAAATTATTCTTCAAAAAATGTCCTTGTGGTTCCTCTGTAATCATCATATATTTTCCCTCCAGGGTCCTGTATACTACTTTGTTCTGCAGTTCTTCTCATAGCAAAACTTTCTGACATAACCTCTAGAGAGGCACTGTGCTAAATATAGTTACAGGAGTGCAGAGTAGGGTAAGTTGACCATTTTGCTGTCTGTCTTCATGTTAGGAATTGTAAAAGGCTGGAAAATACCTGCAAATGCATTTTGTAAATGTTGTAGGAAAAATGTCCAATTAAAGTGTGCTTCTAGACASAGCTTCCATTTTAGTTATGCATATTTGCACATAAGCTTTGGTTCCTCTAAGGAGAAGAGGTTTGAACAGCTGAAAGTTGAGGGTGAGTAGAGTGTGGTAGGTGAGGTTATGGCAGCAGGAAGAAATATTTGCCTACTTGTAAATTAGTTACAATGGTTACAGGTGCCTCTATTCTGAGTGCAGTTTTGGTGCTTTGAGACATTGTGAGCAAATACACAGTTGTGTATGCAGGGAAAGGGACAGAATTGTGACCATGGCTCAATTGTGGCTTCTTGTACAAGTGTGGGTTACTACATTTCTTAAAACTTTGCCCTAATTTCTTATTTGAACAGTGTTGGCTCAATAAGCTATTTGGAGCCTTGGGTGTCTGGTGGCTGCAGAGCTTTTGGTTCTCTGAAGAAAGGTGGATTGACACAGAATACTGATGCCTGTGTTGATTATTCCAAAAATCAAAACCAGACTGTTGCAATGACACAGGAAAATAGTTTTTCAGTCTGCTATAAATATCATACATAAAAGAAAGCAGTAATAGGACTTCTCTGCTTACAGTATATCAACTGTTAAATATAGCACAGAGCTATAAAAAGCAGAACAAATTTTAGTGTGTCTTTTATGCATGAAGGGCTGGACCTAATAAAAGCTTTATGTGTAGTGCTTGAGAAAGAAGCTGATTAGTTTCTCTTGTTCTGTTCTTACAGAGTTGGTGAGGTGCCTGGAGAGTTTGTAGAATCRAGGGATTTATCTGTGGTTTTGTACTGGTGTCTGAAGTGTTCTACTCTGATCTGTATTGCTTGTTTGTGTCTTGCAAGATCTCTGGCTWGTGCTTACCCATGTGTAAAAGTGTAGCCTGGATCAGACAAAAGCAGCTTGTGGCTGGGTATTTGGGTTACGTTAGAGTAGGGGTTTAGACAGTAGGGGCCATAAACCTGCTAAYGACTCCTCTGTACAACAGCTCCTGGTTCACAGCACATTTGTGCATGTGTGAGATCGTGTTTGGTCATGCTGCATCCAACTTACACACCAAGGTGAGGAAACTGACACTATACAGCACATAACCTAGGGAAAGATCATGGGTAGTACAGAATATTTCCTTGTGTCATCCAGGTATATGCAATGTTTGTTGAAATTAATAAATCCTGTGAGGAGGGATGACTTAGGGGATTCCATGCAATGTTCATTGTGATAAACAGTGCATGAAGGGTTTATTATGTTGATACCTTGTATCATACCTTGTCTTGTGTCTATCTTGGAGCTTTTCCTCTTGGTCTAATAGTTAGAAATTGATTAAATCCAAGATATTTGCAAAGTACCCTTAAGAATTTTGTAACATTTCTTGAAAAACTTTTTCTCACGAATCATGCTTATTCTATTTGCTAGCTAAATGGTTCAARTCTTTTATGCTGCATGTCTATAATTTTAATTTGTGTAGCAATGTGGTAACCAAAAAAAAACAAACTGAGGGGATTGCAGAAGTTGCAGGAGGAAAGACAGAAACAAGAGGAAATTATTTCCACCTCTCTCGCTTGTCTTATGAATAACTGGATCTATATTGAGGTCTTTGAGACTGCTGGTTTGGGGTCTTTTTGGTCTTATTTATTTTCACTGGTTACAGGATTTGAGGAGTGGYGAGTAAAACAAAAGGATAGACCCAAAGAGTACGATGGCTTTCACTTAGGGCAAGCTAGAGCTGTGTGCAAGTACAGCAAAGTCTTAACAGGGGAGATTTAAATAGCTTGAAAGAATGTAACCTATTGACCATGTCTGTTCCACAGAAATATCTTCCCTCTTTATAGTGACTTAATATAGCTTCCAGGATTAAAAATAGCACATAGTTACCCATGTAAATCTTCTCCATTAGCTGTTATTAAAACCTCCTGCAGTATGCAAATACTGAAGAACCAGCTATGTACTGTATAACTCCATTATACTCTGCTGCTTTTTTTTTGGTGCTAGAAAGTAGAGTTAGGCATGACCTGCTTTGCATGCATGAGGATGAAAATGACCTCAGGATTTGGATGGGCGTCTTTACAGAGTTTTTTTGCCCTCTCCTCTACTTAACAATGGAAAGCAGTGTTTCTACAGTTGGTCAGTGTAACCTATTTTGAGAAAGGGATGTTATTTATAATTCTAGTGAATAGAATGCTGTGGCAAGTAGACATGTCTGTTGAAGTACAGTCATGGTGACCTGTGAGATCTCAGAGGAAATGTCTTTTGTCAGCTTTTGTTACTGGTTATCTGCCTTCTCTTTAATTATAGTCTGCTGGGGGCATGAGCCTGACAATCTTTTTGTTTGGATTTTTAATATGTTTTTTCACCAAACATAGGGGTTATGCCTCTCTTTTTCATGTGGCATTTTAAAGTGCTTATTGTAATTTAAAAATTAATCAGAATAACTAGTGATATGAATGAAAAAATCCACTGTATATTTAATGCATATTTACATACCGTGAACATCTTAATTCTTCTATTGAAAATTTCATTAAATTGCTGGGAAACGTGGTTGGATGATGAGCTAAAGCACTTTGCATCCTGAGGAATGCTGCTGTGTAGGCATATGTCTGATACTGCTCAAAAGCTGCAGAGCACAGCTCCTCTTGGGCTGGGAATGAGGGGGAAGGCTTTTATTGCATCAGAATATGAAGAAGGAGAAATACTTCCTGCTTGCAGAGCCCAGAATGTCTCAAAGGTAAAGGAACTAGATGGCATTACTGTGTAGCACATCATTGTTTTGGGAGGTACCTGTTGTCAGGCAGATAGTGAATTTTTATTTCAGACTTCATGCTTAGATCTTTGTACTGCTTAAATAGCATAATGTGTTACCATTAMAGTGATCAAAGTGCTCCAGTGGAACCTTTTGTTCTTCTCAGTGTTATGTTATGCTAGGAAATGTGTGTTTCTTAATTTCTTATTATTCTTTTACAGATGGCTGATCTACAGCTCTATAAACTGGATGAATTGGACTGTTTGATCCAGGGCCTCCTTTATGTTGATTCTGTTGGTTTCAATGGCCAACCAGAGTGCTATTATTTTGAAAATCCTACAGATCCTGAACAGTGCCAGAAAAAGCCTTACTGCCTTGATAATCCATATCCTATGCTGCTGGTTAACATAGGCTCAGGGGTCAGCATCCTAGCTGTGTATTCTAAGGACAATTATAAAAGAGTTACAGGATCCAGGTAAATTTACTTTTGTTTTTTTCAAATTGTTTTCTTTTCTCTGTCACAACTGAACAGGTAGAATTAGAGAATGTGATCAGTAGCTACAGCTCCAAATTGTGCATGTATTCCCATTTCTTTTAAAAGCCTACCAGTAGCAAGGCTGAAAATATCCTAGGATACCTTCAGAGAGAAAATCTGTGTCAGGAAAATCATTGATCTTTCCAAGTTTAGACCTGCCTTAGTCTCTTGTTGGTGTTCTTACCTATTTCCTATCTCTTGCTGTGAATTGCCAAAATAAAACTGTCCCAGCAAATGAGTCTTCTCTCCCCTGCATTCTGTTTTTTGGTGCATGATACAAAGTTTCTCCTGTAAARTGCACATGATGTGATTAAATATCTTCTATTGCCTTACCTAGGCCATACCCTTGCCACAATGGTAGCCATGAGCCATTTCTCTATCTGCAGTACAGATGGATAAAAGTTCAGTGGGAAGCATTGGATTTCTTGCAGTTCTGGGGCTTTTTCAAGCACAGAGATTTTGTATCTTTGGTAGACATGCTTCTAATCCTTTCCACTGTGGAAGGAAAAACATGGCTGCAGTGTGTTGTTGACTTGTTATTGGTGATGAAATCAATACTGTCTTGTGGCTGGTGTGCAGAGCTTTCTACTGTTCAAATACTGAGTATTCTACAGTTCTGTGAGATGTGTTCTGAAAAACCCAATAATCCGAGAGGACTAAATAGTGCTCCTATGTGACCTCCTGTGCTTTTTTCATGAAGTGCAAGTGTGGTGTCTCACTGATCCCCTTGTTTTCAGTGACTCCAGTCTCTGTGACTACAGTCACTGCAAATAAGCTTTGTCAGTGGCCAAGAAAGAATGAGGAAGGATGTAGAGTTTAGTAAGTTGAAGTTCATGTCTGCAAGACTGAAAAGTTCAAAGTAGAGCTTTAATGGGTTAGCAACATATTATGCACAGTTAAATAATCTCTGCTAATTTTGTGTAGTCAGTAAATATTGTACTGAGCCTTTACAAAATATTCAAGTGAATGCTTCTTGCTCAGAGTTCTTTCAGGGAAAGAACATTCAGGGCTGATGCTGGGCTTGCTTTGAAAAGGAGCCAACCAGAATGCTTTCTGCCACTGGATAGGGGGACAAGGTCTATCTTGGCTGCCAGCCCTCATAGATTTACCTTTGTTCACTGTTCATTCTTTCCTCAGTCATTTGAGTGCTCTGCTGGTTAATTATTTTTGTGCAGAAAACTTGTTAGAGTGCTACAAATAGCAAAGTGGTGTCTGGGGTGTTGGATTGGACCTTATTCTTAGCTAACCCTTTAGTATAATTCTCCTATTCAAAGGTTAAAGACTCAAGGATAGTTCAGTTAAGACCACACTTGTGTTAAATAGGAACTCATTGCAGAGTGTCCATGTTCCCTCCTTGAGGGAGGAATTGTGAATGCAGTTGGCACCTGTGTGTGCAGCATGTTGCAAATGGCACTCTGGAGGGTTGTGGTGAAAGCTGGTTCAAGCTGCTGGGCTGAAGGGACTGTGCTTTTGCAGCCTTGGAGGAGGAACGTTCCTGGGGCTGTGCTGTTTGCTCACCGGCTGCGAGACGTTTGAAGAAGCGCTGGAAATGGCCGCGAAAGGAGACAGCACCAACGTGGACAAGCTGGTGAAGGACATCTATGGGGGAGACTACGAGCGCTTTGGCCTTCAGGGCTCTGCTGTAGCCTCCAGGTGTGTGTTAACTGGGCTGTTTGTAAGCAGTGCCTTGGAAACTTCCTGTGCATGCTGTACTGAGTGCATCATCCCTGGACTATGCACTGTGTCCATGTGGAAATGTCACTCCATGGGTCATGGGATTTGTCCTTTGATCTCTCACCTGCTTCTTGCTCTTTTTTTTTTTAAACAGGCATTAAGTAATGCCTCATACAGTTTGCTTCCACTTAAATTACAGTTATTTTAGAAGTGTCCTTATTCATTGTTCTGCCTTTCTAATGAGATCCCTTTTCACATTTCAAATCTGTCACAAATGAATGGTTATCAAATCCAAGCAARGCTTGCTAAATTATAAAATTTTAAGAGCTTTTATCACTCTTGAATATCTCATGTTAAAAGACATGATCTTCCTTACACAGCTTTGGTCATATGATGAGTAAAGAAAAGAGAGATTCCATCAGTAAAGAGGACTTGGCCAGAGCTACTTTGGTCACCATCACCAACAACATAGGTTCTATTGCTCGCATGTGTGCACTGAACGAGGTAAGTTATTTACCATGAGCTTAAAATCTTTAGAAACAACATAGTGAGATTATCAGGATGCAAAAATGCAAATTGCTGACATAGTAGGTGTGTCACTGGCCTTGGTAAATAGGCATATATTTAATGTCATGTCATAACTCTTGTGGCTTGTTATGTGTATGCTTTGATACAGAGTGTAAGGCTGTTCAAGCTTCAAAGSCACAGAAGAGGGGAGAAAAACTGTCTGTAAAGATCTCTTCAAGGCATTGAGTTTCAGCCTGGAGTGTTCACTTGTTCTCAAGCTGTAATACACAGATATTACCATGTTTTTAATATTAATTATTACTCTGTTACTTTGTAGTTATTTACAGGTTTTACTATAGCAAAATGGAATTTATTTTTAATACTATTTTGCTTGAACTATTTCCATAGCAGGATGGGTTGAAAATGTGTATTGTGTTAAATGTTTGSATAGATGCAAGTTCCATTGCATTGTGTAAGAAAAAGGCAAAATGCAGTTCATTTTCTTTCTGAGACTCCTATCAGATGCTTATTACATTCTTTTCATTAGGCATGATAAATAGGAATGGATTGTTCCATCCATACCCTACAGCTTCCAGGAGTTAAAAAAAAGCAAAGACAAACCCAAACATTCAGGCTCTTGCTTTTATTTGCAGGTTTCATCCTTTACCATTATGTGGTAACTAATACCTTTCATCTGCTCTGAGCAGATAATGAATTTATATATTTTTTTAAGATGTAGGTGTCTTAGCTGCACAGCATTCTRTTGGTAGAAAAAATTGCTGCTGCTTTTATATTTTTAATCAACAACACACAGAGCCATAAGAATTGAACAAAACAAACCCAAGGAACTCACCAAACTGCCATCTAGTCACTTTATTGGGTCCCATCTAGCTTATGGCTTTATCAGAAATAGTAAATAATTAATCACTAGTGCTTTTTGTGGCCATGGTTTTTGATTTGATTTTTAATCYGCCTTTGATACTTCTCCCTCTTGGTCTTTCCAAGACAAAAGGTCCTTATACTTAGTCTCTTACCTAAAAAAAGACATTCTTTTATGCACTACTTTGTTTTGTCTTTTTAATCTTTTTGTGGTTGTAATTTTAAGATTGAATTATCAGATTTTTATATGATACTCAGAGTGTCGTTGATCAGTGAATTTATGTGATGGCATATGGATATATTTTGTGTTCAGAACTCCTTTACTAACAGTTCATAATATTTCATTTTTGTGAGCACAGAACTCATTTCTAAGAAATCATCAACAGTCCCTCCATGGTATCATCTTAAAAGTGGCTAATTAGGAGCCCCCTATCATTGTGTCTGCATAATCAAGCATCTTTCCCCCTTTCAGCTGTGTCATTTCACTTTTTTAATTTGAACAACTTCTGCCATTTTTTCCTCAATCATGGGATATAAGTCTCTTCAGCACTGCTATGCTGTTCATTTTTTATTTTGTTTTGATTATGTATTGTTGTGTTTTTTGCTCACATTCCTCTCTGGAGGACCTGATCAGCACAAGTTGCTGTGTATGCCCCTATCAAATGCCACTGGTAACCTTCCTTCATTGTGAAAAGTGGCTACAGAATTACTTTTTTTTTCTTGACAATTTGACTCTTTCAGTCAGGATGATTCTCTTTCAGTGTTCTCTTTGCTTTCAGCTTCTTTACAGTGTTGCCTTGTGGCATGGAGTTCAAGCAGCATTGTACAGGGCTATCAAAGCATGGAGAGTTGCAGCAGGGAACCACAGAGGAGGAGACAGGCTGCTAAGGAAACTAATGCTTCTGAGTCACTGTGAAAAAGTTCCTACCATCTTTGTTCTGGGGGCAGGCCTCTTAAGAACTGGTGTGATCCATAGAAATGGGTGGAGGAATGTRAATTGATGTGTTAAATATTCTTCATTTCACAGTGTCAAAGCAGAATTTCTCCAACACCTGAAGTAAATGATTTTGTAGTTCTAGAGAATGAAAACTTAATTTAGTTGCTTTACTGCATGTTTTTCTTTTTAATAGTATGTATCTTTTCAAGTAAGCTAATCTTCAGATAGCTTGATCTTGGAGAAAAAACCTAATGCTATCACTCTGCTAAATAATCTAGACACCTAAATTGCCTTTGGGAGACATGGCTCTGACTTACAACAAGCTTGATGAATCACATCCTCAAATAAGAGCTAAATAAATAGTTGAATATGTTATTCTTTTGTGGAGCTTGTATGTATTAGATTAGGCTTATGGTAAAGTCACTTTTAGGTTCACAGAATCAATTTATGCCCTGAAGCATGACTTCTGATAAGTTTTTCCCAATGATTGCAGCTTTAATATTGTGTTGAAAATGACTTGCATATGTGCAGGAAAAAATGAGGCTGGGGAATAAATGAAATATTCTGTCTGCAAAACTTCAAAGCAAATTTGCTTGCACAAAGTTGGCAATGGGGTAGAAAAATTCCATAGTCTGGAACCATTTGGCCACATCCCTTTGAAATGGCCTGTCCTAGGCACAGCAGAACTGCCTAAAGGAAACTGATCTCCTGCTTTATACTTTCCTTAGTTGCAGAACATGTAAGTTTGCATCTGAACAAGCTGTCTTGCAAAAATATGTACAGGTTTTTTATTGTTATTGATAGAGATTTCCCTATTCAATGATATTGGTAAATAATGTGAATATGCTATATTAAAGCTATAGTATAGCTATGCTATACTATAGCTTTCTGCTGCAGAGTAGTTGAATAATTTAACACACCCCCCAGAGTGAAAGAGTGCATGTGTTTTCCAGGTTGCTTTAATTTGATTAGCTTAAATAAGCATGTCACCACCATCTCTTCAGCAGTTTAAGATTTCTGTCTTTTCAACTTTGAAAGTTTCAGCAGTGGACAATTTAAAATTAAATTGACAAGACTCCCTTAAGAGTAGCATTTCAGCTTCTGAAAAATGCTAAACTTGATTTTAGTTCAGATCAGAAATTTAGGAAAGCTTATATTATTAATACAGCTTTTCACCTTGTCARCTCAAGGAATGTTTGAAACAAAGTTGAAATTTACATGTTGGTCTACACTGTTATTCTAGTAGATATGACTAGTACTTCTAGATTCAAAATTTGCAGTAATTTTTTATAGTCTGTATTAGGGATTGCTTCTGCTAACAGTAGCTTTGTTTTTATATTCAGAAAAAATCAAATGCATGTGAAATTGAAATGTAGATTCTAATCAGTTTTATGCTATGGCATTGCAGGAAATTAATTAGTTGTGTATTTGTCTCTCCTTTGTCTGAAGTCGCTTCAGAGACRAAACTGCCTTACCCAAGGATGCAGGGTGCTCTTGGCCATGTTCCATAGCAGCATTTTGAAATTTAGGAAGTTCTTCTTTTCATTCATAAATTCCTGAGTATGAATGCATGCTGATGTGGCTGCAGAGTCTGAGGAGATAGATGACTGAAGGGGAATGGTTTCAGTAAAGTTTGTGTTGCTGTGTTTGGTTTGAGGGCAGTCAGGGCTGGCCCTCGCTCAGTCTGCACACCGGTGAAGGAGCTCTGGTGTCTG
>JACDOX010000029.1:1701721-1770579 GCA_014549065.1 Cardinalis cardinalis
GTGTCCCCTGGGCTGTGACACAGGCACAGTCCTGGGCATGGCACGGCTGTGGCTGTAGCACAGGAATTGCTGCAGAGCCAAGTGCTGGGCTTTATAGAGCTGGATCAATGTAGAGGGGGTAACCCTTGCTAATTCTAGTCCTTGGGCAGCCTTTCTGGCAAACTTCTGCAGAAGACTCTTSAAGGTGCATTCCTAGGGCTCTTCAGGTTTCTGTAAAGCTTTTATCTCCAGGATGTGGCCTCCCACTGAATCTTCTAGACCAATTCTAGTGTCTGGTGAACATCATCTGGTACTCTAATGCAAAATGCAAGTGAAATTTTTTGCATTAGAGGCAGAACTGGGCTTGGTAAGATTGTTAGGGGCATTGTTTAGACACCACACAGAACCACTGCTTACTGCAGGTGTGTACATACAAGTAAGGATGCTCTGTGGCTTTCTTGTTGGCAGCCTAGTGCTGATGGTTCAAAAAAATCTTAATTTCCTGTGAAAACTGAGTTCAAATGAGCTTTGAAACAAAGGAATGCCATAGATATCAAGTATTATTATGTTGTCCCCATTTCACTTGCTTTTTGAAAATGGAGTCACACTCCTGATAACAGATAATGAAAGATGCTCCTTCTCATCTCTAATGTAATCCTTCTCAGATACCCTTCAGAGGTTCTCCATCTGGATTTAATAATCATAGTGATCTCTGGAAAGTTGCTTAATTTAACCTGCAGAAATATGTCTTCAGTGCAGCCATATACAATTAAAAAAACCAAACACCACCACCAAAATGCTCATAATCTGAGTCRTGTTGGGAAGGTTGTGACATTTATTCAATATTTTAAACAAATATTGATTATCTATGATAATAGCTTCTCACGTTTTGAATAAAACTCTGCACCTCCCTGCTTTTGCAATGTCTCTYACTTAGTGATCAGTAACTGCAATATTTTTTTATTTTTCAGATTGAAGTATTTAAATGTAATCTAAAATTCCCATTTAACATTCTATTAGAGGCAGAGGTACATGTTAAATGAGGCAAATAATGTAGCTGAATATAATTTTTCTGGTATGTTTTTCAAATTCAATTTTACAGAACATCGACAAGGTGGTGTTTGTTGGCAACTTTCTCAGAATTAATATGATTTCTATGAAGGTGCTAGCATATGCTATGGATTATTGGTCCAAGGGACAGCTAAAAGCTCTCTTTTTGGAACATGAGGTAAGGAAATATGTGTTGAATTTCCATTTGTAAGTACAAAATTCTTGTAGTTCTTTTTTTGGTGAACTTGAAAGGGGAGAAATGCCATTGCTTCATTGCTTTGAATTGAATGCACAAGCCAAGTTCTGCATAAATGTTATTTAGTTTACAAATTCCTTTGGAAGTACTACTTGTTAGCTCCTTGGTTTGATCACTAATCTTGTGATATGTGTTGTTAAACATTGCCCATTTCTCGTATTTGCTTTCTGACCCTGATAGCAACAATGTTCATTTGTGTGGGCTTGTATAGGAGGACCTCAAGAATAGTTCATTTTTGTAATCATAATTTGGAGGTGACTACCAGATGGACAGGTCCATAATGGAAACTGCCCTGCCCTGCCTCAGTACAGCATCAGTATTGTGGTTTTGTAGTATTATTTTTTTAAATAATTTTGTAGAACTATGTAAGACTTTTTCCAGTATCAGGCCCTTTCTTCTACCTAAGAATGATCTATTAAATCATATTTTAGATAGAACAAATATTTGGCAGGCCTGCCATTCTTTTAGTTGCCTTAACAAAACTGAAAACTTTGTGTTCATGTTGTCTTATTTTGGAATTTGATTGGTTTTGATTTTCTTTTGCCTTTGTTCAAAGGGTTATTTTGGAGCTGTTGGGGCTCTTCTAGAAATGCTTAAAATGACAGATGATCAGTGATGAAGCTGTCTGAAGAGATTCCTACTGCAGATGCTGCTGGGTAAGAGTGAAAGCCACTACAAGGATGGAAATGAAGCCATTATGGTAGTTCTACCTGCTGGATTTGTAAATAATTTAAAATCCTTTTAGCTGATCTTTAATTTCTGGGTTTTGACCTTATACTTCAGAATTCATACTGGGAATTACAAGATTTTTTTTCTGTACACTGTATTTTATAGGGGAARAATGTGCAAAGTGGCCAAACATACAGATTTTATGGATTTATTTTAAAAAATGGATACTGTTTAATGTAGGACCTGTGATATGAGGCATTTGCTTTTCTTCTGGGGTTTACTGATTAGTGTGGTAATTTTAACTTCATTTAGTAATCACTCTAGGAGATTTTTTTATCTTATTTTCATGACATTTCATGATTTGTTCTTGGTTTCAAATGAAACTACAAAGCTGATGCATTGTACTGTGAAAACTAGTCATTGATTTTTTTGCCTTTCYTTTCCTTATTAGATGAGATACTTTAACATGTCTCTGCCCACCCCACGCCCCCCCCAAAAAAAATATTTGCAAATCATTCTGTGGCTAAATGCATTTCTTCAAAGGACTGTGAGGAAGCTTCGTAATAGCAGGGGGTTAAAGACTGTAATTTTTCAGTGGTCATGAATTGCAACAGGAAGAGACTGCCAACTGGTTTTGCTGGGCTGACTCTTCTATATAATAAAAAAATTTTAAAGAAGATGTGAACTAAAATTTTAATTACYGAATTGACACTAAAATGAAAATCTGTTGCTGATGAAAGCCTCTGATCAACATTAAGAGTTCTGTAGTAAAGCTGTTATTCACACTTGGTATTAGATGGTAAAGGGAGATTGTCTTCAGTTATTTTTCTGTAGTCTGCAAGTTCTAACTTGTTCTTAATTGAAAACAACTGATAACAGCATTATTAAAAGCCCAGTTACTAAATTAGAAAAACACTGACTAGAGTATTTTCTGCTTTTAAACTAGTGTTAACTTCCTCTCCAGGACACTAAAATTTGGTGTTTATTCCAATACAGTATTTTCTACCTTTTTGGATTYGTGGACCTCTCTAGATCTTTTTTTCCCAAGTTGAATTGAGATCCCTTTGAAATCCATGTACTTAGGTTGCTGCAGAGCATGTATAAACTTGGTCTCCTTAGACACCTTGAGGGTTCACAAATGAGAGGCTGAAAAACAATTCATAAATTATTTTGTCTTGCAGGACTGTATGTGATGTCACATAAAGTAAATGACTCATCAGAGGGACAGTATAGAATTCAGTATATTTTTGGAAGGGGGTGTATTTCACTTTTTTAAGTCATTGACTTACATATCTCCCAAATGTTTAAAGATGGTAATATTAACTGAAGTGTTAACTTGTGTGATGGAAATAAAGACCACTACTGTTTTGACAGTTTTAATGTATCTGTGGAATTCATTTCTTGAAAGCAATGATGTGACATACATAACACTTTTTTATGACATATATGGTTACTTATTTCCATGATAATCATTTGGTTCTGGACATGTTTTTACTCTTCATAACAAGGCTTTAGTCTTTGAAGCCTTTTGCCTGCTTGAAATTGACTTTAAAGGGCTGTAAACAAAAATATGAGATRATATTAACATGCTGAAGTTGATATTTTCTGTAATATTGAGCTTGAGATAAGTGCAGATGGTTCTGCTCAGTGCTTCTATTTTTYTAATAAAGAAAAGAAAACTTTGATTAAGGTTATTGGCTAAGTTTTGCCTTCAAATAAAGATTCACTTGTACACTTTTGGTTTTTTTAAGGAAAACTTCAGAATGTTGAGAGGTAACTGTTCTTATGGTAACCAGTAGAGGGAAGCACGACATCAGCCATGTGACTGCTGGTTTCAGAGAAAGATCCTGYCCTTCTCTCCTTTGTCTGTTTGAAGGGAATTTGACATGGAAATGTCTGTCACTTAGGTGKTCTTGCATTCTTCACATTTGGAATTGTGAAGGAAGACTATAATGTTAAGTAAACAAATATGAAAAACCTGCTGTTCTTTTAAGATTGAAATCCTCTCCTTCTCCAAAAAAAAAAAAAACCAAAAAAACCCCCCTAAAAACCAAAAAATCCACACACATTGAAAAAACCCAAGCATGCAATTCAGAGAAATATGTAAGGGCTTTAAATGCACAAATATTGAGGCTGTGTGGTTAAAGAAGAAAAGCACAATTGGGTAGCCCTGAAGTTAGCCCTAAGACTCTACGGACTKTCAGGTAAGTTGATCACAGTTCTAAGAGAAGCACAAAATAAAACTTTACCTTAAAAATGCTGATTAGAAATTTAAACTGTTTAAGAGGTGAATTTTTGTATTTAAAAGAATGAGAAAAAGTACTCTGAATTGTATATTACATAAATGAGTACTCCTSGTTGGGAAAAATATTAGCAGACCTTAACTAGGATAGAGAGTTGTGGAAAATCACAAAGTAGGAAAAAATAGAGGAAAGTGACACTGTATGTTCAATTCTTCCCTTCCTGAGGGAGAAAAGCCTAATTTCTTTGTTGCCTTGAAATCTACAGTTGACTACTTTTTCCTATTTCCCCATCAGTGCCATCATATAAATCTGTTAGTGCTGTAACCTTCTTCTTTACCTTCAGAGATTGCCTGCCTCCACTAATCCCAGGTCTTGGTTTCYTCCTCCATGTCCTCCTTCTGTAATTAAGGTATTGGATAAATGACAGTGTGGTTGACTTCTGGCACTGTTACAATATTTTTGCCATAGGGGAGTACTTTGGGGCATTTCTGAGAGCATTGGTGTTGTRTTGTATTTTTCTGCTTGTGTTTGGTATCCAGTTGCTGTTGACAGTCACCTGTTGGAAAGGGTTTCCCAGGGTGCCCCACTTCATCAATCATCCAGAGGTATCTACGGAGACTGAAAACATTCTTGCTCAACTACACAGATAAACCTCTACTATAACTGGTAGAAACTGGAAGTTTGTGCAACAAAGTTCAACTCCAGCACTATCCAAGAGTATTACTGAGAACCTAGAAATATCCAGATTATTGGATCTTTTTTTGTTTTGGAAACAGTGAAGTTGAAGAAGCAGACTTCCCTAAGGGAGATCAGTGAGTCTGCAGATTTAGTATTTGTTGAAAACACTTGTTTTTGTATAAATTAAAAAGACCAAACTTTGTTAATCTAGTTTCTCTTTCTGAAACATGATAAGGTAATTATTCAGGTAAGTTGGAGCAGAATGAGTCAGACTCATCACTCTCAATTGTCATGGCTTGTTCTTCTTTTTCACTTGAATGTTTGTTCTTGAATCACATGCTACTCTCTTCATTCTCTCCCCACCACCACCAAGACAGCCCAGTTTTAAATGGTTTTGGCAAAAAGTCTAATTACATCCCCGAGGAAGAGTCTGTGTCCTAAAGTAAGATTTTTGTACTAAGTATTGGGGGAAATCCCTAGTGCTGGATGAAGAGAGAGAAACAGCTAAGAGTATTTACTTTATCAGATTGGATAGAGGAGGCTAGCATGGGGTGCATGGGGGCAGTACAAGAATCTGACTTCTAGGACAAGTGGGGTGCTTGCAGTTCATTCCAACCTCAGCAGAGCTGTCCTGGTGTTTCACTGTTATCAGCACTTTTGTTCCCATGAGACTGTCACAAGATACTTGCAAGTGATTTTTGGCAGGACACAGCAGAACTTTAGAGATGGGAGAACCATAAGGGGTTGAACTGATGACAAAATAAACATCCATGATTGTTTCCAGTTGGATGAGGAGTTCTACTGGGTTCTGTTTTTAAAGTACAAGGTGTCTTTGAATTTGGAATTAAATGAAACAAAATGAAACACAGGCTATGGAAAACACCATGGTCTCTTTTGTGTCTTAGTACCTGGAATGAAGGTGGGTAAACAGCAGAAATGGCATAATGTTTTACTTAAAACAATGTATTATTCCCTGTTTTTAAGTGGTTTTGCTTATTTTGTTGTGATGATCAGGGCACTTCCACCTTCAGAAGCATCTTTCCATGTTGAYAACTTTGTCATTTTCCAGGTTTTTGAGTGGGTGACCCATTCATTTCTTTTCAAACTTAAAAGTTTGTGTGAATCTGGGCATTTAATACAAAGCAGAAGTTGCCCTTTAGCAAGTGCTGAGGTACCAAAGCAGCCTTGACAGTGCATRTACAGAGCAGAGTTTACCCCGTTATCAAAATTTCCATTTATGCCCATCCATGAAGATCTGGTCTAGCTAACCATGTTACCACTTTTTCATATAATATGTTTGGATTTATTTTGCCAAAATGGCATGCTTTTTTGGGTTTAAAATCTTTTGTGAGATGAACTTTCAAGGGAATACACATTTCCTGTTGCATCCTTGAAAGCATTCCCCTTGCAGAGGGCAATGCTTAGAGCAAGAAAGTCTCATCATGGGCAGACACTGGTTTGATAATGCATTTTGCCACAGCAGACAAATCAGTGCTTCAAGCAACAAGGTGATATGGCCACTGGTGTGCTGTGACCTGGTCGGGATTTGTTTTGCATTTATATGTTAACAAATGGCACAAACATAAAACAGCTGGTCTCAGTTTGTAGGAGTTTCTAATGCAGATGCTAGGTTAGGTGGAAGTGGAAATACCTGTGTTTCTGTAAGGATGAAGAAATTAGTAGCTCAAGCCCATAGGAAGGATGCTAACCAAAATGCTTTTCTTCTTTTAGGACAGCTGCATCAGTTAGGAGACTGCAATGGAAATATTCTCATGTAAGGCAGTAAACCATGACCAAGCTGTAGATGTAGTACTGAGTTGGGATAGTGGTGTTATCTATACCTGCCCCCTCTGTCCTCCCCCTGGCATTACCCCACTGACATGCTGGCTGTCAGCAGGAGGCAATGAGGCTGCACAGCCAAGGTGGTCTGTGAACATCTGTTTTGTGAAATGCAGTAGTGTAATGTGGGCAAGGCAGTTGTAGCTAGGAGGGGCTTCTCTGAAAAGATTGGATAGGCTTCACCTGGAGATAAAACCTTACTATTGCTATTAATTTGAACAGTGAGAACACTCTCTTATTTTGGAAATTGCTCTTACTCTTTTTATATTTTAAAAATTACATGTGAAATAATGCATATTAATTGAAAAACCCCTAAACAAATTAATTAAGCATTTTTACAGGTGGCTGGCTAAATGAATCACAAAATGCTGAGTGTACTTCAGAAAAATGGAGTTCCTTTTAGTGGAATTGTTTTGTTTTTTGAGCAACCTCACCCCTACTGCTATTTGAATAAGTAAACAAAAACATGCTGTTCCTATGTCCTAAGCATAGAGCATGCTGTTACCCAGCTAGCTTTCAGCATATTGCACTTGGCTACAAAAGGCTGTGCACAATAAAATCCAGAAGTATTTACAAGATAAACCAAAACCACTCCCAAATTCTCAGCGTTTGTCACTTCTGTTTTAGCTTAGAAAATAAATTTTCTTTTCTCTTCAATTATAGGAGGTTTGTAGACTTCTCTCCAACAGATTTGCCTGTGCAGTGTAGCAGCCCCCAAGCATCATTGGTTTGCCTCTTAGAAGGGAGAAAACCAGTGCAAGGAAATCTAAAGCTGCTTCCTGATGGTAGCTGCAGGCTGACCTGTAACACACTTCACAGCTGCTCGTTTACACCTAGGGCAGAAAACATTCAGGAACTAAATTTCTCTCCACTACTTGCCCCCATCACATAAGAAATTGTATTAGAAAAAAAAATTAAGCAGAAAAGGCACTAAACCCTGCAAACTAATTCACCTTTTATTCATTGGATGAATCATAGAGGTCAGCTTAGTTTTAGTCAAGAAGAATTCTTTTTTCAATTTCTAATCTTTTCCTCAATTTGGAGCTTGATTTTTTAAAAGGTGCCATGCAAGATATCTCTCTGTTCCAGCTCTCCTACCTGAAAGGCAATAAAAGTGCCTTTGTGAGGTTTTTGTGAATATCTGGTTCCCAGCATTATGGGAATTTGCTTAAAGTTTCCTTTTATGTACATTACTATAAAGTTCTAAGACACCAACTCTGGCATTATAAGGCCCTTGATCAGGCTGGGAGCAGAAGAGCTGTTCCTGATGCTGCTCTGGAGTCCATGACTATGGGCATGAGGCACTGTAGAAGTTTGTCCTGTGTGTGGAGATTGTTATGCAATTAAAATCTCTTTATTCACAAAAGTGTAAGAACTGGCTCTTCTTTTTCTAGCCTATTGCCTTACAGACCCAGTGGAGGAGAGAAGGAAATTTAGAGTCAGTTCCCTTTCAGTCCCTGACCATTCCATTTCCCCTGCTGTGCTAGAAAGCAGTGGTGTATGACTGGAACGCAGGAAAGGGGAATTTGGGACACACACACACAAAAATAGGCAGAACGGCAGAGAACTGTTTTAAAACACGAACAAGAAAACACTGTACTAAAATATGATTCAGGCTTGAATCAGAAATCTGTGGCTGAAGTTTGTGTCACCAGTTCCAAAGCCAGCAGCACTGGCTGGAGAGCAGTGAGGTGGTGTGCAATGCTGCTGCCCTGAGCTGCCAGGGCTGGGGTGGCAGCAGCCATGTGGCTGATACTGAAATGCAAGGCCATGGATAATCAATGGTGTAATATTTACCAAAATATTGGGCTACTCAGAGCAGATAGTTTCTTTTAGTTAACTCTGGTTTAGGCCTCTGTCTGTACATGCATAACTCACAGAGAAGAAAGCAAATGAATGGAGGAAAAAATTGTTGTACCAAGCACAGGTGAAAAAAATTATCTGCAGGATTCTGTGTTGCATAAGTGCCCCTGGGACTAATCTGGTACATCTCCAAATAAAACAGAAATCTTTGATGCTTGTAACTTTCTGTGTGGAATGACAATAGTTTCTGTGTTTGTTAACTCTGTAAATGTTTGCTGTAGATAATATCAATGGGAATATTTTATTTGAATAATGTATTAAAGTTGAAACCAAAGAAACTTCTCCCTCAGCCTGTGAACACAACAAATACAATAAATAGGTAGTAAAAACTGAATTGAAAACAGTGCTAGGTGTTAAGCTGTGTATTTTACAGGTGAGCTGGAGCCAAAACCAGTCCAGAGGCACAGTATTCCCCAGGCTGGATGGGAACTCTCTCTGAAAGCCCCAGCAGCAGCAAACACCAGCCAGAGTTTTGTCTGAGGCGGGGAAAATTCTTGCCAAAGGACTTGTTTTCTGTGCTGTTGAGGTGTGAAGAATTGGTGGCGGTTTACTCTCTTCTTTTACTTCTTTTACTTGGTTTTGTGTGCTGATTTGGTGAACAGGATAAAGACCACCAGCACTGCCTTTGGGCCTTGATCCCCAATTCACCCTTCTTTAGCTTGTGCATTTCCCTGAGGGCTGCTACAGGCAAGGGTGTTGATGATGAGCAGGACAAGCTGCCAACACCATTCTTCTGAGAGCACAGCAAGCCATACTTGCCACCCAGAAGAACAAAATCATAATGCTATGAGAAGTTGTAGAATGATGGAATTTATTACGTCTCCTCAGACTGGAGGCATTTCAGCCTATATTTGGTGTGAGATTCCTGTATGGATTGAAGTAGCCCAAGCTTCTGGTCCACAGTTAGGTGAATATGGAAGAAAAACTGCAATAGCTGTGCAAAGGCTTGCTTCCAAGACTAATTCAAATTTATTATTCCCATGCTGTGAAAAAATTCCAATGTCTAATTAAGTTTTTCTTCTGATGGGAAATTTCAAAATGTCTACATTTCATTTCACTTTCTCCACCAAAATTAAGCCTGCTAGCAAGGAAACCTAGCAGGCTGCCAAAAGCAAGTCATTTGAAATAGAAAGGTTTTTTAAAGCTCCTGCATTTCTACAGCCAAATTTTGTTAAATTATGTTTCCCTAGGACATTTTTAGAGATGAATCTGTGTTTTCCAGTGAAAAATTATTGCACTTGCTAGCTGGAATGCAGATCTTTGTAAAATACGTGCATATAAATATGTCTAGAAATCTTACAGTGTGTGCTTGGAGCAAGAATTTTGTGACATGTGGATAAAAAGTAACAAGGCAGAAGATTTGAAATATGGAAGTTTGCAATCAGTAAAAGGAGATAATTCATCCTCTTATTCAACTAATATTCAGTATTGATCTGCCTATATTTATTTCATATTGACAGAGAGGATGCTTCTGCCAAAATTTCCCAATATTCTGAAGATGACGCACTCTGTAGGTAGGAAGACATACCCTCATCTACTTTTGAGTGTCATTAGAAACTGCCTGGTTTCAAATGCATCTTTTGGTCTGATGCCAAATGATGGTCTTATGTTCCAGGAATTGGCAGTGTCCATGAAAAGTGAGGAAAACATTACATATCCTCCTTTTTCTATCCCAGGCTACATATATAACTTACACAGCCACACATACTTTTAGGAATGCATCAGTGTCTTTTGATCCTTTGCTAAAATCTTGTCAGTGAGAAACAGAGCTTACCTTCACCTCCAGAAAGGAGCCTCAACTCTCAAGGAGTGGGTACTTTACCTTCTTGCCTTGGAGCTGGCAAAATTTGGACTATAGACAGAGAGAGGGCTGAAGGAACTATAGGAATTTGTGGTTTCCCCAGTCTTAGGCTTAATTTTTTAGAGATTCCCAGCCAGGAAAGCTGAGTTCCTTTGGCCGTAGAATACCAAAGGTTGTAGATCCAAATGTAGTGACCAGATCTGGAAATGTTCCTCTGAGCACATCGCTGCAGCATGTCCCTGTACAGCTGGCTGGCTGCAAGTGCAGGGCTCATTGGCTCCCAGGGAGATGGGAGAGGAGGGCAGGGGAAGGAGGGTAGGGAAGTTTTCAGTTTCCAACAGGTATTTATATGTAAAGGTTCAAATTAAGAACATTCATTGTGTAGGAAGGCCATTCATGCACTGTTCCATGGCACCTAACCATTCTCCAAACTGCAAAAACTTTTATTTTACCTGTTGAATTTTATAGTATTATACTTTATTTTTGTGGTTGGCAAAGTGTGAAAGAGTGTAAGGGATTTATTCTTGTTTGCACAGGAACCAAACCAAAATAAGCCCTTGCCCAGCTGTGTTTTCTTTGCCTGGTCAGGTACTCCAGGTGAGAGCGTGTGCTCTTTTCCTATCTTGATTGCAGTTCTAAAGAAAGCAACATTCATAGTCTTGCAGTTTTGGAAGGATTAAGGCCATTATTCATTACTTCTTTTGTGTTGCTTGGTCATTTGTGTGGTGTCAGCAGCTGAAACTTGCATGAGAAAAATTAGTGACAAAAGGAATCCTGTCATGAATGTGTAAACATGTGTGTAACCCAAACCCTGGTGTTTCTATTAGTGTCAGAGTTTTGATCCAAGAACCAAATGAAGTCATGCATTTTGGTTTGATGATATCTAGCTTCTGACACATGCTTAGAATGAATTTATATAAAAATTAATTAGCACAGAAGTGTTTTAAAGTTGTTGTTGTTGTAGCGCCAAGAGCAGGTCAGCAGAGTGTGAGTGGTTTTTCTGCCTGAGTTCCCCTGGCATKTCCAATGCACAGTGTGGTGTAGTGCTCTGACAATATCCTTTCCACACCACAGAGAAGCATTACCTGTTGTTGAGCCAGATGTCAAAATGTCAGCAGCCCCTACAGACAACCACTGTTGTTCCCACTGCTGATGGGGAGCTGTCATAGAGGTGCTGCCAACCTGACCTGCAGAGGAGGTTCACTGCAACGCTGAGATCCCCAATCTCTTGATCAGCAGCTTAATGCCCAGAGCATCTTGTTCAGAATTTTATCTTCCAGTGTTAAGCAGTTCGAATAAAGTCTGCTGCAATTATGTTACCAGGGTATTTTGGCAAAGGAAATCTTCCARCATGAAGCACAGTTTAATACAGGTAAGATTAAATAATCTTTTCAAAATATTAAAGAACCATAAAAAAGATTGGGGGAGAGGAAAATCAAAAACTCAACAAGAAAGGAAGAGCTTAACTTTTTTTTTGTTAAAGGACAAGTTTTTATCCCCCACATRCATGGTGGGGAAAACCCAGCCCCTTTTTTCTTGGACCGCTGTGGGCCACATGCCACAGGGGCATGTGTGCTTGTGCTAGGGAAGATGTGCATAGGTGGTGTGCAGCTTCACGCCACAGTGAGCAGAAGGAGGGGAAAGATCAGTCTCTGCTGGCTCTCTTGTGCTGCTGAGTGGCAGAGTAGCTCTAGAGTCACATAGAAAGTGAAGTCTTTTCCAATTAATAATCTGCCCTGAAGCTGCCATGCTTACCCAAATCACGTATGCTTGAGCTTATCCTGAAGACCAGCAGAGCAAACAGCTGCCTGCCACCCTCCCAGGGCTCTGCTTGCACTCTCCTGGCAGCTTTGCACTTGATCTTCAGCGCAGCACTGAAAGGCAGCAAGGTCCTGGGGAAAGACAAGGACCAAGCAGCTCTTGTCTGGCAGCAAGAAGGGTAAAAAAAGATCCCATTTTATCTTTGTTCTCATGGAAAGTGTCACAGGATGTTTAATGTCCTTTCTGAGCAAAGACCTGCTGCTTTCCAGATCTTGCCCAAAAACACATGCAGTATTCAGCAGGCCACTTAGTTTATCTTTCTTGGATAAACAGAAGGCTGCTGGAATTTGAAACTTGTTCCAAGAGTCTAGGGTCCAAATCTGCGTGAGTCCTTCCCCTGCTCTGGGGTTTTGAACTGCATTTGAAAATTTAAAAACTACCAAACAGCAGCATGATTCCTAATGGGCAGGAAGGGCTGGTCTGTGTGACAGAGAACCATCCGTATGCACAAGTTCTGGTGTAATTTCCACTCTTGAATGTTGCCTGACTTTGGAACCGTTTAAAACAACTTACAAAAAGCCTGAGAGCACTGATCCACAAATCCCAGTACTGACTTTGCCTCGATGGGAAGAAAAAAAAAAATCCCTCTTAATGCGATGAAAGCTCCCGTGGCACTGCTGAGACGCGCTTTCCGTGTTGGTGGAGGTCCCACGAAGGAGGGACTCCGGTGACAGCTTGACGGAGCCGGGCGAGGGGCAGCGCTCGGCCGGGCCCCGCTGCGGGGAGGGGCAACCAGCGGCCAGGTGGGCGACGGGCAAAGCCCGCCGGGGAGGGGCTGAGCCGAACCCGAGCCCTCCCTGCCTCCCGCGCCGGGGCCGCGGTCACGGCCGCGCTGGCGGGGCGGGCTCACCGCCCCCCGGGCCGCGGAGCCACCGCCCCCAGGGGCAGCGCACGGCGGCCGGGGGCTCCTCCGGGCCCAGCCTGCGGCGGGGGCTGCAGCCTGCAGGTAGGGGCTGGGGGCTGCGGGCCCGCCAGCAGCCGAGGGGACACAGCGGGGACACAGCGGGGACACAGGGGTGGCCGCAGAGCGGGGCGGCAGCGCGGCTCCCCGGCGGCGCGGCTGCAGCCGAGGCGCTTTCGTGCCCTGCCTGTGTCCTGGAGCCTTAGAACTGCGGAAACCTTGAAAAATCAATAAAAATGAGTGTAAACGCCAGTATTTAATGACGGAATGCATATACATATATCTATAGATATATGTATATATATAAGCTGTTGGTTAGGTAAGATGCTGGTCAGGCAAACAGAGTTTTAGGATAAACAGCGTTTCAAGTTGCGAGATGGCATGAGGAAGCTCAGGTATCTTTTCTTTCTGTTGCATAAGCAGAACAAATGTACCTGTTCCGAGGCAGGTGTGAGAGGCAGGGCTGCGCCTTGTCGCCGGCCCGTGCGTGCGGACGCGCGGCTGTCACCGGGATGCCCGCGCACGGCTCTGTGTGTGTGTGTGCGTGTGTGTGTTTGTGTTCGTGTGTGTGTTTGTGCTCGTGTATGTGTTTGTGTTCGTGTGTGTATGTGTGTGTGTGTTTCTGCTCGTGTGTGTGTTTGTGCTCGTGTATGTGTTTGTGTTCGTGTGTGTGTTTGTGCTCGTGTGTGTGTTTGTGTCTGTGTGTGTGTGAGCGGCTCCCCAAAGGGCTCCGAAAGCCCAGGCACAGGCTGCAGGGCTGCCCTCTGGCCTTCTGCAGGGCCAGTTAGCTGTGGAAGTAGCTAATCACAGCRACCCGTGTCCTGAACAACCTGGATATTTCTTTTGAGGTATTAACACAGCGTATTTCCAGGAGAATTCTTGGTCTCTTGTAGAACAACCAGGTGTGCAGTAATAGACGTGGGCTAAGTGGTCTTGYAGGAAATTGTGTGTTCACAGGCTGACTAAATTCAGGGAATCTATTCAATGAAAAGAAGCCAAAAGATACAGGGAGTATTATCCTTATTTTGAACTTTCTGATAACTTGCCACTCATGTATCAACCTGTTCTGTTTAATGTCTTACAGGTAAGTTGTGTATTAGGTATTTGGGATGAATTTGGGTTTTTGTGGTAGCATTCTGACTGAATTGATTTCATTAAGTTAACAAGCTGGTTGGGATAGCTGAGTCTCTTGGTTGTTTGAAGTCCGCYCCTACAATGGCAATGAGGAAACTTTTCTGTTAGTGCTGGGAAATTGGAGGATAACATGAAACTTAATGAAGTGAAACAGGATTGCATTTTCCTCAGAGTGATTCTATTATGCCTCATTTAGGGCCATGTTATTGCTCACCTCAAATCATTAGCCGTTACTGTCTTTTGTATTTCTGTCTTTAGTGCTACGTAGCTCATAATTTGTTCTTGTTTTATATTTTTTTTAGTTGCATTGTGTTTAATGTTTACTTTTCCATTTTTTGCAGCAGTGTAACAGAAGCTGTATTTAAATGGAAGGCTTCTCTAGGCTTCCCTAAGRGGTTTCCACATAATTGCCTTTAAAATTCAATCATTAACTTTTTGCCTTCACCTGAAGGTGGAAAGTGATGATGAAAAACAATATAGCACAGCGTGTAATTTGATTTTATAAAGCTTTATCAGAATTGATTCAGCTGATATGTAAACAGGGGAAAACTCAGGAACTTTCTTTTTGCCCCAGCTTGCCYATTCACTCCAGCTTCCAGCTGTGCACCGTTCACCTGCAGCTGCCTTGCTGCTAGGATTTGCTGAGCTGGTTCTTGTCCGCAGCTGTGAGGAAGGGGACGAGGACACCCCCAGGGATCCCTTCCGGATCCGTATTCCCAGGCCAAGGTCCAACAGACTGGGCACAGGGGGGGAAGATTTTTCAGATGCTTTGGTGCAAACACAATTGCTTCCTGAGGGAGAGATCTGGCATGTGTTTCCTGAGAGAACCGTGCTTGCGTCAGCAGCCCCCTGCCACCCTCTGAGCTGGACGAGCACAACCGTGTGTGGGGCTCCTGGGGAACTGCATCTGGGTTCAAAAGCACCTTTGCTTCCTTTTTATTCATAACTTTTTACYCTGATCTGTCTGACTGCGTGGCTGCTGTGTCAAAGGCTGAGAAGGTGGCCTGAAAGGAAGGAACACATGGCAGGGGGCAGGAGGTAAGGGCTGTTTCTGCCGGCATCACTGCTGCTGAAAGCAGTGTTTGCTTATCAAACTGTGGTCAGAGGGGGATGATGACATGTGGTTATGGCAGTTGCCTAAAAAATGTAGCTCAGATATCTTAATGCAGTTGTGCACGTGCAGTTAGTTAGCTGTGTACATGAAGATATGGTTCTCTGTTTCTGTTGTTGCTCTGAGTTTTCACCTAATGATTTCACTTTCATGATGTATAGCCATGTGTACAACTCAAGGATACACTCCCTATACTATTCTCTCTTGGAGTATATTCTCTCTTTTCTGGAAAATAGACCTAGGCATCATAAAAGTATGAGTTTTATTAATCAGATTATATTTAGCTGGAATAGGTGAATGCCCAAAGCTCTAAAAGGGAAGATTAAACCACCCCTAAGAGGGTGCCTTTAATCCTAGAGAGAATAATTTGTTATATGCATGCACTTTACTCTGTTTTACATTTACCTAAATTGTTAAACATACTTTTGAATGTAGTGTAGACCTGCTGTTAAATTATAAATGTCAGAAGCAATTAGATAAATAGCACTGTTTAAATTGATGTAGTGAGACTAAGAAGTCAGTTTAATGTAAGATTTCCATAATCTGCTACCATTTATTTTAGTCTGGAAAGCACTGATACTTTTCTGCATTGTTTTAGGACTTGTTTTTGTTCCTGCTTTACACACTTTGTTTCTCATCATGATCCTATTGTAACCAGTAAGAAAACACAGCACATTGTCCATTTAGCAGGAGTGCATATTTAAAGGGTGATGGTACATGTTCCTGTTCACAGAATTTGAAGGAGAAATTACATGCTATTAGTGTCCTTATTCAACAGAGAAAATAACATTTTCCTTCCAACCTGAAACAAGAAACTTTATGGCATTGAAGAAAAGTGTCTTACCTTTTCTGTCCTGTGGTGAGTCACTACAGCTCCAGTTTGGATTATCTTTGTAGAGTCTCCTGTAGATTTAAAAAAGCAAATTAAAAGAAATAAAAATCTCAATTTCATCCATTTTTTCCTAAGAGGKTTTTCTTTACAGCAGCCTTACGAGAGCAAAAGACCTATTTTATGAGCTATATTGTTGCCTGTGGTAATTGGCACACGTTGATGTGACTGTGAGCAGTAGAGCTGCAAGCTAAGCTTGCCTGCAGGAGGTGGCTCCCAGCCTGTGGGATGGAGACATTTGGAAAGGGGCAGTTTTTAAAAACCTAAACTGATGCTGTCCAAGCTAATCACTCTGTTTTTCYTCACTGGAAAATGAAGGTGCTTCCTATGGAGCTTATTGAACTGATAGTTTTGTTTTCCTCTCTGGAAGGAAATTCTGCATTTGCTGGGAATTGGGAGAGCTGTTCCCAGTGGGGCAATGAGTCAGCTGCTC
Source organism: Cardinalis cardinalis (assembly GCA_014549065.1). Lineage (NCBI taxonomy): Eukaryota > Metazoa > Chordata > Aves > Passeriformes > Cardinalidae > Cardinalis > Cardinalis cardinalis. Next base: position 1,718,389 of record JACDOX010000029.1, read on the forward strand.
TGGGGGAAGACACCCTGGTGGAGACTCTTTCCTGGACTGGCTCCTTGTCTCTCTGCAGCTTGGAGGATGCTGGATATAAYTGCATGCAGGGAAAGCTGTGATCTCCTGAGTATGAAATCTTTGGTGTTCAGGTCCCCCATCCTCCTGTTTTTGGAAGAAGCATTTTTCAGCACAGGAGGGTGGGTRCTGCTCAGATGACACTTGTCTGGCACACTGTGGCAGTAGAGAGGAGCCCACATAACTCAGATACAGCCACAGGAGGCACTTGTCTTTCCTTACACTATAAGATCAAAATCCATCACTTTGGTCTCTGCAGCAGTTTAAACTGTGCAGGCCCCTGGGGCAGCAGATAATCTCTTCAGCAGCGAGATGAGCTATTCATTTGCAAGATTGGCCAGCAATTTGTGGCAGATTTTTTGCCCAGAGCCTGCAGCAGCTGGGAATTGTAGAACTGGCTTGAGGGCATGCGACAATACATTTTGTGAATTGGGATGAATTTAGTCTTCGTAAAACTCTACTGGCTACTTTGCATACAATGCAAATGCTACTGAATGTTTCTGAGCTGCGGTTCAGTGTTGGACAACTACAAGTTATCCACAAACCAAGATATTCTTGCTGCTTTTACTTGACTTAAAAAAAAAAAAGGCACAGCACTTTTTATTCTTATTTGGTTAATGTGTCATATTTATCAGTTTTTGCTGGTTTTATTTGATGAGATAATGAAGAGAGGAAGCATTAAATGATGTGTCTTTCGTGTTTGCTTTTAGACAGCATTACCAGTTTGCACTGAAAAACTGTTGGTCTTTTCCCTTTTTTTGATATTTTATTGTAACATGATTTTCTGGGCTTTGGTGTGAATGCTGTCTCAGAGCATTATGCAAATAAGAGAAAAATGAAGCAACTATATTTTTTAATGTGTATTGTATGTCTAGTCTGTGTAAGGGATGTACATCCATGCTTACATGCACCACGAATCAGGCTTACTTTCTGTATCAAATTGCAAGTTGGGTAATGCTATTTAAGTGGATAGGATTAAAAACTGATGTAAAAACAAGACATGGGAAATAATCTGGACTCCTTTTACTATTAAACATGATTTTCTTTAACTGTTCTCATTGTCAGTAGCATCTATTCAGTTTCTGAGGAATACTGTCCTTGAATACTTTTTGAATGGTAAATACATTAGTTGCTACCAGAGGGTTGCCATAATTGTCCAGAAATAATAAACATAGGAAGCCCTAGACCATATGTGGATATTTATTTATAATGTACATATTTGTTCTTTTAACCTACTGGTAGGTAAATTATAGAGAACCCATTTGCCACCTTTTTCTTTCCAGCTCTCCAAGTTTCTTGTGCAATCTGTGAGTGACTGGGATACCATCAAAATTATTGCCATATTTTGCCAAGAGATTTGACCAAAATTCAGGGATTCCTCAACTTTTGTCACAGACTGCCAGTGTACTTGCCTACATACACCATTTGTACTCCATTTCTTCTGGGGTAACTGTGTACCTAATKATTGAATCTTTTCTCAAATCCATTTGAAGCATTAGGTGAGAGTGCAGATGAACATATGGTAAAAGAAATTTCAGTTCTCAGTTGCAATGTCAGCAGCAAAGTGCCTGCTAGAAAACAAATAGAAGAAAACATTTTCTTTGGATATTTAAAAAATGAAAGCTGTTTTCCAGCTATTATAGAAGGTCCTAGAGGCAGGTTTTGAGTATCAAAACAGAGAAGATGTTTTAGCAAGCAACCACAAAATTGCTGCATCYCCCTTTCTGAACAGGACCTGGAAGTATTGTTGGATTTGGGAATTCAGCTCCTCATCCTCAGTCCTCAGCAGGACAGAGCTGACATTTTTCTCTCCCTGTGTTCAAGATGGAAACCATCTCCTGTCTTTCACTTTTTTTTTTTTATGCAAAGTTTCCTTCCTTTCTGCTATTTCTGGATTTTTCTAAATGTTGATGTAATGATTCACATTCCCAGATGTGAAATGCAAATGTAGGAAGTAGGATCTTTCCCTTGCTTCTCGAGGGGTTTCTTGTAGTCTGTGGTGCTGTTGGGTTTCCTAGTTAACATCTCTCCTGATTCAAATGGTTTTCYTGCTGGTCACAGTGTTTTGGGGGCTGTTTCAGTACCTAATAAGTCATAGAGTGTTCATTATAAACACATCTTAAACTAGGTTGGCTTCGAGAACTTCTTAAAGACCTCACAAAAGTCCTCAATTTATTCTGTAGACATAGTCAGATGCCTCCTCTTGTCTGTTTTAGGCCTGTCTCATCAAGCTGATGTGTTTGACAATATCAAGCTCCTTTGGCAGAGGAGTGCCTGGAGCTTGTTCAGGCAACCTGCTGCTGGGGCACAGCTGAGAAGGGGCAGTGCAGGGCTGTGCTGCTACTCTGGGGTCACTGTCCCCTCTCCTCTCTGCTCTGTCCTCTTTGGCTGACACTGCAATGGAGCATGGATTCCACGTTTATCTTACTCCTATGCATCCCCAAAAGTACTGGAGTATTTGGATTGSTAATTTCTTGACTGTGTGTTTATTYCCCTCCTCCAGAGGCCCCTGTTATCAGCCCTTCAAGCTCATCACCTTTATTTCCCATAAAAGTCATTAAGAGGACAGGAAAAGGAAGGCCTGAAATAAGGAGAGTCAAACCCAAAAARGTTCCACATTCAAGTGCCAGTTTCATTTTTCTGACACTGAGATGCTGAATCCAGGCTCTCAGCAATTGAGCTTGAAATTTTCTGGGCTAAGGGCATCACACTCAGCCTTGCCTATACCAGTGTGCCTCAGTGTCAGTGTTCAATAAATATCCCCAGCTGGTTTTGAAATTAGTTACTGCACTGAATGGGAATAAGGATTTCCCTTTTCATCATATGGGCTAACTGGTCTGAGTTGGCCCTTGAAGAATTGATGTGCTATTGCCATTTGAATATGTTGATGTTGTTACACTTCTCATAGGCAGCTATTTTTCATTTTTTTAAAGAAACAAACATTTCTGGTAGTTAGCTTTTTTGTTAGTTWGTTTGTTTTTAAGCATTGCAGCCTTCCAGATGCTGTCCTGTCAGTTTGGATAACAAACCACTGCCTATCAATGTTGACCATCATCATGTCCTTGCTGTCACAGGTTCCTGGAGAGTTCTCTCCCTGTTGACTGTCTCTCAGCAATCCTACTTTCATGCAAACATCTCCTTAAATTACACTTTCTTCCATAGAAGCTTGAAAGATAACACTATCTGATCTGCTTCATCTGAGAAGACAATTCTACTTGTTTTGACTAAAGACCATTTGGGAAGCTACTCCATAAAGTGCCCTCTGCCTGTTGACTCCCTTTTGCTCTCTTTCTAAACTTTTGTTATATTATTTCTCTCTTTATTTAGTCTGAATGGTCCTTTGGCCAGCTATAGTGTGATAACAACAGCAGAAAGCCAAAGTGCCTTTTTAAAGGGACTGAAAAAAATCTCTCCTGTGGGAAGAGAGAATATTGGAATGGAAGTCAGCTGAGCAAGAAAAGGCAGCTGAGAGGAGCAGCACTTTCCCTCTTGAAAGGACTGAGTGGCTGCAAAGACCAGGTAGTTCCTCCACTTGACCAATATCAATACTGTGCTCCAATAGCAGCTGGAAATTTTTGTATGAAAGCTGTTTTCATTGTTAAGTATAGAATTAACAATTTTTTTGTTTCYTCATCTAAATCAGTTCAGACTATTTCTCTGTGCATCTGGTATTTTGCATTGAAAGTGGCCCAAATATTTAATTTGGGAAATACAGCTGCCATAAAATACAATCTGATGACAGCAGAAAAATTAGTATTGGATGAACACTGTGTTGATTGCAGCATCACTGCTGATCACCAGGGACCCTGGARCTCTCAGCAAAAATATGCAGTTTCTGTCATTATGTATTGGAGGACCTGGCTTCCACYCTAAATACGTGAAAATCTAAGCAGTCAAAACAGGATGCAGTTGGAGAACAATTAAATTGGTCAAATTTAATTTTCCTTTTTGCAGGTTGGCGCGTGGCTGTGATGAAAATTGGCAAGGCAAAAACGCTTTGTTAGCAGAAACATCCCTGTGAATCCCAGCCAGAGGCAGCTTCCTGCAGAAGCAAACACTGTTATTTCTGTACCCTGTTTAGCTCGGTGGGGCACAGCACAGATCCAAAGCTTTGAACAGTTCCCCTTCTGGTTAGCTTAGGGATCCAGATGTAGAGTAGGCAGGGCAATCTAGGAAATCTAGGATGAGCTGTGACTCATTCCCTGCCTGCTCCACCATCCTCTGCTCTTCATGAAGCCGGTGTTTCATCTCTTCTTTGTGGTCAGAGTTCTTTCTATCAGTGCCCATTTAATTTAGCCTGATGGAGTAGCAAGTTGGAAAGAATAAATAGAATTATCCCATGCATCTGGTCTATTTTTAATGAAGTTAATGGAGTGGAGAGTAATTTCTGAGGGGCTGCAACCCATATGATGTAATTCTGCATTTGGTTTGTGGTGCAAGCTACATAAAATCAGCCCACATGTGACTGATGGTAAAATGACACTTGTCAGTTTGCAAGCTTTGTCTGTTTGCCAGAAAGCATGGGTTAACAAACTGTTTCATATGAGAGGTCTTGCATGGGCACCTTGGGTGTATCAGCAGAGGTACTTTGCAGAGTACTCCTTTAGAAGGCAATTTTTACTTTTACCTAAATGAGAAAGTAGATCTTGGGTGACAGTTGTGAAAACTTGGTACACAAAGCAACTCCTAGAAAATAAAAAAATCCTATAGTTTTATTGTTTCTAGAGAATATAGCAAGCATGTAAATGCTGTTGTCAGTGTATCAATGCCTCCTGACAGGAAAGGCACCAATGCACCAACTAAAATGTGTCTGGGGAAAACCCAGAGGATGTGAAGGTGGTGACAGACAGGACAGTGTGTGAAACCAGTGAGTGTGTTTTAGGGTGGCAGTGGAGGTGGGAAAGAAGATGTTCTTGAAAAAAATCACTAGGACTTGTTCATTTTTAGAGAAAAAAATTAACTTCACAGTGAGAACATTTTAAGGAATATCATCCTYTGTGCATCAATATATGAACATTGGTTTTAGAAATGATTTTTGCTTTCTGATAATTCTTATGTTATTTTGCTCCCTTTTCATCCATGTAATAAGCAGTTTAAAGTGAAACTGATCCCACTAAAAGGATTATTGATAACGAGATCTAGGTAAGAGACAATTACAAGGTTGGCTGGAATAACAGGATAAGGGGATAACTGTTGGGTTGTCCTGTTAAATCTTGTTCTTTCGTTCCCAAGCTGACATGTGGTGAGACTTTGAGCAAATGATACTCATGTGGCTGTCCAGTCTAAACAGGCAGCAAATGCATTTCTTCACCACGGCTCCTTGACCATTAATGTGAATAACAAAGCTGAGAGTGAAAAGCCAGGACTACTTTGTTTGGTTTGTTTTTTAAACTTTCTTATAACTTATATGAAGTACATCCTGGAACATGGTACCAGGTTGAAAGCCTATACTTAGTTCTACAGTCTATTACTGAACTTTTTAGCCAGGTTTTTGTTTTTATAAACTTTCCAATTCAGTGGTTCAAGAGCTATGATCAATGGCCAGCAAGTTGGTCTGTAGGGTCAGATGAAAAAGCAGAGGCTGCAGAGTTTGATTCTGAAGTGTTTCCATTTGAGAGTTTGCTCATAAGAGCCTTTGGGTGTTTTATGGGAGATTTGGCAGGCTGTGCTTGTTCTGGGGTTGTAAATATTCAGCTGCTGTAATTAGGACTGGGCTTAATAGGAAGAAGAAACAGAGAATTTTTACCAATGTTTTTATAACCAGTTCTTACATAAATTTCTAGGTTATTTTTCTTAGATAGCATCAGCCTCTTTCTTTCTTTCCCTTTTCATGTACTTTAAAATTTCACCTTTTATAGGCTCTCTTATCATTACTTTCTAACATTTAACAAGATGACTCCCTGATGTCTTGCTCCTCCAGATGGRCTCTTTTCCTCCTTCTTTTATAGCTGTCTGTCTTTACAGTGTAGATGGTGAAGAGAAAAGACAAATGTGATACAATCTGGGGAAAGTGGTTTCCTGTTTTTCTACATACTGTCCCATTTACTGTTAGAGTAACTCAAACTTCTCTTCTATAAAATTTCTGCCCTCACTACTTACAGGTCTGTTTTCCTGCCAGAGGCACCCTTGGGTCCCTTGRTGCAAAGCCCTTGGTCTCATGCTTTTTATGAGTTAAGATAATCCTGTGCTTCTTTTGGTCAGATATTTTTCCAAACATTATTTTCAATCACATCTCCATCACAGGCTTGTTTGAACACTTACTGTAACATTCTGCTTGCTGACAGTTCTGTGTGTCTGTGGAGCTGAGAGGATACAAGCTAAGGATATGTATGGAAACATCTGAGAAAATGAAAATGGAGACTRACTTATAAAGAAATTAAAATAGAAATCTGGAGAGTAATGGTAAAACATACTTAAGGGATAACAGGGTGATTTTTTTTTTCTGTGTTTCACTTATCCAAAGTGAAAACTTCTGTGAAGAGAAATGTTCTTTAACATAAAATTGAGAAATTGTATTTCTGGGCTGCARTGCTGACTAGCAGGAGCACACCCTTAAGTATCATGGAAAGTTCCTGCTGATCATTTCTGAAAATGAGGTAATCGAGCAGCTGCACCAGCATTCACTCGGCAAAGGGAACCTGGGGCACTTCTCTCAAGGCTTTAAAGTTTTTCTAAAAACTAAAATACAGTATTAAGCAAGGATCTAGTTGAAACATGGATGGCTCAGTGAGGCTGAATGGAACACTGAGCATGAAGAATGTGCTGATATGCCCAAGACACTTTGGTTGTTTGTTAACTTCCTGCGTGTGATTTCACCAAAACAGCTGCTTGTGAGTAGATGCATATTTCACTGTGTGCATGCTGTCAAATGCATTCTTCCTGGTCAGAGGTGTATTTTGAATGGCATKCTAAGAGTTCTTCCTCTTGACTTCTGCCTGTTTCTTGTCTTTCATTTTAGTATTTAATGCTTCCTTCCCAACTTAGTAGCTTCCCTTTTGTTACTTTCTGAAGGGTTTGTGCAGGGACACACATGTGAGCCTACTTCTGCAGAGATGTGTTCCTTGGAATGYACCTATGGATCTATTATAATATATGATGCTTTTTTAATAAGGTAAATGTGATTTCTGCAGTGACTTCTCAGAAACCCCTAACCCTGTAAAGCCACATTCATCAGTAGTTGCTTTTGAAAGTCTGTTTCAGGAAATGACAGACATCCTGGTTTTTTGTCTTGAACAGTTGTCTGTCCAGAATTCAGAGATATTTCTACCATTCCTGCTGGGGATTACCTTAATGCACAATTACAATATACAGTGATTATATATTAACATTATTAAAGGAAAAACAATTTGTGGCTCCGACATGATAGGGCTATCTGACTTTTTTACAGAGTTTAAGATTTCAGCTGAAAACCCCCTAAGACAAATGATAGTCACAGTGACAGTTTGCTATCATATGGTGCATATTGTCCATTAGAAGAGCAGGCCTGGCATCAAGGATCCTAATAGCTTTGTTTCAGAACATAAGTTTGTGTGAACAAAAGGAAATAACCTGCCTTGCCTTTCCATGCCTGATTAGCTTTGGTAAATATTGCACATTGAAGATAATGATGAATTGACGCTATCAGCAGCCCTAAACTATCAGATAAATAGAGGCAATCGTCTGGATAACTTGTTCTGTAGGTCCAGAATTTTTTTCCTAAAACAATCATCTCCTTTCCTTTTAGAAAGCACTTGTGTACGGTTCACATCCTGAAAATTAACTGTGAAAAGTATTTTTTCTGTGTGAATTGTTAAAAACCCAACCATGCCACTGTCACTTGGGCTCTGAACTCTTCAAGATGTAAAAGAACATTAATAAGTTTCTGATCCAGAGAAGTGCACAGATCCTTGAACAGATAGGAATGACTGAGAAAAATTATTGTACTATCACATATTTAAGCTTAACAGTAAATGAGAAGTGTTTGAAGAAATGTTTAAGCATCATTAATGATATATTATAAAACTCAAAATTAACAGATAAATGTAGTGTAATTATAAGTAAATAAAAAACCATTCCAAAAACCATCTGTTTCTACATTAGGAAAATGTAGGAATGTTGAAAAATTGAGAGATATTAGAAAAATAGGAAACATCAGAGACATTTCTGACACACACATATGTTGACATCATAAGATTGAACATGTGTGACCAYAGCCTTGCTAAGGGTGTGCTCACTGACAGTCTCAGCTCAGATTTCAGGAACAGACATGTACTCAAGGAAAATTGTCTGGCTCTCTATACTTTTCATCACAGTGAGAAATGAAATGCCTGTTTAAAAGCCCTTAAGAGTGTCAATCAAAAATGCACATTTTCAGGTGGAGTTATGTTGAAGTCAAGCTTTCTCTGCAAAGGTGTTTTCCTACAAAAATATTCCTTTGTGTTTTTTACCCTCTGTAGTTAAAGTGCCTTATTTAAGGACTAACCTAGCCAGGAGGTATGTAAAAGAGTCAAGAGGGTTCCATTATCATTTGCTTAACCTTTTTCTGTAGACCCCTTCTGTCAGGCTGTTGGTTTTCTGTAAGCCCCACACAATGGTTTTAGGAGACAAGGGATGTTCACCTTGCATTTCTCATTACTGACACTAACTACTCCTGCTGCAGCTCCAGCTGCACCATTTGATTTAGCATTTGATTTCTGGCAGCTTTGACAAATTAAGGAGCCAGTGTGGCAAAGTGATTGCTGTGGGAGACAAGCATAGTCCTTCCTTTCCCAGTGACTGCTTGGTACAGGAGCAGCTAAAGAACATTTTGCTGCTCTACAGCCCTTCCTTTTGCCATCTTATTCGTGTTTCAGCTCTTAGTATTTTTACTTTTTGGGTAAATGAGAGTCTTCTAAATCTTGCCCTTCTTTTGTGTCATCCTGCTCACCTGTGCCCCTCTCTGGCACCTCCATTCTCTKCCAGCTGCTTAGCATCCCTTTGCTTTCCAGACTGCTTTTCCTGTTCCATCTGTCTCCGGCAACCACCTCCCTCAAATGCATTAACTGAAGCAAACAAAGAACATTTGCTGTTCAGCATAGTGATGGGAGTTAATAAGCTGGGCTGTTACACATTTCATCTTCTCTATCTGGATACATTTTGGATGGAGGGCTTATGAGATGTATGTATGATGCCCAGCCCTGTGACACTGCTCTATGATTAGAAGCCCCAAAGTACTACTGCAAAAAAATAGATTATTAATGTTGCTTTTATTTGGTATCATAGGGAAATCCCTCCTTAAATATATAAAAGTGGTTACACATTTTCAAAATAAAACATCCAGRTTTATTCAGGAATAACATGGATAAAAAACTGGAAAAAGTAGAAAGCACTTACTACAACCTGTCTTAATGTGTTCTTCTTGTCTTAGTGTTATGGCAACAATTAAAAGTCAGGTTGGATTTTGGTTTTGTTTTGGTATTTTTTTAGGTATTTGTTTGTTTACTTTGATTCTGGTACAATTCCCTAAATGAACCTTCAGGTAAGCATTTGAACCATTTGTAATAGTGCTGGAATGATATTGGTTTTATGGAGGTCTGAGAAGCAGAATGTACCGTGCTTGTAAAGACATGCATAATCTGTAAGATTACTTGCTCACACAAGGAATTTTACCATGGATTCATCAGCCATTCTTTTCAGGAAAACATAAACTTTGTTTTTGTCTAGAGACTGGACAGACACATATTCAAACAGAGAARAGCTGACAATATAGAGTGACAGCCTTAAAATGCTCAATGGAGTTATTTTTATTTAGGAACATAGGGTTACAGAGAACCTCTTGGGTTGTTTTTAAACAAGTCAAAGTCATAATCATATAATTCTTGATAAATAGACTCTGCTGAAATCAAAACAAGCTGTTCTTTTTGAGTTAAATAGCTAACTTAGGGTACAGAATGGGACAGCTGTTGACTGGAGAAAACAGATTAGATTAGAAATAGTGTTTGCATCCCAAGAGCTGTACAGCATTGAAGTCTTTATKTTCCATGTAGTTAAGAACAATTTAGGATTTAGCAGCCTGCCAGAATTCTGGCTGTAGTGCCTACCATGATATGCAATTGCTAGTGTGGAAATATGGGGAAGCAAAAAAGGCTGGAAAAGTGTCTTGTTTTTTCCAAACAGGAAAAAACCCAAAAAAGAGTGCCTCCTTTTCTCCTAACTASACCTGTCAATAGAGGGTTTGCAGCTGTCGGCATCTTCTGTGCTCATATCAAATACCATGTCCCATTTAAATGTGCTCTATTGTATAAGTTAAGGTAGCTAGCCAGCTTCTGGGAAGGACTCTGGTCAGTGGTCAGATGTGGTCATCCTTGATCCTTCAAGACACGCAAAAGCAATGAACTCTTTCAAAAGCTGTAAAATATTTAATCTTATGCTCCACTGTCCCACAGAACATTCATATTTTTGTTAGCTAGCTTTTTCCTTCTTCTCTCTTCCTCTTCTGTCTTTGATACTCATATCACACCCGTTTTGTTTTTTCTTTTATTCATAGTTCTTTAGTTTGTTTATTTTTCATTTCATTGAAGATGCAGCAGTCAAAGGGAAAAGAAAGCAGGAGAGTATTAAAACAAGAGGTCAACATGAATGTAGCAAGTGCCTAGAAATAATATTTGGTGCAATCTGAAGAACAAGAAAGACAGATGATCTGGCCTTGAGCTATGTGAATAGTAAATACAAGAAGACAGTAAACTGCCCTAGAGTTAAGTGTGTAGGTTAAATGTAGTAAATATATGCAATTCTGTTACTTTTCATGCATTAATGAATCTTCTCCAGCCATGCTTAAACTGCTTTATACTTCTTCATAAAATTCATCTGCACGGATATTCTGAAAGTGACTTTGAAAGCTGTGTGTGTTGTTGTTCACCAGAGAAGTGCAGTTTAAATTCATTGGTGTGCATGAACCTGTTCTGGAAGTGTGTCCTGGCATTCTGGGCACAGAGACTGTCACAGGCTTCTCAGGTCTCTCCCACCCCATCTTCATGGTAAAGGCAGCAAACGGCACATACAGTTTAACTATTTGGATGTATCTMAAATTGGTCCAGAAAGAAAATTCTAGATAAGTCTCTTTCTCATTTTTCCGACATGTACATCTCTGCATTATGGAACAGGTAAAAGTAAGTGTTGGATTCTGTGCTTACTTATGCTGGTAATACATATCTGGGCCAGCTCCGTTGGGATAAACTGCACAGAATGAAGTTGTGAAAGAAATTGCAAGGCATCTAAACACACAGAGCCATTTTGATTTTGTATAATCAGGATAGGGTGAAGAATAAGAAAGTAGTGGAGTGGRACCCCCACTATGGTCTGGGACCTGTGTTCCTGCTGTGGGGCAGCTGTGATACAAACCTCACCCTATGCCTGTTCCTCTGGCTGAAGCTGTATCCCTCTGCAAATGGAGCATTTTCAAAAAGCACCCAAACTGTCAGGCACTGGAGGTGGTATTTCTCGAGATGAGGGAGTTGCCAGCACTATAAATATTTCGGGTGGACAAGGTARGAAAAACCCAGCCCTGGTCCCCAGGCTGGCCACAGTGACTGTACCTGTTGTTCCTCTGTCCTTTGTCATACAAATACTTTGCATCTTCACGTTGTTGTGATATAATTATTGAACGAATTACTTCAAAGAAGGAAGCCTTTAGGGTGGCAGGAGAGGTGGGCAGAGGGAGCAGCGAGCGCTTTGCTGGCTGTGAGCTGTTTAAAAGGTCAGGGGCTCCTGTCGCTGTGCTGGCTGGTTGCTAAGCTGCCGTGGATTTTTGTGCTCCTTTTCCTGGCAAAAGAGACCTTGTGATGAGGTGCAAGGTTATGGCAGTGCCTTTTTAGTAACCTCACCCCCTCCTTTCTGCTTGCTGAGTGACTGGGTAAGGGAGGTGCTCTCAGGAGCACTTGCTTTCTTTCTAGGCTTCTCAAAAACAGCTGCTGAAGTAAGTGATAGGTTATTTATCCTGCCAAATTAAACCTAATGTTTTAACTTGGGGGAACAGAGTCACTGTTTAGCGAGCTGCCAGGGCACACTGGGTAACTAAGGCTTTCTAAGGAATCAGCAGAATTTGTACCATCTTCACCCCACTTGCATCTTCTTTGAACTCACAGAAAAGCACATTTACTTAGTGCTTGGGTGAAAATTATCTAGCAAAGTATAGAGCTGTTTAATGAGATTATATTTTAACCGTGCTTTCCTTCAGCTGTCTCAAGCAGCAGGAACTTTCATGTACATCTGAGATATGTTATAATAGCAGCCTTACAGTGGAGCAAATATTCAAAAACAGTCATCTTATACGAGAAAAGTTGAGAAAAAGATGCAACATGAGAGCAAACTGGCGTTTGGGAAGGAGGAGGATATGATTGCTCAGTTAAAGTGTGCTTTCTTGCTGTTCACCTTCATTTACAGAGTCCACAGCCTGGACTATCCACCGTACAGATAATTAGAAAACAGCGCTGGGGTGTAAGCAAATGAAGTTTCCCACCCTCCGAATAAAATTGTCAGGTTGACATAATAAGTGCTTTTAGACATGTGCAGCAACAAGAAAGGTAATAATTTAACTTGCCTATTAGTTCAGTGGCTGTGAAAGGCACAGCACTCCTTGAAGCAAGTGGGGAGTCARGGAGATGAGATCTGCACTAATCTGCTGTAGGGAGGCTGGGTGGCCTTTTTATGTTGGCCAGGCATTTTTTATAATATGGTTGTTTTCAGTTGCTTGTAATCTCATTAAATGTTTGCTGGCAGGGTTCTGGGAAAATAACAGCAAGTAACCATGTAACCAAACACCTAATCTATGTTTACTTAGCCTGATATGCCATCAAATTCTTCCCAAGTATGTTAATGTACAGCTAAAAATGTAAACTCAACCCTGAGCTGAAGCTTGCCTGGGAAGTTGGGCCAGAGATCTAGGCTGAGGCCATGCCACCCAGCTACTACTGTTTGTGCACTAAAATTAGTTAGGACTCTGTATGTGCAGATCTGAACATTTTTTTGTATATATTTCTTCTTATAGAAGGGTTATTGTTATCCATTCTGGCATTCCTGGAAGTTCCTCCTCCACCCTAAACAATCAAAACTTGAAAAAGAAAACCAAATCAACCAACCAAACAAAAAAACACCCACCAAAAGAAAATAACCCCACCAAACCAAATCCCCCCTGCCTTTGTTCCTGTAGAAGGGGCAATAAAAGATACTGCTCAGACCCAAAATAAGGAGCTTCTCCTTGCAAAGACTTTGCAGAAGTGCTCAGGGTCCCCCTGTGATGGATCATGTTTATGCAACTCCACCTAACTATATTACTAAGCTTTCATCATGTTGTGTTTTTTGTTTGTCATACCTGTTTTCTTCTATTTTGCTCGCCTTTGAGTTTGGCAGTGTGTATATGTTTTCTTAAAATAATTCTGGTTTTGAGCTGCAGCTCTGGATATCTCAAGGAGGTCACTGATGGAACCTTCTCAAAGGTTCAGATGTGGTGGTGTTTAGGGCTAGTTCTAGAGTGTCTTGCTATTTTGGGTTAGGAAGCTCTGGGCTTTGCAGAGTCAAGCCTTGAGTATCACCTGTCTGAGCAGCTTCAAGGGTTGAGGATGCACAGTATTAACCATGTAGCTGCTTTCTTGAATGGCCATTTTAAGTGGCTCTGTAGCCCTCTGACCTGCCTTAACAGGTAACACTTCCTGGAAACCTGTGGTTCTTGTCAGTGGGAATCTTGCATTCTCAGCATCTGTTGTAGCTAGGTGAGATGGAAGGTATTTGAGCTTTTTCTTCAAGCAAAACTGAAAGGCATCCCAGATATTCTGCTTATGTCTTACAAGTCTTTGATGCATCCAGAGGCTAAGGGCTTGCTGGTGATGGCAGAAACATGGACTGAAATCTGGCATTGACAGCCAGCACTGCATGTTCCTGCACTGAGAAAATTGGGGCACTTCAGGTCCTTCGGTTGAGCCCTGCCGTTCAGTCGCTGATGCAGAAGGACTGAGGGCTTTTTGTTGGTCCCCTTAGCAAAGCACATGACTCACTCACTCACCAAGGGTGCATCCAGTGGGTGTCAGTGGGTCTCCTGCAGCACCCAGTGTGTGTTTAGAGACAATCTGATGGCCTGGATGCAGRTACAGTTTTGATTTAGGTGGTTAGGAGAGGGGGACAGGCTAGCTCTAACCTCTGTGAACCGTCCATGCTCACAACATTAAGTTGCTGTGTCCAGCTGATTACAGCTTTCATTTGGGGTTTAGCTTGTGAGAATACAGAGGTCATTTTATCATCAGATCTGCTCTGATTGTGGAGTAAATATTCCCTTCCCATACAAAGGTGAAAACTGTATTCTCTCAAACAAAACTTKCACACTAAATTGTGTACAAGGAGGAGTAGCTAGTTTGAGTAGAGATTGCAATTGAAAATACAGTTCAGGCCAGGGATGGATGAGTGGGGAACCTGCCGGAGGTGAATGAGGACTGGCAGCAGCGAAGTAACTTGCACATGTACGCRGTGACACGCAGGTGGAAGAGGGTATTGTGTACCAGGACGCAAGTGCTGGACAAACCACCCAAATTATCATGAAAAACAGGACACCAGACACTGGCTCAAATTCTGATGGCCCTCTTGGTTCCAGCAAATTTTCATAAACTGCATGTGAAAGAAGCRCTCCCTTTCCTGCGGTAGGGAGAGCTGAGGCAGTGTCTGCCCAGCCGTTCACGTTACACCGTGTGCAGTGTGTCCCGACTCGGGCTGTTTCTGTCCCCGCATGGCCGCCGCCCCATGTGCCGAGCAGCCCCTTTCTGCGGTAGGGAGAGCTGAGGCAGTGTTTCTGCCCAGCCATTCATGTTACACCRTGTGTAGTGTGTCCTGACTCGGGCTGTTTCTCTCCGCAGATGGCCGCAGCCCCATGTGCCGAGCCCGRGCCCGCGCCGGCCGTGAGGGCCGCAGCCAGGCGCCGTCCCTGAGGCGAGGAGTGCAGGCACCGCCATGGCCTCGTCCCGCCGGGCCCGGCAMGCCGGCCCTCCCGACGGAGGCTGGGGATGGATGATTGTTGCTGGCTGCTTCCTCGTCACGATCTGCACCAGGGCCGTGACAAGGTAAAGGCACTGCTGCTTGTCTTGCTGGCCTCTTTGTGGCATTAGCTTTTTTTCTTTTCCTTTTCTTAGGAAAAGCGTTTGTTATCTCCTGAACCCCCAAAGGCTGCTGGGGCGACCAAGGGATTATGAGCCCTCTGGCTTTAGTCTCGCCTCCTCTGACAGCTGCTCTAGCTTTCAGCACCCACTCCTTGATTTCTTACAGAATCAAGGCCAGGGGCAGGTAGAGCTATTTCAGGCTGTGATGGTTTGCTGGGGAGGGAGGAATCATGTGGGGTCTCTTTGGGTTCACTGTGTCTCTCTGACTCCACGGCCGTGCTCATTTTTGCCAGTCCCAGTGAATTTACATGACTCCTGAGTCAATGTGAAAATCATGTAAATACCCCCTTCTCCTACTGCGAGTGTTTCAGGTACTGTCTTGACTAAGAAGGTCCAAGCCCTAGAGAAGAGACCCCTCTCTGCACCCTTCTGGTATCCAAAATATGCAGAATATATTTTCTCGAAATAGAACAGGAGAGAACAAGAACTAGACTGCTGCCTCGCATAAAAATAATGTAATCTAGGATGAGATGGCTTTCACAGTGACTTTGATGTTGACTGGAGATAGAGGAGCCTGGTTTGTGTGAACATGGACAATTTAGCTATATTAAGCAGAGAGTTAAGCACCCCGGTAAGTGAGGAAAACTGAAAGAGTGTCTTGTTGGGCAGTCAGTATAATGTAAATACAGTGTTTCCTACCTAAGGTAGCTTTTAAAATAAAGCTCCCAGATTTAGGGATCTTAAATCTTTAGGGATCTAGGGTCTTGGAGTCAACAGCACAGAAGGGGATAGAAACACTCATACAATGTTAGTTAATACAAATGTTAACATTCAAATGTACCAATTCCATAATAATAGCAGAGAATTCCTAGTGGATTTAATTCTGTGTTTATGTGTGCAATGTGTTACATACATGAAATTATCTAATGGCTGTCACACATTAGACTACATAGAAGAGTGAAATTTGTGCAAGAAAAAAAGCTGAAGAAAGTGGTCATTCACTGATTTGGGAAAAAAAAAGAGGGGGAAAAGGCATCTCTTGTTGATCCAGAAAAGAGAATGAAGTTATGCAGACTTTTAATCTGTTCCTCTGCAGAGACATATTGAACAGTAATGCTTGTCAAGTTGAGAAAGGACCTCTCCTGGAAACATGTTATTAAACTTCTGGAAGGCCCACAGGCTCCTGCTGTGTTTTGATTCTCTGTTTGAGAGGAGTTACTTAGCGCTTGTCCATCCATGAGCACACAGCTGCAGGTGGGGTTTGCTCTGCAGGTGTTATATTGACCCTACCCTCACAGTTTGTGCAGGTGTGGGATAGTGAGCAACAAGGCCAGGGAAGAACTGTGAAGCCAGGGCTTTGTGTGCCAGGGAAGAACATTATCATATGGGCTATAAGTTGCTGGAGAGAATTAGCATTTCAATTTCCTTTTAGTTCAAACTGCTCTGAGTCATAAAAACTCTAGCAGCAGATACCCCAGCAAGAAACATGATGTTCACAACCACAATTTTGATTTTCCCAGGAGCTGGAGAGGACCTTCAAGTGGGTCCTTTTTATACCTGAAGAGTGAGAACAGTTTTTTCCATGAGGCAGATATTCCATGTTTAACAGACTGATGTTCATTGTTTTCTGTCCTAGGTGCATCTCCATTTTTTTTGTGGAGTTTCAGGCATACTTTGGGCAGGATTATGCCAGAACTGCTTGGATCCACTCCATTGTGGACTGTGCTACGATGCTTTGTGGTGTGTATTACCCTTTCAAGAGTAATGTGGCTACTTTTGCATTGGCTCTATCTGTTTTTAGCATGCTCACAAGTTGGTGGAGTCAGCTGGAAAAGAGTGATAATGTGGGATCACTGGGGTATGGTATATCCAAGATGCTTCCCCCAACAGTTCTGCAAGGGAGTGCCTTCATGAAAGAAGAAAAAGAAGCAGAACCTTTGTTTTGTGAAATGATCTAATTTTTCAGAAATGTACTTTTGTTCAGGTCTGTTGGGACACCTCATGTTTGAGAGCTATTAACTGAGCAATTGTTTCTTTTGCCTTTTGATTGGAGTCATATTTGAGATGTAGCACAGGATGTACGTCTTGCCTCCAGATCAAGTCACAACCATCCTCCTTTTATCAAAAGTGTATATTTACAAATAGTCTTCTCTCTTAAAAGAAAATTTGCTATTATTAAAAATCATGTGCATCAACACAGCAGTTGTACTGAATTTCTCATGGGTTTGCTTTAAAGCTGTACAGCTTGGTGAAAATCCATGCCCTGGTCCTGTAGAAGAGGTCAATCCATAAGAATTTCTAGAAAGGCAGAGTGGCACAGCAAGAATGAGGTGAAACAACTCACCTATGACAGCCAGGTTATATCTTGGGGAAAAGAGAGAAATAGGGGTAACCTTGCCCTGGCATTGCAGGTAGTAGAAGGGGGAGAGGGTTGGTGATGGCATCTCATGGTAGAAGCAGGGTGATATGGGAGACATTGGAGTTGGAGGAGTGCAGGAGAAGGGTAGCAGTCCTGGAGATTGTCCAAAAGATGTGAGACCTCTCCTGTTTGGGTCTAACCCAGAGCCCGCAAGGCCAGAGAGTTGTGAGGAAGGACACCTGAAGTTACTGAGGGCTGAAGTGCAAATTCCAGGTGGGGAAAAGTCTGAGTGTTGTAAGCACGGAGTAATGAACAGTGTGGGCTGTTCCTGTGACCTGTCTTGACCCCTTGACACTGCAGATTAGCTGCGTTCCATAATGACTTTGATCTACAGAAATGGCTGCTGAGAAAGGTACTGTAAGTTTTAGGTTTATCCGGACTTTCAGGAAAATGACTTTTAGAAGTTTTTTTCTTTATATTTGGTGCTCATGCTACTGTGACAGGATTATGTTGGAAGACTACTCTGGAGCTGCAAACACCATTTTCTTCTGCTTTTCTTTTATAACTGTTGCAGTGAACTGTGTGTGAGGACCTGCCATTAACTACCAGCTTTATTTGTTTCTTTGAAGCCCCGCTTGGGAGTTTAATCAGTAATCATGTATCCTGCCAAGTTGGTATCATGCTAGGAGGGCTGCTTGCATCTACTGGACTAATTTTGAGCTCATTCGCCACCAGTCTGGAACATCTCTACTTATCATTAGGAGTCCTCACAGGTAGGATGCATTCAGCGCCTTTGCTGCTGCCAGAACATAAGACAGGAAGGCTAAAAATGATGGGTGATCTCTTCTCCATGTCATATGGACACTGCAGTGGTCAAATAGAGAGATACTCAGACCTGTTCTCATGATTGTGGACCAGAGGCTGTGCCAACGAGTGCTTCAGCACTGACTGACCTCATACCACACAAATGCAGCACCCTGCAAAAGCAACTTTACCTTCTATTGGAGAGAGGCCTGTCAATAAAGTTCTGAAGTTATGGGAGGTCAGGAAGGACTGCTGTTGCAGTTGGTATACATGAAGAGGTTTCCCTGTTTTGTCTCGGATTTGGGAGGAGTTTGTTATAGGAGAAGTTCTAGATTGCCCTAATATATTTGCATATTTGGGAAAAAAGTTTAAACCAATAAATGTAAGTAAGAATAGAGGAGCTCTTGGTGAATACCAGGCACCTCAGCTGTATGCYGTACTTTTGTCTGCATTACATTCCAGTTGAACAGCAAAAAAAAATTGCTGGTTGGTAGTGTTGCTGTAGCAGCTCCTCCGTTTTTGCTCAGGTATGGTGAAAACAAATCTTTGCTCTGTCCTATCTGCTTGTGTTTGTTGTGCACAGAGGAACTTGAGACGGGCCTGTGGTCACACTGACATTCCTTCCTCATTAATACTGACCTGGTAGCCACGGTGATATAAGACCTTGTACTTGGTCCCCTGGAGTTTAGTAACTAGTTGGTGGAATTACTGCAGTTCACATGCTGCCAACAGCTTATTTGTTTCAAAAAAAAAAAAAAATCCTTATTTTAGCGCCAGTTGCTCCTGTACTACAATGTTAATCTTTGACAAAATGTGTTCATAACAAATAAAAAGGCTTCTTGTAATTCGAGGGACTGTGCTACAAACCATGCTAATACYTCTGAGGCTTCTTTAGTGGGAGCTGCTGTAAATACCGAGGTGGAAAGGCAGTTACAACTTATATGGAGTAGTAAAGAGCCAAGTTCATTACAAGCAGTGAACTTTTAGCCTGTGGGGGCTGATTAACAGAGAGGTGAGCTGTTGGTAAAGGCTAGATGTGATGCCCCCAACCCAGAGAGCAGATGGGAACACAACAAGTGAATGTCTAAAACCATAAAAGCAGCAGGATTTGAAACCAAAGGGTGAAGCACAGGTGAGRTTGGGGAGTGTCAATAAGTAGAAGAGTTCCTTCTAAGAGGTACGAAAATGTTTTCAGCCCTAAACTTTCCACTTTTCACAGGAAATTTGTTGGCTTTTTTGAGATCTATTTCCCCCTGCCAACTCACTGAAAAATAAATTATGTGTATGCCTAATAAAGTATGATTTTCATAGCTCTTGAGTGATGATGTCTAGCTCAGGGCTGCTCTGCTGGCTCTGCTGCCTGTACAGGTCCARGCCCAGCTCTGTGCCCTGCTTGTCCCCTCGCCTCCTGAGGGGTGCCAGACTGGGCACCCGCCACACAGAGTCCCTCTAATCCTCTTATTCCATCCTGGCAGGTTTAGTGCCTGCCCCACACAGTGTGGCCTTTGAGGAGGATGTGGCAAGCCAGTTACAGCACTGGGGACTGTTTTATCCTCTGTCAGCAAGTTCTGCCAAAGGCACTGGGGACTGTTTCACCCTCAATGTAGGACATGCTCCAAAACCTAGTCAGGAACTGATTTCTATTACCGATTCAGAAATACATATTTTAGTGTTAGGGCAACCACTTGATGATTAAAACCTGCTCTCTGATTCTGCAGCAGAGACCACAATCTTTTTCTCCATCCAAGAGATGAATCTTATTTGTTTACTCAACTGGATCTGGCTTTCTGAGGCTTTCCTCCCCTCTTTACTTGTAGGTAGGGATTTAAAATGGTCAGAACTCCAAGCAGCTGTTGCAAGCAGTTTGTTTAGTGGACCAAGAGAGGTTTTTTGTAGAATATTAGTAACAGAGACAGGCTCTTTGTACTGTGTTTCAGAGACCTGAAAATTAATTTTCAGGGTTGCAACAGACCAAAACACAAAGTGGTGCCTCATCAGGACAGTGTGTCTAGTGCCAGCATTGGTGCAAACCCTGGCGCAAGACTTCATCTGGTATGCATGAGAGGCTGGCACACCAGTTCTCTCATGTTTAGTGATCCTCCTTGTTCTTGTTATGAAGTGAACCCCATCACTTCTGTCTGAGTCTTATTATTGTGGATTAATTGTCATCAGTTACGTTTGTCAAGTCAGGGACCCTGCCAGTGGAAGAAAGATGTCATCCTAGTTTCTCATCACACTCAGACTGGGCTGCGTGATACAGAATCAGAAAAAGCTTTCTATTCTTTTGTACTAATGAAAATACATTATGTGGTTTGCTTTAATATGTTCCATATGTCATGCTTAGTATTAAGCCATCTGCACTTTGCTTTCTCTTCTAGGACTTGGGTTTGCACTTTGTTATTCTCCAGCCATTGCGATGGTGGGCAAATACTTCAACAAAAGGAAAGCACTGGCATATGGAATAGCCATGTCAGGAAGTGGAATTGGTACCTTCATCCTGGCTCCTGTGGTCCAGCTCTTAATTGAGCAGTTTTCCTGGCGAGGAGCTTTGCTCATCCTGGGAGGTTTTGTTTTAAACCTCTGTGTCTGTGGTGCCTTGATGCGGCCTATTTCTCTTAAGGAGGATTGTAAAACTGCTCCTGAGTTGCTTGAACAGAATTATGTTCCTGAAACAGAGAAACAAGACTTAAAGCAAATGTCCATCTCTTCACCTTTAATCAAATTATGGCCTCATGAATGTTTATGCTACTGTTCATGGAAGGAATATGACTTTTTGCTGATGCCAGGCTTCATGGTGCTGTCAGTGTCAATTTTATTTATGGCATATGGCTGCAGCCCTCTTTTTGTCTACCTAGTGCCTTATGCTTTGAGTGTTGGAGTGAGTCATCACCAGGCTGCCTTCCTCATGTCCATACTTGGTGTCATAGACATCATTGGTAATATCACCTTTGGATGGCTCACAGACAGAAGGTAAGGGCTTCTGGCTGATCAAGGAGAAGCTTTAGCTGGTGGGAGGCTGGATGCAAGCAAGGTATAATACATATAAAAGTTAACATTATGTACTCTTTCTCTAGCATCTGTAACTTAAAAACCCCCAACAACAGAGTCTAACTTTCAGGAATGCTTGGTGTTTAATCTTTTTGTCTTTTTTGAGATTGTTCAATTGGTTCAATATCCTTTTTTTCCTGAAAAAATGATGTATTTGTATGTTTGATAGTGGAAATATAACCCCTTGCCTGAGGTATGTTGGGTGTGATTCTCCATATCTATTTCCAAGGGGATTTCACCCTGCTTCCTCTGCTTTTCCATCTCTTTTGTGCTGCTGGGGAGGCACAGAAGTTATAGAAGAGGGTCCAGGATCTGGCCCGATACTGTAGGCACATGCTAGGAAGGACTGACTGCAAATYGTTATACATTTTCCAGTATATAAGAACTCACCATGCTTTGTGAACTCAGCTCACTCTGAACATCAGTGTACAGCATCTGTAACATCAGTAGATA
This sequence comes from Cardinalis cardinalis, assembly GCA_014549065.1. Lineage (NCBI taxonomy): Eukaryota > Metazoa > Chordata > Aves > Passeriformes > Cardinalidae > Cardinalis > Cardinalis cardinalis. The sequence goes on from JACDOX010000029.1 coordinate 1,740,205, forward strand.
CTGGCCAAATTAGCAAGGATTTTGATTCTAAAGGATGCATTCTTTGCACTTTTTTAGTTTGTGGGAGAAATCAGTTACTGTTTTTGTGAAGCAGGAAGGAAGAGAATTTCCATCTCACTTAACTCACACTAACTTGCATTTAAGAGCTGACTGGAAAGGTGGCACCTAAGAGAGGTGCACTGAAATATTTTATGYATAATGCTGGGAGCACCTTACTGAGCTGAGATGTAAAGCCCAATGAAATACTGCTTGGAACATTGAAACTTTATGGGTCTTCAGAATCCTGGCAGCAGGGTTCTGTCACTAGGAACATCCTGAAGAACACTGCCGGCACCAGGCTGCTGCTGGCCARATGTTTCTGCAGCTGTAGGTGGGCAACTTTCCCGACCTGTGCTTGTCTGCTGARTGAAGGCTTGTGTAAGGCAGTTGACTTAATCTGAGCCATAGAAAAGAGAGAGAGACTGAAGCACTGCATGCCAGGGCATAGAAGCTGAAATGCTGGTTTCAGTGATAATACTTTTCTTTTCTGTTTTGAAATTTGCAGGTGCCTGAAGAAACATCGGTACTTTTGCTACCTCTTTGCTGTGGGAATGGATGGCCTCTCTTGTCTTTTCCTGCCAGTTCTCCAAAGCTTCCCCTTGCTTGTGCCTTTCTCATTTACCTTTGGCTACTTTGATGGAGCMTATGTAACACTGATCCCCGTTGTGACAGCAGATGCGGTGGGAACTCCTTTGTTATCATCAGCACTGGGCGTTGTGTATTTTCTCCATGCCATACCATATCTAGTGAGCCCACCTGTGGCAGGTCAGTTTTGCCAAATGATTTCCCTATAACCTTATCAGTACTTCAGATTTACCTACTGGTGTGATGTAAAGGGGGAGGAAGAATAGCAAATGTACAGTGCATGTGAAGGCAGCCTTAAGGTAAAGGAATAACACACCTGGACATTCATAACTCTTTAGATTTCCCATCCTGGTCTCGGTGGGATGTTTTCTACATCTAGAGTGAGATGAAATTTAAAAAACATACCAGTATGAAATAGGCTTCTAAGAGCTGCTACGTCACCACTTCACATAGTTTAGAAACTGTGCAAGTAAAAGGAGTAAAAGATTCCACTGTGAAATTACATGATTTTGTAAAATCTAAATCTCTCTAAAGACAGTTTAATTCCAAGTTTGTCTTTCTTTTATATTTTCTTTTTGTATTTARTCTCTACATTGCTTTGAACAGGTGGGTGAGTCAGCTCCACTCCTCTTTGGTCATAAACTCATCCCTGTAATATCTAATCATCATTTATCCCAACCGTACCATTACAGTGAAGTAAGGATGAGAGCTGTACCCTTATTATTCTTTAGAAAGCACTTGACATGGTTTTTAATACTGTGGAAGCTCTGAGATCTTTTTCAAACAACCAACTATACATATCTTGCATATTTTGTAAATTGATGTTTACGTCAATTCCCAATTAATCACTGCTCATTAAGCTTTTAATTTAATTTTGCATAGCAAAAATTATTGCAAAATAGAATTGTTTTGTGTGAAGCATAAGCCTGGCCACAGCTTAATAAATGTTTCTGCAGGAAGACCTTAGAGCTCTAAGCCTTCTAAAGACTGCCAGTTAAATCCAGGCAGTTGGAAGATGTTTATTTAGTAGTGTGGTGATGACTGCTCTGCCTCTTCTTGTGGATTTGACCTCCAAACAAAAGGCTACAAAGATATTATTTGCCTGCTGAGAATAAATCCCTCTCTGCACCAGGATGTAAAAGTACAGTGATGGTGATGTAAATATGTATTATTTGATTGTTTTTATATGTGATAACTCCAAAAGTTTATAACTGGGTAACAGGATTTGTAAGTTATCCATGAGAATACTGGTGGACCTCTAAATTTTTTTTTTTCCCCTACAGGTTGGCTTGTGGACACAACTGGCAGCTATACTGCATCATTTCTCCTGTGTGGATTTTCTATGATATTTAGTTCAGCACTATTGTGCTTTGCAAGACTAGCAAAGAAAATCAAAAGAACACATTTGCCATCCCTCACTGGTAACACAGCCTTGAAACAGCACATCTGGACAAATGGAGCAATAGCTTATTCTGTCACAGCAGAATTAGACCAAAGGGATGTTGAATTTTTGGCTGTGGATACAAACCGCTTCAGCAATAGGTGACAAGTGCTGGCACAATCTGAAACAGATGTGGCTCAGTGGTGTTACACTGTTGAAGATAGTTCTCCTGTGAAACAAGACCTCTCAATTAGATTGTTCTGTCATGTTTTAGTTGGCTTAAATCTACATACAGCAACAGTAATACCAAGTTAATGCAGTGACAGAAGAAAGCTAGACTGAAAATAGAGTTTGTAGATACAAGTGTTCACAGATTTGTTTGAAATGCAGTGTTGACTCCACAGGGATCAGTCACCAAAACTGAACAATAACATTAACATTTAAAAATACTATTAATGACCCAAGCTTTTTCATTTTGTGGTCTAATATGTTTCAATGGACTAATTATACACACCATGAAAAAATCTCTGCATTTATCAGTCTGCATGAAATTCTTTGCAAATGAGCGTTTCAAATGCCAAAGTCATCTGTTTGTTTTGCTTTTGTTTTGTTTTTGCTTTTGTTTGTTTTTTTTTTAAGAAAATCTGGCAGGAAACTGATTTATGCTGAAAGTATCTCTGGAGCAGCTTTAATTTTTACAATGTGCCTGAACTTTGTTACATACATTTCAATTTGATTTCATATGATCTTTCAGCTGATCCTTCTCTTGGAGGGTGGAAAATGTGTTGTGGTGGCTCTACTTATCTGAAGAGGAGTAAATTTGTACCATGGGACCAGGCATGCTGATAGACAAATGTGYTTTAAATGCATTAGTTGGAAGAAGCCCAAAGGCAGCCCAAGAGACCAGAGAGGCTTCTGTGTTTTCAAACCCAGAGCCTCTTCCTCATGTAAAATCAGCACCTATTAGACAACTTGACAGTCCATGCAACCAGATGGCTGAGAGATTGTCCACCCCACAGGCTGATAACGGAGAGGATGGTGGCAGAATTGTTTCTGTATTGCAGTGGCAAGTCTGTCTCTTTTCAGACCCAGAAACTGCAACTTCAGGTGGTGCCAGCTGCTCATTTGTACCATCTGAAGAGCTGTCAGGTCACTTCTCCTTGATGGCCAGAACACAAGAGCTGTGACTTGCTGACACTTTCCTGCTGCTTGTGTGAGGAATATACTCCAGTTGGCTGCTTCACAGAAGCTAGGGAGTGAATGTAGCTCATGGAGTAACCTACTGATGTGATGGTCTAATACATACTGTGATTTTCTACATTTCCAGAGTGAACACATTGTCAGCAATGGAAAACTTCACATTCCACAATACAAATAGTTTCAGTGTTTTAATGCTGTATCAAGCTGTATTCTGTTCATTAACAAATTGATCAGAATCTAAATAATTTTTACTTACACTGAACTAGTAGTTTTGTTAGTCTGCAGTGTGTTCAATGGCTGCTCGTGGTGTCCTTTTCCACTCTGTGCCTTGGAAGTGAAAGCAACATAGACTGATGTTTATCAATTTGATTTAGACCAAGAGTACAGCCATAGGAGTATAATGTATTTTATATATGCAAACAGACATATGTATGAATAGCATGTGTATCAAGTAGTTTTGTTATCCAGGTGTATTTTAAATACAACATATTAAAATCATTTGTGTTTAAATGAAGCCTTTCTTGCTGTCCTGCTTCAGGAATGTAGTCAGAGCCAGTAGCATGATCTATGTACACAGAATAAGCAAGAGCAGTGCAAAATCTTCTGAAAGCCAATGATGTAAGTTTTCCTCAGCTCAGCACGAAAATTGACTCTTGGGCCGCAGTTTAGTATTTAACATATATTCATWAAAAAACCCCAAAATTATCCATGGGTGTTTCTTAATGAGTTAGGAAAAATATGCACATTTGGAAAAAACCTAATTGGTTTTATTAATTAGTACTGATCAAGATAATGTTTTAGATCTTAATACAATATTTTAATATTTTAAAAAGTAGGGAATAGTGTGGTAAATCAAAACTACAATTTTTTGGAACAAGTTATAAATTACCACTGTAAATAAATTTACAAAAATTTAATTACTTTGTTTATCACATCACAACGCATCATGGAACTGCATATTGTAAAAGCCTGTTGGAATAATCCTATATGCATTTTTATTATAGTAAATTATACTGTGTAATATGTTATTAGCATTTCTTATTATTTCAAGATTTTTTTACATATGCTTTTCCCTTTATGTTTTTAAGCACTACTTATTGTTTTAAATATCTTATTTAGCAGCAAACATTCAACTGGTTTTATCCACAGACCTTTTGTASAAAATGGTAAAATTCTTTCAGGGCTTTCCAATACTGTCTCTGCTCTGATTTAAGTCAATGGAGAAAAGCTTATATACTGCAATAAAGACTTCTGTGCATAAAGCACACTGTGAAATATCAGCCCTGTCATGAATGCTYCCACTAAGAAACAGAAGGAAAGAAGCATAGCAGGAAATGACCTGCAAGTGGAAGAAATGGGAATGCAATCCAGGCTGGTGAAGCCTCAGGCCAAACTTCTAGCTCCTGCTCCACAGAACCCAGGCTGAACAGATCACCTTCATCCTGCCATGTGAAATATTTCAGGCAATGCATTACAGAAATCTCTGGCTCACAATAGTTTTAAAGAATGATTTATRGTATCAGCAATATTTTTATTCAGAGATGATAATATTCAGGCTGTCCTCCATGGCGGACATTTCCTGGCACGGCTTAGTACGGGAATAAATCAAGATACCAGAGCTAGCTGTGAACAATTTGCCAGATGAACACTGCATGTTTGAGGATTTAGGGGTCTTTTCCACCCTTAACTATCCTGTAATTCWATGTTCCCACCAGCCCTGATGGACACAAGCATTGATGGGTATGAGCTCGGCTGGAGCACTGCACTGCTGAGCCTGTCTGGCTCCCCAGGACAGCGTGGTGGCACTTGGCTTGGGGTAACATCTGTCCAACAGATCCTACCTCAGATGGATCCTACCTGGGATTATGCTCTGTTCTGTGCAGTGGATGGAAGTTCAGTGTCAGTAGGTGAAACTGCTCACAGCTGCTGAAGTTATCCCATGTGTCTCCATTCCACGGGGTTTGGAATGGGGAAATAATAATTATTTTGAAATTATTTATATTCTAGTGATAATCTGGAACATTTAATAAATTGTACCTTGGAAAGTTGTACAAAAASAACATTGGAAAAGTCAAGTACCTTCTGTTGAAAAATTACTCTTTTTTCAGAAAAAATATTCCAGAAACATTCCTATCAGCTTGGATAATAATTTATCTCTGGAAAGACAAAGGCTGTGTTACTATATGGTGAATGTATTCTATATTGCCAAACATTATTGCTTTGTAAAGTGTTACAAATTTATGTGAGAAGGAAGAGCTTGTTTAACTTAAACTGTAACACTACTTCTTGGTCAGCATGGCAGAGTCCTTAGTGAGGTTTGCCTCAATAAATAATACCTTCTTCTTAGTGACTATTCTGGTGTATTTTGGTAAAATTTTCTATATACTTTACAAGGTGCTTTTGARTCATAAATTGACACTTCCTGAAGTGTTATTTTCAGTCATTTTTCCCCTACACAGCTAGCATCAGCTTCAGTGATGTATTCATACTTGGGTGTGAATTAATTGACAGRTGTGTTCAGCCTCTGTGCAGTTCTAGTTTTGCCCAAGAAACCCACATATTTCTCAAAAATGTGTGTTTCCTTTTCTTTAACTCCCGAAGCTCCAACTCAACCTGCTCCCCATGTCGGCATGCCAGGCAATGCAGCAGCACCACCCTGTGGGAAATAACGTTTTTCCACATTAACAAGACAGGCAAAATCCAGAAGGCTGTATGATACCTGGGAGCATCCCCAGACATCTGTGRTCCAGAGCAGTCCTGCAGAGTACAAAAGAGGTGAGGCAAAACAAATACACTTTTTGCATTACTAGGTCTCACAGTTTCTTCACTGTGCAGATCGAGCTGCTATGACTCTTCATAAAAATTCAGGCTCACTTTTTTTTTTCCGAAATAATTTATACCTTATCCTTATTTCTTCAAGGTTGTTTTTTCAGGAGATATCCTGGTGGCAGTGTAGAGGGGAGAWTGGATATGTCACCATGGCTTGTACCACCTCTTCCTCAAATTCTTCCCTGCTGCCCTCCACCCTCCATGCCSTCAGTGGAGTTTAGATAGCACTGATACTGAGTTTAGGAGCCCTCAAGGTTTACAAAGGCAGTGAGGTTGTCTAACAGACCCTTTTGTCCCCATAACTGGGCACACCAATGTCGTGTCACCAGTTCCTGACTTTGCTCCCACTGCTGTTGCAGCCAGCTTTCAGGAGTGGTCTGCCAGAACTGTTCCCAGTCCCCCTCTTCTCCCTCCTCACCACTCCTTCCCTAGGCAGGGTTGCCTTTGTATGTAACAGAGGATCTGGCAGGTGGCTGGGAAACAAGGGTGGATTTTGCTYCAGCTGGTTCTTAAGAAGAGTGTATTTGCAATTATGTAAACTTGATTGCTTTTGCTCGTGTTATGAAAGATTCTCTGGAGAGCTGAGAAGGAACAGGTTTATTGTTATTTTGTGATCCGGCATTCGTGTTTTGCACTCCTTCATGGCTTGTCATCCTGTCTGTATGGGGGTGTTGTGGGTGCAGGAACGCTCCAGGATGGCTAGAAGCTAAAGTACACATCCTTCTTGATGGGCTCTGTCACCAGTTTGCTTCATGCTACACTATTGGCTAGGGCTCAGATGTGTTTTGGAAGTAGAGCATTAGTTTTCCCTGAGTACCATGCTCTATCAAACACAGGGACACTACTGGAAAATTAGAACAGGTTATTACAAACAATAGCAAAATTTAGTTGGACAGCTGAAGACTTTTGGCATTTCAGTGCTTTCTTCCAACTATGTGGACCCATTGGGCACCTGTGGAGGCTCAAACTCCTGCCACTGAAGTGACAGCACCTTAATCTAGGAAGAGCAGAAACRAGCGAGGGGAAACATCCCTGTTAGGTTAGGGTGAGAAGCCCTCCGGTGGGCTTCTGCAGGCACATGTTAATATTTCCAGTTTCATTGGCTCTCCCAGTTGTTCCACCCCTGTTAYCCCGTTCATTCCCCTAGTTTGCTGACTCTCCCCTGCACCACTTTTCCCTGTTCCCATTGGTCCTCAGAGCCACCCCTTTTTTCCCCCATATTTAACCCTGTACCCTCCACCCTCTTTTGTCTCTGTCTGTGGACCTTCTTGGAAGCAGTAAACAGCCTTTGGATCTCCCAACAAAGACCTGTCCTTTGCCTTTCTTTGTTAGCTTTTCTGCAAGTATGCTCCAGGCCCCGAAAGCGCGGGTTGCTCTCTGGGACTTGTTGAAGTGCGCTGTTTCAAGCACCCACCCCTTTTTCCACATGCCCCTTATGCTCCCCTGCCCTGCTCTGTGGCACTCACCCAACTCTGCTCTGGCTGTGTTCTCCCCTCYGTGTCCAGTTCAGGTCATTTCTTGTGTATATTTGCTATCCCTGGCTTTTTTGACAAGCATGGCCATAGCCATCTATTTGGCATGTCAAAGAGTGTCCTTCCTTCCTCTCCAGATGTTGTGGTTCCTGATAGGGTGTTTTGGGTAAACTAGACAGACGTTGTTTTGTGCACAGTTTAATTCTTTTGTGCAATGCCCCTGGAGCCAGTTTTGCTGAGAGGTCAGGGAAAATAAATATGAAAGGCTCCTTAGCCTTTCATATCCTACCAAAACTTTGTCCTTCTTACTTTTTGGAATGGCTATTTCACTTTACTTAATCTACTAACGTGAAGGCCAGTCATCAGAAAGATTCCCAGAAGCAACAGTCAACAGATTCAACGCACTTTAGTAGTTCACAACAACAGTACACATTTTGTAAGCTTTCCAGTGGACTAGCTAAACAGTGTTTGTTTTTCATAATTAAACAGCATACAAGGTAGTAAACTGAACAAGCCTTCAACAAAAGTTTCTTCTACAAAAGATATTTTTGAAATACTTTAAAAAGCTTCAGAAATTCTATTTGTGTATAAGCATGCCTTCAAGTATACAGACAAAATACTACTATATGATTCTCTTATATTTTTCACAATAGAAGGTAATATCTGATTTCAGCGTAGAAATTCTGTGTTCTACAGACCATCACTTAAATCCAACATTTATACACACTTTAGCATTAAAGACTAAGTTAGATTAGCTATAAATATATATTTTACATATTATATAATTAGCCAAGCATGCTCTCTGTTGGTGAATGAACAAATCAACAATTGTTGTCTGCAGTTTCTACATTATGAGCGGAAAGTGATGCCACCTGTGTTCCATTTGGTCATAATGTCTACCTTCAAAAGAAAAACAACAAAAAAGGCTTTGAAAGTCTGTTGAAACCTTCTTGGTTTGGGGTATGTTTTGGTACACTGGATTTTTGGGAGCTTTAGCTTTAGATGGAAAGTCGTAGCTCAGTTAATGCATTCAGATATTCTACATTGTTAGGATCCAAAGCAATGGCTTCCTCATAGCATTCAATTGCTTCTTGTTTCTTACCATTTAGTTTATGAACGAGTCCAAGGGTACCAATATCAGTGGCATCTGCTAAACCACTCTGAATTTTCTGTTTCAGTAATGTCTCCACAGCTTCACTGGACCTTTTTCTTGGATAGGAATCTATTTCTAGTTTCAGACATTCTATGTAATATTTAATGGCTTTTGATTCTGATTTCATATGAAATTGCTGAAAATTGCCATAATCGAAGTAGACATCTTGTTTTTCATCACAGGCTAGATCATTTCTCTGAAGCACTTTCTGATAGGTCTCTTCTGCTTCTTCATACCTCTCGTCTATTGCATATGTCCTGGCTAGGTCATTATAAGCAGAAAAAAATACCGGCTTTTTGTCAATCGCTGCTTTAAAATGAAAAATGGCAAGCTCAATGAGACTCTCCTTTTCCTCTCTAGGTGGGTATCTTGTCTTTTTCAGCTGAAGTACCTTGAATCTGTAGCAGAGTCCTAGTTGGTGATGCAGAACGACAGAATTCGGTGTCAGTGCTAGGGCCTTCTTCAAAATCTCCACTGCCTTGTTCACTTCTCCTTTCTTTCTGTAAAAATTAGCAGCATGTCGTAGGAAAACAGGAAAGTCAGGTGTTTTCTGCAGTCCTTCTTCAATGTAGCTCTTCCCTTCATTAGCTCGATTTAATCGCTGAAGCTCTAATGCAAGCAATGCCACAACGGTGGTGTCCGTTGGGTTCAGTTCCACTGCCCGCTTCAGGGCCTCGAGGCATGGCCTCATCTCCCCACCATACCTCTTAGCGTTCCCTTCCAAGCGATACATTGCTGTTGCATAGCCAGCACTAAAATCTGAGTTATTGGGCTCACTCCTCAGAGCATTTTCAAAGCAATTCATTGCCCTCTCAAAGTAAGTCCTCCCAAAACGTAATAACGCCCATCCTTGCTCAGCGTAGATCTCTGGAAGCTCAATCTTCCCATGAGCAGTACTTGAAAGCTTTTTGCAGCTGTTTTCCACTTTGCTTACATAAGTTTGAGCTTCTTCATATCTCTGCATGTGGTAATAGATCCAGGCATAGTTCCCCCATGTAACAAGACTTCTCCTGTCAATTTCATCTGGGTGACGTTTTTTAATAGCTTCTTCAGCTTTTTTGAGACTTTCCAGGGCTTCCTCATATGAATTCTTTAGGTAATTTACATAGGAGAGTAAATTATAATCTCTAATCTCATATTCTGCCAAAAACTTGATATGATCAAGTATTGTTTCCTCTAGAGCCTCAAGACTTACATACTTCTTCTCCAAAGTCCATGTAAAATGACATTCTAACTGCAACAGGGAAGTCTTCAAGGAATCCTTGGAAATGGTACTAGAAGAAATCAAAGAAAAAGTTGTTTATATCCCATTTACTTTTTGCAATTCTTATTTTTAAGCCAGGCATGATGTACTTTAAAGGCAGGCAATACCTTGCTTGGTGCACTTGGTCCACAATACTTCAAACAAGCCAAAGCTGTAGGGAGACCTAGGTACAAAGTGCTGAATAGTGATTTTAGTAATTCTTCTTGCTAGTGTATGATGGCACCTCTTACACAGAAACAGATGTTGCTGTGGATGTTAAAATGGAGGGCTGGTCTCTGTAGTAAAGCTGGCACACCCTTGGGCCTCAGGAACATACTTCCTGTGCTGGGAACAATTGCTGAAGCCTACCCAAAAGATGACATCACTTAAAATTCCCTTAAACTATAAATAATGTGATTTACTCAATTTCCTAAACCTTTGTACATGTTATGGTTTGTATTATAAATTTAATTTTGGATTTCCTGCATTTTTAAATCCTTGTATGTTAGATCATAGCACCAATCTTATGTAATGGTTATACTGATTATATGGTTAATGTATCCAGGAATTGGGTCCCAGATCTTACCAGCCTCTCCAGTTGCTGGCACTTGGATGTACAGCCCATGAGTATGTAACCCCATTCCACTTGCTGGTGCAAAGCACACATTCACTTACTAACCCTGTGGCTCCTCAGATGCTGCCTCTGGATGTCCAGTGGCTGGTCAGGGAGCTTCTCTCTCTCCCCAGGTGCCTCATCCCTAGGCACACACACTCACACACCCTTATTAACCAGACTCTGGTGACATACTACTGGTCCTTAACATTCCTGTATCCCTGGTGTGGTTTGAGCCCAGCTGGCAGCTAAGCATAATGCTGCTGCTCACTCATCTCCCCCTGTCCCTCACTGGTGGAACAGCGAGGAGAATCAAAAGTAAAAACTGTAGGTTAAGATCAGAATTTAATGATTTCTAATAACTTAAACAAAATAAAATATAGTAATAGTAAATATTAATAATTATGACAAAAGGAAAAAATAAAACTCAAAGAAAAACAAGTGTTGCACAGTACAATTGCTCACTACCTGCTGTCTGATGCCAGACTCTGTCCCTGCACTCCAACCAGCCCCCTTCCAGGTGACTCCCTCAGTTTATATACTGGGCATGATGTTCTCTAGTGTGGAATATCCCTTGGGCCAGTTCAGATCACCTGCCCCAGGTGTGCTCTCTCCAGCTTTTTTGTGCACCTCCTCACTGGCAAAGCATGACACAAAAAGTCTTTGACTAGGATAAACACAACTACAACAAATTGTGAGTGTGCTATACACATAATTGGCATAATGAAACCAAAACACTGTACCAGCTACTGAGAAGAAATTAACTCTATACCAGATGAAATCAGGACAATCCCTCTCCATCATTCAACAGCTTTTTCTTCCCAAATGTGGAGCCACCAGGGCAGGGTGTTATTTGGGTTTCCCCTGCTGCCATTGCATACCTGTGTCCCTGTGTGGGTGCACAAACTGGCCTTTGTCACACAATCAAGGGGAGATTTTTACAACACAGAGATGACATTTTAGTCTACACTATGCTTTCCCTTAAATAAAGAAGGATTGACACACGATTCTATTACTGAGGCTCCTCAGTCAAATCTTCCTTTCTTAGAAACACTTCCTTGCTGTCCCTCCTGCAACTCCTAGCAGGTCTAAGAGCCTGTGGGGCACAGCATGTGCTGCTGCTCAACTGCACAATCAAATCTTTTGGGTAAAAAAGGGACTGAGTGGAAAGACTGCAAAATTATGAGGAGGCAAATCAAGGAGGAATCACAAACACAGGTTTGAGAGACAGATTATACCTCTTTGGCCAGGCACCAGCTGCCCCTGCTACAGGCTGGATTTCATCCCCACACTGTATGCACAAAAATTTCTGATTTTCGGTTCTACTCACAGAGACTTAACCTCATTAGAGAAGCAGTAACATGACAACATTCAAGAGCATCCTTATTTTATTTTGGTTCTTCTCTAAATATTCTGTAAAAGATTTTCTGGTTTTAGATGCTCAAAGTCCCTCACTGCTTACATTTATGTAAATAATAAGCATTATTTTCCCGTGGCATAGAAGAAAAAAAGCATCTTTCAGAGACTGGATTGCTTTCTTACCTCATGGTTTTCCTTCTCTGCTCACTTGTCTTCAGATAGCCCCAAAGCTAGAGGAGTGCTGCCCACTGCTGTTGTGCCTTCCATTTATTCAGTCCAGCACACATGATCTGTGATGAAATTACTGGGAAAAAGAAACTGAAGCTTCGCGCTTCCCCTGGTGTGCTGAAGCAGAATAGTCAGTCTGCAGCCGAGGAAACGAAACTGAGCGTCTAAGCGGCTCTGTTTCTGCCTGGCTCTGGGCCATGCATTACTTTGTGTTGTGGAGAATCTGGCAACAGCTCCTAATGCTCCCAGCGTTTACTGTGTTTAAAGGCAGAGACATCCACGGTAAAGAGAATATTTCAGACCTGGTAATCCTGCATGGGCTGGGCAAGGGTCATTTGCCCCTGGTGCCTCTGCTGATGCATCTTTGCACAATTCAGTGCCATGCTGTAGGCTCCTGTTTTATTGGTGTTGTGTCACCCACGTAACACACAGACAAACAARCCCTTATCTCCCCTCTCTGCACTCCTTCATCCTGTGCCTCCACACCATGAGGTCTCTGCTGCTGTACCAGGTCTGTGTTTTTCTGCATTATGCCATTGTCTAAAAGTACGAAGTATCCCATCTACAGGAAATGTTTGTTGCTGCTCTCTACATAAACCCACGGCTATCCTTTCATAAATCACATTAGACAGAGGCAGTCAGTTTGAGAAACTGCTGTCACAGGTGTGCCAAGCAAAACAAAGCTGAAGACAGGTCAGGACAAGGTCAAACTGAGCAAGCCTTGGTCCCCAGGCCATGCAAAGCCATTGCAAAGCTTACAGCCTGATGCTGGCAAGAGCAATGCCTGCTACAGGCGACACACATGGCAACAGAGATGGGAATGGCCTGGGGTCTGGAGCATCTATGAACAAACAACTCATTGATGCTTAGTTTAAAAAAATTAAAAATGCAGACCCAGCTCTGTAACTTGACTTTGGGAGTAACAAAGAGAACCAAGAAATAGGTCATAACATAAATAAATGACACTATATATAGTAAATTCAGATGTAACCTGAAGCTGCAGACCAGGGAAGAAAAAGAAAGGTCTAAAAGTGTGTTACCCAACTTATAAAAATTACTCAAACTACGTCTGGTGAGAGGAAGAAGAAACCATAACCCTCAGCATAGTGGCAGAGGTGTTAGTACCTGATAACTGTTATTTTCCCTAATTTTCTTCTTCCCTTCTTTTCTCTCCTTTCCCCCTTCTGCTCTTTCCCCCCTTTAAAAAACCCAACAAACCAGTCTTACATATTAGAACTTCTGGTTTCTACAAAAATTTGGAGAGCCTGTGTAACAGAAAAACACSTCCCCACCCCCGCCTTGCGTCTTAAGTGTATGTTTGAGTGCTTGTGTGTTTGTGTGTGTCTGTGGAGGGGCTGTTGGACCTGATGTTTCAGAGCTCAAGATAAATGTTAGTGCAGCTCCTAAAGGAGTGCTGCCCACTGCTGTTGTGCCTTCCATTTATTTGGTCCAGCACTCATTTGATCTGTGATGAAATTACTGGGAAAAAGAAAGTGAAACTTAGCTTTTCCCCTGGTGTGCTGAAGCAGAATAGTCAGAATCTTTAATGCTCTGAGTAGCATTCAAGATTCTAGCAACCAGGTATTTGATACGTGATGAAAAGATGCAGTGGATTGAGAAGGAAAAAGATAAGGTATCTACACAAATCCATGTATTTTATGGAAAATAAAGGTTGTAGGTAGTTACAGGGAAAAAGAAATGTTTGAAAGGTTACTGCAATGCCAAAACCAAATGTGGAGACTAATGTTTTACTATGCTGCTAAGTATCTATGGGTTTCTTGTCTCTGCTTCTGTCCCAGGCATCTGTTTTCCTTCGTACTCTGCTTGGTACATGTGGGAAAATGCAGGCATCTTCCTTCTGAAATGCTGAAGTTTGCCCTAGTTTCCTTATGTTTTACTAATTTATTTGCATCTATATGCTATGGTTTGACACAAATGCCTATTAAATAAAGTACATGCAGCAAAGTGCTTAAATCAGAGTAAGTAAGAAAACAGTTATGCAAAGCCTTTCTGCAGCCATCTCTGTAACTTGCTGGGCACTGCAAATTCAGAAACCTTTCTACAGCTGTGCTGCTTTCACTTCAGAGCAAGCTGTAGCTGGGCTGACTGCTCTCAGGAAGAACTGCACTGCAAAGCAACAAATGCAGAAGCTCCTTGGAAAACATGTCTGGAAATGGGCTGGGAACAACAAATGCATTTGTATTTAATAAAAAGTCTTTGGTTACTGGAGTGATCTGTACATACAGAAGAATAAGAAGTGTCTTCAAACATATCTGCACATTTTATGAGAGAAAATTCAAATCTGGGTATTTCCATGGAGCTGAAATGGATACATCCTGACAAAGAATTCCCCCTGGAAGCATTAGGTCAGCCAAACAATTGCCTGAAATGCAGTTTCCTTTTTTAAAATAATGTAAATTAAGTATACCATAGTAAATTACAGGGTCCCTTTACATATCCTATTTCATACTGGTTCCCGTTTAGCCTAGGTTAGCATATAATTTCTATGTTTGACAGCAGCAATTGTGGCATTTTGTAATTTAGGTTTTCCCTTAGCAGGGAAGAGTAACCTGTAATTAATTTGACAAAAAACTCAAGTGAATCACTGAGCAATAATTCTCCCACCCAAGTTCTTTAAAATCAAACAGTTTTACGAAATGACAGCCAGGAATGCAAAGGATCGTATAGCATCTCTGTAGCTAGTGACACATGCACATATCAAAACACGGGGATGCTATGAAAACTTCTATGATTTTTCAATTAAAAATTTAGTSCTTTCTAAATAAACAGAAACGTTTATGTTCTGGACACCCTCTTGCTGTATCACTGCATATTTAGTATCAGCTTTCTGTGTTATTCTATGGATATTACTCCACAGTACTGGGCAGAGTCACAGAATATTTATTTTAAAGGATTGAATTTGGTCCAAGTTTTCGCAAGCCCGGTCACACATCCCCTTACCACAGGCACGCTTCTCCGGGAAATTACAGCTGTGCACTGCAGTGCCTGCAAATCAGTTGCCGCAGAGCATGAACATGACACAGGTTTGCAGGAAGCGTGATGGTAACCCTGCACGCATGAAAGCCCATTCATACAAGGCTGGATATGTTTAGACAATGCTCGAAGATGAGGGATGGCGATGCGTGTGTGCAGGAGCAGCAATGGCTGCTGTCGGGCCCCTGCAAGGACGGGCGGTGCCGAGGCGCAGGTGTCCTGCCCCGGAGCACCCGGGGATGCTGCTCCGGTACGGGGAGCGCCGGGCGGCCGGGGCGGCACCTCCGCCCTCCTCGCTGCTGCGGCTGCCGCTTTCTGCACGGAGCCCGCTTTCTGCACGGAGCCCGCTTTCTGCACGGAGCCCGCTTTCTGCACGGAGCCCGCTTTCTGCACGGAGCCCGCTGCGGAGCACAACGCGGACCCTGGCAGGACGGCACCGGCGCCCTACTCGCTGCTGCCGCTGCGGCTCTGTGCACGGAGCCCGCTGCGGAGCACAACGCACACCCTGGCAGGGCGGCACTGTGCGGGCTCCGCAGGCGGAGCAAATGCAGAAGACGAGGCGAGCAGAGAAGCAAATTCACGGGCGCCGGTCTGGAGGCTGCACGGCTTCTGGAAATGGAGCCCGGAGGGCGGGAGGATTCACAAAGCATTGCTGCGGAAACGCTGAATCACGCCGGGCCGGGCGGCCAGCCCGCGCCGCGGCGGCACCGCCGATAGGGCCGCGCCGTGTGGGCTGAGCCCGGCCTGGCCCGGCAGCGCCGCCCCCGCCGCTCCCTCCGCGCTGCGAGCCGCGGGGCACGCCCGGCCCGGCCSGGCCCGGCCGCGCCGCTGCTCCCGCCCCTGTCACCGAGGGGTGGCACAAAAGCCTCGCCCGGCCCCGCTCGCAGCCGTGGTAGCGCCGCGTTCTGCTCGGTCGCCGTGTCCCGGCTCCTTCTCGTAGGACGAGGATGCGGGGCCTGGTGCTCGCTGCTTTCCTGCTGCAGAGCATCGGCGGCTCGGGCGCGTTCGCCGCAGGGAGGAGGAATGTGGACCCCGAAACGAACATGAACATCGTGAGTGGCGCGGCCGCGGCCGGGAGTGCCCCAGCCCTGTCTGCGGCGGGGCAGGGCGGGCCGGGCAGCGCGGGGAGAGCCCGRCGGCTTCAGCCACCTGCCAGCGGCCAGCCCGCCGCTGCAGCCGCTCACACACGAGGGTTACACGTCCTCTTTCTCTGCTCCTCCGTCCCGGTCCTCTCGGTCTGCTGTTGCCTGTATTTGTTCTTTCTCTCACATTTTTTTCGCGTCTTTGCGACTGTCTTTCGGAACCGCTATAAAAGCCGATGTTTGTGGAGCACGGTGAAGTTCCGAGCACCTTGCGCCTGGGTTCTTACCCACGACTGCTTTTCTCCCGATTTGGGATTTACTCTCTTAACTTTGTTCTCCTTCTGCTGCAGTAGCTAACTCCTTAAATATTTCCAGTTGGTAGTCGATATTCGTTTCTCTTTCCTCTGCCCTGTCTAAATTGTGCCAATTTTTCYTATGTGTGAGAAGATGCTTCAAGATAGAAATGCTTAAGGTGTATAAGAACAGAACTGCTTGGATCATGTATATACAGTTTAAAGGTCTGAAGATCATGATTTAGTCTAAGACTAATAGCATTGGAATACCAGCCTTAAAATCACTTTGGAATGTTAATGTCACTGTGAATAATTAAAGACATATTTAAAAGAAATGGCATGCTTAATTAAATTTTTCTCCTCTTCTTGGCCCAACAGTCTTAGAGAAAAACTCTAATCGTGTCTTGCATTTCTTAGATTTTCTCAAGGCATGGTTGGTGTCATAAAACCAATGACAGCAAGTTCATTGCCCTAGTGGAGCTGCATCAAAACAAAATAACATAAAGCCCAAGACATAAGCGATGAGAAATTAAACCTAATAATGAGAACAAAGCATTTAACAGGTGTGAGGATTTTTATTACTATTTTCCTGTTTTCTTTGACACCAAAGTCGGTTAAAAACTCTGCACTGGGCATAAATTTTGAGGAGAAAGTAAGAAATGACACATCCTTCYCTCCTGTATGCTGCAGTGGTGCCAGTGACTCTCTTCTGTCTTCACTTGTATGTTACTTGTTTTCTTGAGAGCAGACAGTTTCAATTCTTGTCTGACAAATCTGGCTCTTAGTGTTCTGCCCTGTTACCATAGTCTCCTTTTCAAGACTACATCTTCTTTCTCACTGTAAGCACCATGTGGCTGGGACAGTCTAGGGAATCCTTAGAGATTCCTAGGATTCAGTCTGGCTAGTTCCTGAGTCTCTTCTGGGATGTCTTATTAAGAAAATCTGCCTGATAGGCAGATGGCATATTACTACCAGACCCTTTAATTACACATTCCAGTCTTCAGAAGAAACCCAGGGTACTTTGCATTTGTTAGTGGACTGAGGAGCCTGGCAGTCTGGTTCCAAGACGGTTTCTTTTCTCTCCTCAGAGTGAAATTATTACCTTCAGAGGATACCCTAGTGAGGAATATGAAGTGACAACAGAAGATGGATACATTCTTTCCATTAATAGAATACCTTATGGAAGAAAAGGCCCTGAAGGAAGCAAAGGTAAGATTTATGTGTGTTTGGAAAAAGAAAAAATGAAAACGCTGTCTTTGCATTATAAAACTTTTGTTCCTGTAACAATCCAGAAGATGATTAAGGACTGCTGTGGTTTAAGACCATGGAGGAGATGCAGGGTTGTACAGCTGAGGAGGTGGGAAACAGAGAGAATAGTGGTAGTGTAAGCTCAAAACTACAAGGAAGCAATATGGGCAAAGGCTTTTGTGAGGACTGAATAATAGAATGCTTTAAAAATGAGACAGATGTGAAGAAGAGAGACACGTACCTTTTGACTTGCATTCCTCATGCACTGTGTATAGAATTAACAATGTCTGTGCAGTGCTGAATTTGTTATGTCTTGCCACTATGCCTTATAAAAGCTCCCACAGCCATTCATAAAATAGCAGCCCATTTGCATAGAAGTTACATGTTCTAAGGATTGCCTCAGAATACTTTGGACTGAAAAAATCCCAGGATTACAGGTAAAAACATGAAGCTCCCAAAAGAAATTTATGATTGTCCTATAGCCTTGGGTGTGAACGAGACCTGTGGAAAAACCCTCTCCCCTGTCAAAGGCCAAGCAACAGCCTTCCTGAGCTTATCTGTTGGTTGTGTAGGAGTTAGGATGTTTGCACTGTCTGTTGTCTTTCACAAGGAATGTGTAAAGATCAGTGCATGGACGAGCCCTGTCAAAACTGGCAGGTGTCTTTGTATTTAATTTCAGAGATGCCCACAGGAAAAAGGCTGCCCTTGTACCTGCTGATTTTGTTGAATCCTTCATTGATGACATAAATTAACAATAGTTTCCTGACTTCTGGGAATTCTCCACGTACCCCTTGCCACGCCCTCGACCCCAAGTTCATGTTTTGCAGAGTGCTTTAATTTGAGAAAACAAGGATTACTGACCACATTTRTGGAAGTGTGAGCTTCTGGGAGAATGAAGATTTCAAAGTTCATGTTGATCTTAAGTTTTTATAGACTTGGTATCTATCCTCAGGAAGATACCAATGATGTGTTACTGCTGACTAAGCATATATATGCCGTATTTTTCTTTTGCAATTCCTGCAAAATGTGAATAGAATTCCTTGGAATTATGTATCACATGATGTTTTGGAACAGAGCCCACCATTCTTCAGGGAAAAAAGAAAGGAAATGTACAGAGAGCCTAAAAGCAAAACATCAATGATTTTTTGTTTTACTCATGAAAAACCCTAAAACAACTGCATAACATGGGTAAGAAGGGTGGGGAAGGAAATCTGTCTTCAGCTTTTTGGGTCTGTAATGAAGAGGACAAAATGTTCTATGCAGAGATCGTAGTTTAAGGACCCACCTTTTTATTTCCCCTCTGGGGTTTTTAGGATCATAGGTGATAGAAAGTCATTATTATTATCCAAGTCAGTTTGTCATATGATTGTGCAGTTCACGTGGAGGTCTGGTGACTGCTTGGTAAAGTGAAAAAGGAACTGGCAGATGTTGGAGGTTAATATGAGAGCAGAATTAAAGTGTTAAGGCACTTAAACAGCTTTCCCCTTCCAATGTTACGAAACAAGCAATAGCAGCTTGAGGAGAGCCTGTTCTTCAAAAACTCATAAGTTGGTTGATCTGAGTTTAGTAAAAGGGAAGAAGACGTCAATGGGAAGTGGAACATTACTGAAAACAAATTCAGTGTGAGGCTTGAAAGTCCTGTTTATAAGACAATAAAGTGTTAGTGCAGCAAAGTAAACAGTTGTGCTGAASTGTACTGTCACCAGTGCCACTTGGGCACTGCTGGGCACTTGTTCTGCTTGCYTGGACAGAATGCCATGTGGGCTTTTTAACAAAGTGCGAAAAGCAGGCACTCAAAAGTTCCTTGCCACAAGTAAAAAGATWGCCAGAAAAGGGGAGTATTGTTGATTTGGAGTATGAAACTTGCAGCAAACATTTATGGACATGACCTGTGATAGACAATATAGGTGACTGGGAGTTACGATTTATCTGTTTCTGCTGAAAGRTTCAAGTCTAAAATTATCAATGGAAGAAGTACTGTGTGAGTCTGTATCATGGCAGAGTGATGTGTCACTGGAGGAGGTAAATTCCTGAGTAATCTCTGGCATTGAGCTGGTTGTCATGTTACCTGTTTTCAGTTTTCAGAGCAGAAGTAAAAGCCAAAACACCTGTGCTACTCTGAGAACCAGAGACAGGTCTTTGTAGTTTTTGAAGGCCTTTTTTTCTCCTAAGGGATTAGATGTTAATTGATTTTCTTTGTGTAGAAGCAGGAACTTTCAATTTTAAAATCTGTATTCCACATAGAGGTGTCATTTCCCTTTTCAGGATGGGGAAGTCAAGAGAGTCTTCTTAAATTCTTCCTGGGTCTTAACTGTGGTTCTTATGACTGGTTAAATTAAGGGGAGGAAAAGTCCTCTGAAACACAGATTCCTTTGTTGGCTATTGAACTGCTCTTCAGGCTCTGCCAGAGCTTTGGTGATGGAAGGGTGTTGCACAGAGATAGTATCAGCACCAGCTGCAGAGATTTCCACAGCTCAGCACAGTGGTTTGGCACTGGAAAACAAAGACCTCATAGCACATACGTGGGATGCCTTTCCCATGTGTGGGGGCAGGGAAAAGTTGATAAGTATTAAAACTGCCACTATGTTTAGGTCACTTTTCTGAGTMTGTGAGCTTGAAACAGTTGTAAGGGCTACCTATATTTTTCTTGTAACTCCTGCTTTTCTCCTGTTTATTTATTGCACACTTGTCTGTTTTGAGCTTCAAGTTATGAAACTAAGAAGTTGCTAGTTTAAAACTCTTAATGATAAAAAGTAGCTTTTGGTGAAAAAGCATGTGATTTCATGGCACTATGACCATTATACAAATTGCTGTTCTCAGTAGCTTAAGTCAAATAGATTAAATACTCAACTGCAAACCTAAAACAGACTTTCAACAGCTCACTTGCATTATTCTTGCGTATGCAATGCCTAACGAACAGGAATCTATCGAAACCACTTTCTTTTTCAGGTCCAAGGCCTGCTGTGTTTCTGCAGCATGGTTTGCTTGCAGATGCCAGCAACTGGATCACAAACTTGGATTACAACAGCCTGGGCTTTATGCTGGCAGATGCTGGCTATGATGTGTGGCTGGGAAACAGCAGAGGGAACACCTGGTCCAGGAAACACACACACTTCACGGTGAAGCAGGAAGAATTCTGGGTTTTCAGGTATCCCTGTTTTGCTACCCAGTCACATTGTGAACTGGCAGGATATTGTTTTCTGGTTACATGTGGTGTCACATATGTAACCAGACGAGGGAGAGTAAAGGGGAGTCTTGAGATCAGTTTGGTGTGCTGAAACTCCTAGGTGGTCAGTAGAAAACTGAAAACTCGATCATCAGAGTTCTGTTTCATCCAAAAGAAGCTTTTCTTTATGTCCACACAACAGATCTGTGCAGGAAAGCTCTGTGCAGCTGTTCCTCACTGAATTCTTACACAACTGACTTTCTGTCTTTGCTTTGTAGCTTTGATGAAATGGCTAAATATGACATTCCAGCCTCAGTGGACTTTATTTTGAAGAAAACTGGCCAGGAACAAGTATTTTACATTGGCCATTCACAGGGCACCACAATGGGTATGTGGAGAAATGCATTTATTAGAATATATTGTGTTTGAAATGGTATCAAGTTCCACATATGTGTTTTAGTGATTAAAACCTAGGGCGCTTGAAAACTACTGCTTTTGGTTTTTAGTGGCTTTTTAGAATATTAGCATGAAAATGAAAAGACATGATCTTTCAGTGTTTATTTAAAAGTGGAAAGCTGTTTTACTGATAAATTGAAGTCACAGGTAGCTGGCAGTACAACTTCTGTTAAAAAAATTCAGTGAATTATACATAATAAAATTAGATTCMTCAGACGCAGAGAATAAAGATTCCCATTTCCAGAATATTTTGCTGCRTGTAAGGCCTGGCTCATGTGCTTTAGACCTTCTTGTAGAAGAAGGGTTAGTAAGCATTAAATTGCTTTCTGGAAGAAAGCAAGTCTTCTGAATTACTGCATTCAATTTAGGCTTTGTAGTAACTAGGTTAATTTACATTATTTAACCTAATCCTAGGTACTGCAATATAGTTAAACTATTAATCTAAAAATACTTTTGCACACTTTCACATAGATTTTTATAGAATTTCTGCCAGGTAAAATTCTTATCTAACTTGTGTCACTGAGGTTTGTTAATTGTTCTTATATTATTTACAGCTTTTGTTGCTTTTTCAACTTTGCCACAACTGGCTAAGAAAATCAAAATGTTCTTTGCCTTGGCACCAGTAGCTACTGTCAAGTTTGCAACTAGCCCTCTGGTAAAATTTGGATTGTTTCCTGACGTGCTGCTCAAGGTTTGTATTTGAGTGTAAATGTTTCAAGCCAAATGAGGWATGCCCCTTTCTATCTGAAAATAGCATAGGAAAGAATGTTAATAGCTGTGGATTAGAGAGTAACATATGATAAGGATTCTGGGTCACCGTAATGATGCTATTGAAGTCAGAAGTGTCTTCTGTGGCTTTATTACTGTCTAGTGAGACAATTTGCATCAGTTTAAAGTAGTATTTTACAATTACAGCTTAATAGGTGGAACAAAATTGTTTTTCCATTTACATGTTTCTAGAATTTAAGCTGAGAAAATCATATGATTAACTAGTCACTGTGTTTTAGAAGAGTTATATAATATCTTTATACGGAATACAGTTCATGAATTGTCCACGAACTTTAACAGATTTGTTTCACAAACAACCATTTAGTATTGGAAGAGGATCCTTCAGAGGGTGATTAAGAGGCACAGCTTTATTTAGATGCTGTGAGTCATTCTCTGGAGGAGTTTACCTCTTCCCCATTAACATCAAGGAGAATGAGGCAGGCTGCAGTGCCTGAAGTCAGACATCGTGAACACCCTTCTGTGTGTCATTTTTAACCATCACTTTTTTTCCCACCACCCATGGGGATTCCTACACAGAGCTGTTTGTTCTGTGACATAAGCCCCCTTCTGATTCTGCTTGTACTGATTTAAAGTCTGTCTGTAGTACTAGTTCCTTGCTCTAAAGGCAGTTAACATAAAAGCAACACTAATCATTGTGATCTCCTGTTCCTTGCATAATGGACTTTGTCTAATGAGACTAGCAGCTGATCAGTGCCTTGTGCAGATGTTCATGTTGTGCTGAGGAACTTGATTCTCACGGTGACTTGCAAAAAACTGGAGTGCACAGAGAACCTGCCAGTGACAAACTCGTGGGTCAGTCATATCTTTAAAGAACTGTGTCACTTTTAAGGAAGTTTGCAGTGGGACATTTTAAAATCCTTGAACAATTTAAAAATACCCATCAAGAGGAAGAGGTCACCACATCTCATGCAGCTTGTTTTTCTCTCATGGCTTGAAGAGAGGAAGTTGCAAGTACAAACCCATTTGTAGCAGGGAGAGCTTAACATACTTTAGCCTTAAACAATCTGATGACAGAAAGCTGTACAATWTAACTGTAAGTTATTGAATTTAAAATCTATTTGAATTTGAGGTTAGGTTTGAAATCCTTGCAAGATTTTCCCAGTTCCCATATACTCTTGGTGGGGTTAATGTACTGCACCATTTGTAGCAGAAGCACTAGCCATGACAACGCTGATAAGGAGATCAATGATTTTCATGTTACACAGCTGTCACCAGTGGAAATGCAAATAATTACCTCAAGAGTGTTGTAGTATGAAAACTGAAAATAGGTCATTCTGTGCAATTACATGTTTGTCTTATGTGTTTATTTTATAGGACATGTTTGGAAAGAAACAATTCCTCCCTCAGAATTTCTTGCTGAAGTGGCTTGCTACCCATGTTTGCACCCACAGAATACTCGATGACCTTTGTGGCAACATATTCTTTCTTCTATGTGGTTTTAATGAGAGAAACTTGAATATGGTGTGTTCTAGTGACTTTCCTAATAGCTAAGTTATTGTGAACTCTAACACAGTATTGACTGAATATATAAAAAATTCTTAAGGGATACCATTATTAGTTTTAAAATTCAGCTTGAGAGTTCTGTTGTTCAATGCATTTAATCTCCCAAATGTTTTAACTTCTTACCTCATCTGTATGTATGGCTCCAGTTAACTTTTGTTTATAACATTTTAAGTGGAATGGAATAGTTTGTTAGTTGTTCAGGAAGCAACAATTGGTAGAACTGATGGCCTGTGAGGAGGAGTAAACAATGTTAATGATCTTGTTGCAGAGCCGAGTGGATGTGTATTCAACACACTGCCCTGCAGGAACATCTGTACAAAACATGATCCACTGGAGCCAGGTAGGCTTTCCAGAATCTAAAGTGGCCATGACTCTGGTTTGTTTGTAGAATATTGATGTGTTTGATATTTGTGAAATAAAATGCCAAAATATATGTGCAGCCTAGCCCAAGTGAAATTTGGAACTGCCAAAAGTTAGAATGGCAGCTGTTCACTGCAGCTGCTTTCATGATAAGGATTTATGGTGGTTCACTCCTCTTCCCTATTTCTTTGAAAATATTGTAACCGGAAGTACCTCAACCAACAAAAAGGACTGCAGAATAACTTACCTCAGAGAGATGCTGTAACGAGTATTTGTTTCCCGTTTAACAAACCCTGTTTTGATTACAGGTTGTATTTTTAGCCAGTGAAAAGCAGCAGATTTTCTGTTCTATTCTGTTTAGCTTCATTTTATTTTTGTTAGTATATTCTGATGTTTGTCTCAATGCACAGTTTCATGCCTGTGATGCTGTTGTGCCTGAAGCTTGCTCAGCAGGCTGACAAGTGAGACATTTCCCATGGAATCAGTGGTCAGTGCTACTTGTGCTCTCGTAGCTCGATTTAGTCGCCTCATCAGAGGCAATGTGTTCTACTGTACACAGCTGTTCAAGGGTTGGCTCAGAAAGAAATGTGTGAAGATTTTTTTTTTCCAGATCCCCATTATATAAACTTGTTTCTGAAAAATAGTAGATGATAACTTATGCAGAATAGGCTTGCTAAAAAAGCTCCCTGCTTTATTCATACACATTAGATATCAAGGTAAATATTTCAGAATTAAACATGGAGCTGCCACATCCTGGCTTTGGATASATTAAGCTGTTTTCTTTAATCTTTTCTACTATTACTATTAGAGAGTGTGAAATCTTATGAGACAAAGTCTAATGGTATTAAATGTTAATGTTTTCCATTCCTGTGACACTGGGCAAAGCAGTGACACTTGTTCTTGTTAATATTTGGCATTCCACTGTTTCTTGTGTAGGTTGCCTGTTCTCCAGATGGCTACACTTTTTAGCTCTTCTGGTAGTAGTGTTGCAGTTCTTTGTATGTGTATTTTTTTATTTCTAGGCTGTGAGGACAGGAGAACTCAAAGCTTATGACTGGGGAAGCAAAGCTGCAAATATGGCTCACTATAACCAGGTAGACATCTTTTACATCTATAATTCTAGAGTGTCACAGAAAATAGTCCTTGGGCACTTCTCTAGGTGCTGTTTTTGTGCTGCATGCTAAAGAGCTGTTGGTGTTATCCAGTAACCAGACTGGAGATCTGCTTTTTCCAAAAGAAGAAAAATAGAAACCAGCTGGGACTGTAGAGCTCAGAGGTAGTCCTAAGTCAGTGTGGGGCTCTCATATGGATATGAAGCTGTGGTGGCACACACTTCCTTGAGGGGAAGTCCTGCCAGTCTAGATCATGAGATCCCCCTGACCTTCTCATCATAAGGCACAGGCTGTCAGTTCATTTGTACTGTTTATCTTTAGTCTGTTTAGTCTCCGTGCATTTTTGTTTCTAAATTGCTGTGTACAATGCCAAAAATTTTTTGCCCCTTTTCTCTTAGTGACTGCAAAATACTGCAGTATCATACTTTCAGAGTAGCAGTCACTTCTGACCTTAGAGTTGAAATACCTTGAATGAGATGCATTTTCACTTTCTCTGAGGTCCTGATACGCTGCTGTAAACTCCTCAAAACACATCTTTACTGCTGCACATACTATAATATTGCAGGACTCTTTCAGTTACATTTCTGGTTGAGCCAGGACTCCATCTCTAGCTGTCCAAGAGAGAAAATGAGTATCTGACACATTCTTGCCGTTGCTAGTATGTTACACTGGCAGTGTAGGATCATACTGAAGATTTTTTTTCTAACGCTTTGTTTTCATTTTTTCCTCTCCTCAGTCTACTCCCCCTTTCTACAAAATAAAAGAGATGACTGTACCAACTGCAGTGTGGACTGGTGGACAGGACTGGCTGGCAGACCCAAAGGATGTTGCTATGCTGCTCACTCAGATCTCCAATTTGGTTTACCAYAAAAACATTCCAGAGTGGGAACATTTGGATTTCATCTGGGGCCTTGATGCACCTTACCGCATGTATAATGAAATAATTAACATGATTAGGAAGTTATYKCTAGACTGACATGGCTATTGGTTCACCAGGAATTTGTCAGTTTTTGGAAAATACACTTTTCTGGCAATAATGCTACATTGCTTAGGATGATGCATTTTTAAAATGCCAGCAGTGACTACTAAATTGGATTAATATTTGGTTGTTTTTTCTCAGTATTATTTCTCTCTCTTCACAGTATTTTGCTTATTTTGCACACAGTGGCATGGTACTTAAAACACAGTAGTAGGATCTAGCACAAAAAGAGTATGTCATGTGCACATAAATGTAGTCACCTGTCTGAAAGACAAATTAGACAAGTTAGTCCATTCAGCACCTCAGGTGCTTGACACTTAGAACAAGTGTTTTCACTGTGGATAAAACACAGCCATTTCTCAGTATGTGGCCATTTCTAAGTACCTTTGAGTAGTACTTCTTGTACTGCAGCGACCTATTTGGTGCTGGCACTTTATAAAGCACTTAGTGACTTTTTGCTGTGGTATTATTTTAGCCAATCACATAAAATCAGATTATCTCCCTTTTCAATATTGCCCAGAAGGACTGTGGTGAAGCCAGAGAAACCACTGTCAGTTAAAATCTCCAATTTTGGGACTGATTCATTGCTTTGATTCTTGCTTTGATGGTATCCCTRAAACCTTCAGTGTTTCACGTATGAGCTGTGGATAGAGGTCGCAGTTCGCCCTGGCAGATTCCTGGAACGAGAGTAATGTTCAAACAAAACCACTTTCAGTTAACTTTGTCAATAAGTTGTGGCTTTCAAGGAGAGTGATGTAACATGCTTGTGTTTTGCACTGACCACTAACTAGAAAACAAGCTCCCCCAGTCTACTGCTGGTGAGAGAAGAGCCAAAGCATTAATTCTACAGCTTGTGTGACTTAATTTCTGTGGACTTTTCCTCTTAATCGTCTGCTGCATTGAAGATCTGTTTACTTCTTAACCACTTACAGGGTACTCCCCACCATTGTGTTCAGCAACTAAATAACAGCCTGGAGAAGCCTGACAGTATTACAGCAGCTTGATTTGTCTACTTCAAACTGGGGCTAAGACCCATTTAATGGGGAAGAGGATTCACATCTGCCTCAGGGGGCTGACTTTGGAGCTCTTTCCATTGACTGTGCAGAGGACTTTGGTTTCCCTGAGATACATCAAAGTTCTGTGCCAAATGAACAATCTCCAGAGTCAGTTGCCTCAGTCCAGATAATAATTTCTGTGCCATAGTTGGATTCAACTCAGATTTCTTCAGTAATCCCAACAGGATAAAGAGCCTTTCTACATGTCATAGGAAATAATGCATTTTAAATTGAGGCAAACTTATTTTGTAAAAAAAAAATTGAAAAAATTAAAAAAAAATTGCAGAAATAGACGCAGGTTGTAAATTAGGACTTGTTTCTTGGGTATTTTTTTATTCCTAATTCAGACTCAGGGAATTCTCAGGTGTTGTTTAGGGACGAAGTGATTCATTGGTTCATGAGACTTTGGTSTTTTGTAAAGCACAGCCAGATATGCTTTACTTTGCTGTGCTGAAGGGAAGCTTCTGTTGGAATCCAGGGTGGCTAATTTAACAGTTGTGAGGGTATGTGGTATGGCAAGAGCCACGTGCATCATGTTTATTCGGCTTGAGCTATTTCAATAAACATGAGACCTGCTTGGAGTTTGGAGTGGTGTGGTGTTTCACTTCCTGTTTCATGAATGCATGTAAATCTTTGGGACAGAATTCAGAAAGCCAAATCTACTTTTCATAATTATTAATCCATAGAACAAGTACAGAAAAAAAAGAGTATAGTAAAAAAAGTAAAATAGCTAAGCTTGTATTTTACTTTTTCCCTGAAGAAGCTTTTCCCAAGCTTAAAAGGCCATTCTTATTTAGGTGGACTTCTCTGAGACTCTTAAGTAAGGTAATAATTGTAAATAATTACTCACAAGACAGAGTCATTTTCTAAGCCTTCAGGTGAGACTTCTTTTAAACCACTGACGTGGTGGAAAGCTTCTTGTATCATATTCTTAAACCTTGGGTAATTGGATTGCTTAACAGACTGCCTGGTAATCTCATAAAAGGCATTTAATCACATAGTCAGGCAGGGAGCTAATCTTTGCCACAGTACACATGAACCAGCTTTTGACCTTTGTCACCTTCAATAATAAATGTGCTCAGGCTATACCTTTCTGTACACTCTGAATACTGTAGTTGTGCAGTTGGGAAYGTAGAGTGTATTAAATCCTATGTGTGGGACAATCCTTTGTCAGCTGATGAACACCCTATGTGCCTGGAAATAAAGCCAGAATACTGGAAGCTTTACACAAAAGCCATTATGGAGCTTCTCTGCTTCACTGGAGTAAGGATAGTTATGGAAATGGTGAGCTGCTTTAGTTCTCCCTGATTCACTGAAGTTGCAGGCCCTGTGACAGAAACTTGGAGAGATGTCAGGGGGAAGAATTGTGCAAAATAAGACACCCTGAACATAGAGGAGAGAGTGAGAAGCTTCTATTTAGAATCACCTGTGAGGAATTAAGAGTTCAGTGATGAATAGTATGTTTTTCTAAGCAGATCTTAAATACCGAGTGCCTGTTCTGTGGACCTCTGTGTTACAGGTATATATGTGTGTATGTGCTGTGTATGTGTATGTGTTGAAGGTGGGCTGAACATCAGCTTTGGACAGTATACAAGTGCACTGGCTTAAAAGAGAGCATGGGACACTTTCTGCTGGCTTGGTCTCAGCATTTAGTGAATGCTAGAAAGGCAGAAGGAAGTAGTTCAGCTGATGGATCTCAGACTCAGATTTAGGTACAGCTGAAGAGAATGCGTGGTGCAGGGCTTTGAGTGAGAGCTGTACAACAATCAGGCATATCAGGGATAACTCAGAAAGAGGAGGTTTTGTCCTCATGTTGTGCTTGGAACTTGACAAGGATTTTGTTGCAGTCATCTGCAAGTGTATTTACAGYGCTCATTTCATCAGAAGGCCTGAGGATGGTGGAGTGTGTGTTTGTTAGTGGAGTGTACTGAATGATGCACTAGCTCCACACAGARCATTTTTACATTGGTTAGTGATTCCATGGCTAGTGATAGCACTGATAAAAGTTTATACATCAACTCAAGCAGTATAGAAGTGCCTCAGCATAGGAAGAGGTGGTAAAACAGACTTCGTACTCTACTTGGACCCTGCAAGAGAAACAGTTTTGTCAACTTGGGAACAAATTTTTCTAGAAATTATTTACAGTGAATGTGCCATACCAGCAAACAAACAAAAAAAAAACAACCCAAAGCCCCTCAAAACAAAAAGAACCCCTCCAAACGAAACAGAAGTGCCTTTATATCATTAAAAGTTACAAATTACTTTACTCTGTAAGATGTGAGAGAGAAACCTTGATGACTGGATAGGTTTTTGGATATCTAATAAAATGGCTCCTGGTGGAAGATATTCTKGTAATGAAAGCATTTATAATGTCTTCTCCCTGTATTGTGTCATAAATACAAACTCATGCTGCAGCACTGCCCATCAGGAGCTTGCCTTTCTTCCTGTCAGCCTATTTTCATAAAACTTGATATGACCAAAATAATTGAAATCATAAATGAAATAAAAAACTATGAAGGTTGAATGGACACTAACCACACATATAACAGGACTGCCTAATTCTTATTTTCTGAGTGGAAATGTCTACATTGCGTTTCAACTCTTCTGGAAATTATGTCTGTAAGCTGCTGAGAATACAAATCAATTTCTCATTCCTGAGTTATGAATTCTGAATGAAAGGATTTTAGGATATTTTCCTGATGGTTATTATTTTGAAAACTAATCCTGTTAAGGTAAAGCTTGAGAATTTGCAATTTACTTCACTGRTAGTTTTCCATCATCAGCCATTCTTGGAAACTAATTTAAGTGACCTTTGATTATGCTTGATACTGGCTGAAGAGGTTTTCAGTGAATCTTGGTTGGGGAGGTGGAGATTAAAAATTCGATAAGGAAAATGTGTTGGTTCTGTTATGAAAAGTATTTTGTGTTTAGGCTAAAGTTTGTAATCAAAACTGAAGAGGAATGTGTGCTCTTCATCCCGAAATTCTCAGCATCCCTGTGGGTTTAGGGTTCAAGCTGCTTAACAGGGATGTGAGGAGGAGAGTTTTATCTCGCTTATTTTTATTATTATCCAGATCCTGCATTTCAATACGSAGATTAACTAAACAGAAGGAGACTGTAGGTTAGATTTATAGAATCATTTAGGGTTGGAAAAGACCTCTAAGATGGAATCCAAGCGCCCTCCTTCCCGCCAAACCCATTACACCTATAAAGTCTGTGACAGACCGTGCCTACCA